>CM027570.2:24157748-24687223 GCA_015852605.2 Populus deltoides | reverse complement strand
ATGTATGGATGAACATGTGGTGCACTTGGATAAGGTGCTGCGTGACTAAAAGAACATGAATTGTTTGTGCGCAGTGAAGTGGAGTTTGCTAGTTCGAGATCACATTCTTGGGGCATCTGATGAGTTTTCAGGCAAAGTTCGGATGGATCACGGCGAGTCGCGAGCATATATGGGATTGGGCTTACCGTCAATATACCTATCATCGATAATTAAATTCTTACATTATTATTTTTCCTGTAGAATTGTGTCAGTGCAATTGATAGCACACATGTTCGTATCTACATATCATCTGATAATTAAATTCTATTTATTGAAAAGAAAAGTGTATAGATACAAAATGTCATGGTGCTTGTAGTTTCAACATGCAATACGTTAGTGTGGGGATTGAAGACGAAGCACTACGATACCGTGATTTTTCTTGAGGCTATTGATAGTAGTAGTATAAAATTTTCAAAACCACCGGAAGGTTGTGATTTGATATTAAATTGAAAAGCTGATAATTGAAGTTAGATAATATTCTTTTTTTAGTTATTGAAAAAAAATTAGCATGTTGTTCCTTCTTATTTGCGGGGCAAATACTATTTAGTTGATGCTCCGAGGATATCTCAATGAGTATAAGTGTTTAGGTCTTTATAAGACTGTGAGGTATCACTTACAAGATTTTGAGGCGTGGGTATACGACCAGTGGCTAATTAGGACATCATTTGTCGCTGCATACTCATCACTACACGAACGTGATAAAAAGTTCTTTTGGGATATGGAAATGAGGTGGAGAATTTTACAAAGCGTATGCGCTTATCCATATAAAACATGAAGTTGATAGTGTAGTTGCATCAATGGCACTACATAACTATATTAGAAAAAAAAATTGCAAGATGATGAGTTTTTGTTGATATATGTTGAATCCCAATTTTATTCGGGATGACTTTTACGATATTGTAGCTCACTCAAATAGTCAATGATCACAAAGCCTTCCGTATGGATTTTGTATGCGATAGAATTGCAAAATGGTTTAATGAGACAATAAAAAAAAAACATAATGTACAAGGATTATTCATTTTGTTATATAATCAAAATTATTAATAAACAATATTTTATAAATTATATACATATATACACACATTATTATATATGGATGTATATTCTTTTTAAGTAATTTCACAATCAAACCTTAACATATAAAGACATTAATTAAACACAGCCCAACTATTTTTGTTTAACCTTAAATTCAATCCACGTTGTAACCAAACACTAAAAATTTTTTAAACAAACCACAACAAAATTAATTTTATAAAAACCGCTTTTTGAAACCACAACCCGGAAACAACACCATATTACCAAACACACATATTTTTACTGATATGTTCATTCCATTGTAGGATACAACCAACCAACCATATACAATTGTTTATTCCTATCAACCAAATTGTCGTCTGCATTGCTAATATCAGTAAACAAAACATTTTATGGCACCAATAGTGTTGTTCCCTATCAAGTGGCATTCCCCAAAAACTTTGGAGTTCCTGCCCTTCCAAACATACCATATGCTACTCCAAAAGAACTGACCAAGGCGTTCCTTTATTAGTGCTCGCTGGAAACAAGATTATTAATTAGTCACGATATTAATTCTGCACCAAAAAAATTCCTCCTATCACTTGGCTCAACAAGGACTCGCCAAACATTTGTAGCTGGGGATAGTTCTGTACAGCATGAAGAACAGATTCTAGTTCTAATGGGCAACTATGATGGTAAGGAGCTTCGTGTAAGATGCCTCCTAGCCCGATTTGCATAAGTCATCAAACAGTCATGGGCTACTTGGAGAAAAGCTTTGAGTCTCTCCGGGCCTTTCCATTGCCATATCAATTTCCATAGGGCTCCAAGTAACAATGACTCCTCGTCGTAGATGCCTGCAGATCATAAGCAGACTGGAGTGTAAACAGACCACGAGGGCAGCTATGCCAATACAATAAATCAGTATCCATCGCACTGGAAGGGGAGGATAGTTGGCCAGAACCATAACTACCTGCTGCATAAGGAGTACATGGGCAAATGAGTTCCATTTCCGCTGATTATCATGTACCATGTCTGCCCAATAGCATTCATTAGTCTCAATAATATCTTGCACTACATGGTCGGTAATTTCAGAGCCACTGGAAGCTTACATAGTCGTTAACTTCTGGGTCTATGGGATTAGTCGAGATGCGCACAAGATAAACCCCGACACCACGTTAATCTAAAAAATAATATCTTGCACTGCATGTTCTAATAACAACCCAAAACCTTCAACTAGCTATCCCTCCAAAATCCAACACCACTCTGCTCCTGTGGACCAACCAGTACTCTCAAAAATCTGAGGCCACACCTTGCATATAGCCTTCTATAATAGCCTGCACTGAAAGAATCTAATCCTGAGACTTGACATGTTTATCCCGAAGAACCTTTGCCCAAAGACTAGTAGTATCATGAATAATACTCCATCCCAACTTCATAATAAAGCCTTGTTCATTGAGTGCATACTTCTAAGGCCTAAACCTCCTTCTAGCTTAGGTTGACATAGAGTTTTCCAATTAAAGAGATGAACTTTACCTCTGTCATCATCACGTTCCCATATAGAACTACGACACCTTTTTTCAATCTCTCATAGCATAGAGGTTTTGGAAGTATTGAAGATTGCATAGGAGATAAAGGTATTGTTGCAGGCACTGATTTGCATAGCAGTAATTCTCCCCCGCTAATGACAGATTAGTAGATTTCCAACTGGCCAACTTTTTACTCATATTCTCATATATGTGTGCTTGGCAATTCTCTGGTGTAAGAGCGGAACTCCCAAATAATTGCCCGGGTCATTGCTAATAGAAAAACCACTAGCACGACTAATAGATTTTGCTAGGGTGGAGAAACATTCTTAGATAAAAAAAATTCTAGTTTTGCAAACACTCATTTTCTGCCTCGAAACATCACAAAATAAGTTCAAACAGTGTAATACTCGATTCATCTAAACTTCAATAGCTTCTATAAATAGTAACATGTCATCCCCCGATGCAAAATGGGAGATATTAGGGCCTCTCCTACTGACTTTTAAAGGGTTTCCAAGAACCACATTCAACCTCTTTACTGATAAGCTGAGATAGTCTCTCTAAACACAACACAAAAATGTATGGGGGAGAGGATCTCCTTGTCTAATCCCTCCTCGATAGAGTGAGATTCAGATATGGGTTTAATTAGTTCCATAGAACTCTTAAGAAAGCTGATTCAATACACTTCATCACAAGATCAACTAACTGAGTAAGAAAACCAGCATCCATCAAAGTATCTCTGATGAAATCCAATCTAAAACTATCATAAGCCTTTTCTGGGTCCATTTTAATTGCCATATAACCTTTTCTCCCTTTAAAATTTCTCATAGAATGGATTACTTCCTGAGCCACCACTATATTATCAGTAATATGTCTTCCAGGCAAAAAGCTACCTCAATTAATAGAGATCAGTTTTGGCATCAGGAATTTAAGGTGATTAACCAGAAGTTTCTTCAGGATTTTGAAATTGACATTGCATAGGCCTATAGGCCGAAACTGGTACAGATACTCTGGTTTCAGCACCTTGGAATTAAAACCAGGGATGTCTGGTTAATCTTAGATACATCAGTTTTTCCTTCAATAACATTTTTGATAAAGTTGCAAACAGCAGCCCACTATATTACATTGAGTTTGATAAAAATAAGGTTGACAATTGTTTGGAACTGGAGCTTTTAAAAGGTTTCATATCAAACAATGCCTCCTTATCTGTGACTGAATCTAGCAGATGATCTCTACTCACCTGGTCAATAACTGGAAAGACTCCTTGAACAGGAAAACTTTGATTTGTCCCTCTTCTCTAGAAAAAGTTTTTGATAAAACTCTACAGCCATATTTTTTAGATTGTCTTCATCTCATACCCATTAATTGTTAGTATCCTTCAGACATCTAATTATGTTCTTCTGACCCCTAATGACTACTTTCGTATGGAAATACTCACGAAGTTTTTATAGCTGAAAGAAATCCATTGGCATCTAGATTTCTGATACCAAAAGATTTCCTCCAGAGTTAAAATCTGAGTGTATTCCTTTGTCAGAAGTCTAATTCTAACCTATGCAAGAATTGATTCCTTCCACCATTTAAGGCCTTCTGGAAAACCCTCAAGTATTGCAAGCACTTTTTTTCCGTTAAAAAAATATTGCCAAAACCTTAGGGTTCCACTCCTTTACACTTGATTGTGAGTCATTGAGTGAGGTCACTAAATCCAAGTTTCCTACCCACTGCATGCACAAAGGTAGAAAAGGTTGCATGTGATGTCCAGGCTGCCTGAATAGGAAAGGACAACATGTTGTTTAGAAATCCATGTATTTGGTGTAGAGCTTTGCAAGGATAGGATGATGATCTGATTTAACTCTTGGCAGCACCTTAATACACATGTCTGAAAATTTCAACTTCAGTGGTTGATTCACAAGTCCTTTATCAAGCCTCTCAAAGTCTCTAATATACCATCTACTTTCTTATCCTCTCCATGTAAACTTTGGACCACCACTTTCTAAATCCATCAAACCACAATCCTGAACCCAATTGCAGAAATGAAAGCACCTTCTCATATTAACAGGAGCCCCTTCAATCTTCTCGGTAGCTGTTAAGATTTCATTAAAATCTCCTATAACCATCTAAGACAAGGATATGTGTTGCGCCAAAGCTCTAACCTCTTCGAAGCATTCTCGCTTAAGATGGTCTTTTAGGTTGACATAAATCACAGAACATAACCAAGGTGAAATTCCTCCCCTTCATCTACCAGGATGTGAATCAAATGTCTAGATGATTTTGGCACTTTTATATCAACTTTGATTTTACTCCACAGTAACCAAATACCCCAGATTTACTTTTCGCTTTTACTCGAAAACTATCAAATTTTAGTTTCTCAACTATTTCTCTCTGCAGCCCGACCACTAATTCTTGATTCAGCTATTGCTATAATATCAACCCCCATATGTTTTCTTAAAATCATGAATAATAAAGCAGACGAAACTTTTACTTCCTACCCCTCTACAATTATAGTAAAACACACTCATTAAAATAACATTTAGAGAAGAAAAAAAACCTTGTGCATCCTCTTCATGGAGAAGAAGTTAACTCGCAGAATGTCTGATGGTATCCTCTTGTGAGAAACCTTCCTCATTATCCTCCTCATTGATTAGAATTCTACTAACTTCTTTTTACTGCCATAGGATCAGTGTCTGTCTGGTGGTCGAGGAGCATGACAAATATTGAACTCTTGTGTCTGCCCACCTTGCATATGTCCTTCTCCATCACAAATGTTAGTGTTGGCTGCAACATCTACTTTAGCCAAACCTGGACCGACAATGTTTGTGGTATTTGTTACCACTTGTTCACGGGCTTGGACCTTTTTTCTTAGCCGTCTTCACCAGAGAAAGAAGTTCATCTATGCTGTGGCCCGCATATTTTCCCTTCAAGGCCTCTCTTCCACTACTTTGGGCATGGGATCCAGTTATAACATCTTTTTTTAATAGATTACTTATTGTCTAGATTCTTTCTCATGCTAAGTACCTTGGGCATACCGCAATAGATTTCCTGCATGCAAGCCAAGGAGTTTCCCCTTAATATTTATTTCCTTAGTTGACCCATCACCACAGAAAACTCAGCCAAATTGCAAGTTCGAAGAACGCTGTATATCCATTCTAAATTGTTCTATACAACAACGCCCAAGAAGAAGAAACTTCCTTTGCCGAGTAGTAGTTTTGCCAAGCAAGAAAACCTTGGGGAGAAGAACAGAAACTGGAAAGCTGTCATCTATGGGGAATTCTCGCTTCTGAGAAAGTGTTTGCAAACGTAGTATAGAATCTAGTCTCTTGACTTTGCAGATCTCTCCTAACTTGGTCATTGGAATCTGTGGAATATGGATCACAGAGACATACAACGGATCAATGATAAATCAACTGCACTATCACGTTTGATCCTTGCAGATATTTGGAGAAAGGAAATAGATGGCTATACCGGAACCAAACACCAAAAGCAAATCCTCTGTTGCGACGAATTTTCCCCTGCTCAAAGAATACCACCAGAGAGTGTTCTGCAGGGGAAAACATCATCATACCCGAACAGCCTTGCATGGAAAGTAAATACTAGGGCAAGAATTCAGAGGGGCACCTATCTAGGAACAACTGCTATTGTAGATACAATCAGTAGATGTGGATCTAGGAACTTCGAAAGTTCTTGCAAAGGATTATTATACTAGGGGTTTTGTAAATGGTTGATTTCCCCACATTGAGTATTTGCAACATGCTTCATGCAGATGGCTTCCAGTACCAAATTTGATTTAATGGGCAAGTTCAAATTGCTGTTCAGAAACTAAAAAAAACATCTCTTGGGAAATTGTGGGCTCCCTAGTACTCGCCAAACTGTAAATGGCATCTAGTGCAAAAAAGATACAACCATGCCAAAATTTAAAATTGTGGAAACGTGCCAACGAACAAATCTAAAAAGATCTTCAGCTATCACACAAAAAGCAAAAGCAATGAAAAATCCTTTTCTTATTTCTTTTCCTTTTATTTTTGTGGGTGATGGACATATGCTGAAGAGAGATGATGAACAGGATATAGTAATGACATAGAACCAATGTTTACCTGTGCATATGCTGGGTAACTTCCTCAATTCTTTTTTCTCATTCTATTCTCCTTTTTCGAAATAAAAAATAAAAAAACTGAACAAAATAAAATCCCACAAAATAAAGGCATCATCTATCCATCCATCGTGTTCACAAATTTCAATATGATGGTATATATAACTCGGGGGTGGAACAACTTTGCGGGAGTCCCTGGTATTTTCCCATTCAGATCCAGCAAACTCCAAAAAAAAACCCTCCAAAACAACCCCAAAATATTTGCTAAAAGAAACCCTCCCTAGTCACTACACTTCAGATATCCGCCTATTGTAGTAAATGCCACCCAAGCACAGAAACATCATAATCTGAGGACAAGAGAATCTGTGGATCCATCTCTTTCCAAGAACCAAAAAGTTTGCCGCAGTCATGATTCAGGCATTTCAATGTAACTTGTTTTGATCATAATCTGGATGTTTGGCAAAAGAAGGCATGAGTTATCAAACTTAAGTGGTACCAATTCCCATCTGGTTTTGGTTCTGTTCGGACATAGGTGAGACTCGGCAGAGGGGAGACAACACTGCTGCCAGAGAATGCAGCACTACTCTCAGCCGGACTGCCCTGAGCATCTCGCTTCCACTGCAAACTTCTTGCACCAGGTTTCACATAGAGTCGAGGCCTAAATATAGGGAGTGCCTCTTGGAAAAGGTGTTCTAGCAAACCTACCAGCAGCATATGAGGAGCCACGGGCAATGCGAGGCCATGTCATACCAGGACTAGCTTCTTGGTTGGAAGAGCTTCTCTTCATCACCTGTAGCACAAAAAATAATGTTAAGATGCCTATCAAATCTTGGAGTGGACCCCTAAGACAGTAATAAAATGTGCATCAGTTCCAACAAATTTCACATCAAAGCTAAATCCTAGCTGCCATTTTTTCAAGTTTAAATGAACACATGCTTTAAGTTCTGATTGCTCTGTATAGAAAATAAGAAGCTCCCTTGTTATCAATAAGAATAAAAAAACGGAGAATTGAAAATACCAGTTTAGATTCTTCATCTACAAAATGGCATGCATGACTCTACCTACTCAGACCATGAGATTTCTGTGAAACAACTTCTCACCGCACAATAACCATTTACCAGGAAAAAAAAACTGTTAAAATCATCTAGAAATCCCAGAAATCAGGAGAGCTCAAACTTGATAGCTCGGTGTGTGCTTGCAAAAGAACTGAGGCCTTTCAAAAATATATGTAACTGAACAAATCTCGACAGTTTCCCTCAACTTTCCATCATGGAGTCATTTGATGTACTTTTGCGATACTTTTCATTTATGAATGTATGCATGCACACAGGCAAGTGAAGCACTCACGCACACAAGAAAGAGCATGCAAGAGTATAAAAGTAGCAAACCATTGTGCCTCCATGAAAACTTGCAAAACAGCTACTAAGCCACAGCCAATGAGGAGCAAATGCACATGACCATGGTTTGCTTTTTAGTTCTAAACATTTAACATGATAAAACTATCTTGCAGCTGATACAACCATTGATTTAACTTTTTCAAACTTCGCAACCTTGCTATCTACCAAACCAATAAATGAAGTTGAAAAAAAAAAAAATAAAATGCACAAAACATCCTCCTCAACTGACAGGCATGCATCCAACAAAAGAACAGAGACACCAGAACTAATAGCAAATTAAGATGCCGTCTCTATTTTCATTACCTTGACAATCCGTGACATGAAAGAGGTGCCATCAAGAGATAACGCATTGTCAGCTGCCTCTTTCCGCATAAATTCCACATAAGCTGACCTGCATAATCATATTTCTCAGCCCCTCGAAAAACAATTTCCAGAATTTGCTAAGGAAACAGATCAGAAGAATGTTAAACAACTCTCACCCTGTTGGTTGCCCTGTTGCTGCATCAGTGACTAGAACCACTTTAAGCACTTCACCAAACTTATTAAAATGCCGTGACAGACTGTCCTTTGTCGCAGCAAAATGAACCTGTGAAGACAGCAATGAAAATATGATCAGGATACAGCAATAACTACTCCTTCCAAGCTACAGCTTGATGCGCATCAGTACTTACATTGCTAACAAAAATGGTTCGAGAATCAGCATCCTCTAAGGGAACGACCTGCGGTATATGAACCTGCAGAATCATCAAAAACAACCCCATCTAAATAGTTGGAAAAATGGCCATAAGAAACAAAAAATGACAGATATCAGAATGGCAACCATCTTGCAGTAGAGAAGCTTAAGATGATGTCAGTCATGAGAAACACCCAAAAAGGGTAGAGCTCCAAAAGTTGCAACATCACTAACATAAACTGATTTTGTTTCCCATTTAAAAAAAAAAAAAAAAAAAAAAATAGATTCAATGACACTTAGAAAACACACATGAGAACTGACCAGATGCAGATGATGGAGGCTTCTGAGGTTCTTGCTGATTATCACCTGCAGGTTTTACCTGTTCATAACCACAGGAAACATTGTCAGCAGTCGATGCAAAGGAAGAATAATAAGTAATTTCATATGAAAAATAGCAAGAATAATAATGAACCCAGACAAACAAGACTGTCTTACATTTCCATTACTAACTGAGACAGGGTTGCTAATTTCCTTCATTAGCTGAGCACCAAAGCTCCCAGCACCTGCCTCGTTATCCTGAACTGATTTCAGAGTATCCATTACAGTATCCCTCGATTCTTGATAATGAGGTGGTCTCCAGGTATTTACATTCACAGAAATGTTCACTATCTTACGAGAAGTGTTCGCAGCTGAAACGGATTGATCCTGATCCTTGGCTACATTGTAGTTTGACATGAGTGAATCCTTACCCTTACTTCCCAAATATGTGCCAGTTTGAGAAACATCCATAACCCTATGACCCACAGGGCTGGAATCATCATAAACTTCATAATCAGACATCAAACCAGTAGTCAATCCAGCTTCATGCCCTGTCATATTCGTAGTCCCTGCATGTCCGCAGTACTTGCTTCTTTGAGGATAGTTTGGGTGGGTTTGTTCCTGAATTTCATTAAAATCTTCATATTCATCATCTTCAACAGCATGATCTCTAAATTCTGCAACTTGTTCAGTGATCAATGATGCATCCATGTCACGACCAAGCCGGTCAAACACACTTCCTGAAGATTTAACTTTTACTACATCTTCAGCAGCTTCTCGCACAGCTTTTAGTACAGTAGCCATGGGATTTGGAACTCTTGCGATTGACTGAAGCCTCCTAGGATGATCAACCAATGATGTGTCTTCAGTGGATGAAGACACCACTGAGCGAAGACGCTTCCGTGAGGGCTCTTTTACCCTGCCAGATGGTCTCAAAGTTCTGACAGCATCTCTCACTGCAAACTGAAGCAGTCGTCGAGGAGCACCACTGGTTGCTTGAGAAACTGCATCCCTCTGCTGAAATATTAGTGCATGCGAAATTTGATGATCAAAAAACAAGGCACTTGTTTTCATTAAAAAAAAAAGATGAATTTTGAGTTCTGAAATTATATTAAAAATTTTCAGCATAATGGTATCCGGTATTCACAACCAGATGAGTAGGAATGTCTATTGGTAACCCTACCACCAGCAATCACACATCATACATCCTCATATTTTAGGTAAGAAACATAATTCACCAGGTCTAAACCATAGGAAATTAGTTGATTTACTTTGTGTATGTTCACTTTAAAAATTGAAGTTATTTTATGAAGCAGAACCCTCTGCAGTATAGTGTGCAATAGAAGCAGTTCTACTATAGTCTTATAGGTTGAGTGAGGGAAGAAAATCATGGCCTCAAGATTGTAACCAAAGCAGCATCATAAATCTCCTAATTTCCTAATGTCCTACAAAACATGAATATGTGTGGAGTTTTATACGATTTTAAAGAGCTTTAGTTTATATCATAAATCTCCTAATTTCTATTCTTGACTTCCCAAACACCTTGTTAATAACCATAAAGATAAAATAGAATCACTTAACTTTTAAGCCTTACTACCCAATCAAATGTGAAAGAAAAATTTAAAATCCTAACCTTCACATGTTGTTGCTCATCATGCCGACTCCTTTTCTGCTCTTGTGGGGGTTGGGGAGATGGAGATCTTCTTGCACCGACTGGCTTTTCCATGAGTTTTTTCCTCTAGGTGAATGTTATCGACCACAGAGCTTCGAAGAGGAGGCGGCTGGTTCACGTCTCTCGCTACACCTTTCCATTCTCTTTTATGCCTGCCTCTACTTGAATTATCAGGCTTCACATTTTCAGGTTCTGAATCCAATTGATGAGATTCGTTACCCCCAGTCTGCTCTATCAGTGTGGGATTTGTTCTGGCCACTTCATCTGCGCGAGTCTCTGGAGGTTGTACATACATATCCAGATTTGTAGCCAGGTGATCCCATAGCCTGTTCAAAATTAAGTTAACTAGTGAAACAAATGGGAATAACTTAAAACAGAGTTGTCAACAAATATTTTTTTTTACAATATCAAATGTATCAAAAACAGGAATGGATCAAATTACCAAGATACAAAAGAATCACTGTCATCCCCCAAAAAAACATTCAATTCATTTCTTGCTTCTTCCTTATCCCTGCCATTTCTCAGCAAGACAATCACATATTCCTGCGAATGCAAAACTCTTATGAAACATTGTAGTGCTGAATCATTTAGAAACTCAAAATATTTATGGTTTAGGCATGGAAGAGCATCTTGTTAAATCCTCTGCTGAACCATGGAATCTCAGAATAATAGAGGTGTTTAAACATATTATAAAAAAGCTTTTAAAGACCTAGCTAATAACCAACAGGTCTTTCACATGCTAAACACAGTATACGTAACAAAAGAACATCAAACTGGAACCAAACACCTAAACTGACGTTGGGTAGAACTTTCTGGACTAAACCTTTACAAACAATATACGAAGAAAGATACAGGTAGTTGCAGGCTACTCAAATTTATTGACAAAATTGCCCAAAATAATGCAGGAGCACTCCGGTCTTACAAATTATTTTTATTTTCTGAAATTATTATTAATTAATTTATTAAGAGTATTCACATGTGACTTTTAAAATATTTCCTTGGTGGTTAATTTTGTTGCATTGCAACCAAGACTAGTGAATCCTTTTCCTACAAAGATCTAGGGCTTTAACTGGCATAAATAGGCTGCGAGGATTATTTTCTATAGACTTTGTGTTCTGTTTATTTTTCAATCTACTCAGATTTTAGAGGTTTCTTGGTGAACCAAAAACCTTATTATTTGGATCCCAACTTGAATTTTATTATATTTTAGCCATCATCCAGCTGGAAGTGTAGTTTTCTACTGTTTTCCTCTTCTCAACCTACATCACAGAATTTCTCAAAGCATGACCTGTAACATACATCAATATCTCCAAAATACATAAGCATATTGGCTTCCCATTTAAAACCCCAGTCCAGGTCAAACTGTACATAATTCTAACCTAATAGCAAAGACCAAACCAAATAGAGATAATTACTCCCATAATCACACAAAAAAAATAAAAGCAAAAGTAGCCTTGTATTTAAAAAATAAAATAAAAAAATCTACTTCGAACTCCATGTCCAATTTGAATTCAAATCCCACCGTGTACCTGAGCACCAATGAGCACAACATGATACCACAAACAAATTTATAACACTCCATTAATTCCATCTCACTTGATAGAGCCTGCTCAAATAATTGAACAATCCATATGAATAAGGGCAAGAAGCTCAAACAATCTCAAGTACAAATTCAAAATCCCGCAACGTTTTGTACTCTTGCCTTGCCTTTATTCACATTCATAAAGTACTGTCAGTTCTAGATTCTCTATGTAATAAAGAATTATAATAGCTCTGTAGCATGTTCAACAATAATGAGGCAAAATGCTATGAGCAAAGTCATTCATTTCAATCTTATCTTTCAGCAAAACACCAAATCCTTAGAAGTTTCCACAACCTAGACCTAACTACAAAAGATTTATTGTTTGGTGTTTAAATTCATTAACCAAAGCCCATGTAAAGAAATCAAACATCATAGCAAATAAAATATAAAAGCTCTCTATCCGCAGAGTTCCTTGCAGTGATCAGATATCAACCATCAACGAGACACCTAGCATCGTAATAGCTTCAGATGTTTGAACTGAAACATTCCTATAAACACCTAGAGGGTTAGATATCATTCAACAAACTATGCCCCGCGTAAAATGAGGTCAATTTTTATAACTACTTGGCGATGCCCCTCGCACAATTTTGCAAATTGTCCAGTACAAAAAGCAAACAGCTCTCGACTACAATTGCACCATTTATCTTCTCACCAACACGCATCACCAATAACCTCACGATGTATGCCATATAACCAGGGACCTAAACAACTAAGAGAGAGCTCTACCGATTCTAAATCCTGCCAATTTCACCTCTCTTAATGTAGGTCCAGCAGCAGCATTCTCCACTACAGGCAAAGCCGCATGGTGAAATTCCACAGATACTTCACCAAAACAGTCCATTCAATAAACAGCATAAACTCAATTCAGCTTCAACTAAGCCTCAATCCCAAACTAGTCAGGATAAAATGAACCCCGCTATTTAATAAAAGGAAATGAACAATAGCACAATATCCAGACTCCAAAATTAGCCAGTCAAATTAAACCCTAAAGAAGAGAAAAAATTCACTAAAATACGAAATTCAAAAATTCAAATACACAAAAACAACGAAGATTGTTATCCATGTATATGCGTACCACAAGAACATCGTCAGTGTAATCGCCCATGAACTCCTTAAGCTTCTCGCTAACTCTATCTCTCAACAAAGCGGCCCCATCTTCACTAAAATTTACCCTAAATTTTTTATCCACGCTTCCCATCTCTCTCAATCAATCAAAAAATCAAAAACCCTAATTAAATTCTCCGGCAATAAAATCGCCTCCAAAAAAACAATGATTGAAAATCTACGATTCTCAAAACACAAACCCTAAGTTCGCGGATTTAAGAGGCAATTGAAATTCTTCGAGATAAAAGAGATGATGATAAATGAGGTGAATGCGGAAGGGTTAAGATTTTCTCGGGAAAGTGAGAGAAAATTCTAGGATTTTGAGGTTTCATGGAAATAAACCCCCGAATTTTAATTTTCCGGGGTTAAGGTAGGGGTTGTGGATTTTACAGAGAGAAATAAATTTTCTAATTGCGATTCTGCGTTTGTCTATATATACCCACCGTCTCGCCAAGGATAAATAAAATTAAAAATAAAGGTGTTATTATTATTATTATTATTATTATTATATATAATAATAATAATAATAACACCTTTATTTTTAATACTAGTTACATCCCCGCGCGACGCCGCGGGTCAATTATTTTTTACATTTAAAAAAAAATCAAGATCTAAAAATGTTAGGTTTTTTTTAAAGTTATACCCAAGAGTTTTAGGTTTGGTTGCAACGCTTGACTCAAAAGTAATATTTATAATATTAATAATAACATTAAACTTGGGTTAACCCTTAGCATAAAAGTGTCTGGAATGCAATACCAGATCCAATAGCATTGGACGTGTGTCTGCCTGCAAGGTCGTGTCATAAAAGTGTAATAATTAAATATATTAGTTAAAAAGAAAAAATAAAGAAAAAAAACCAACATGAAGAAAAAAACTAATGAAGAAAAAGAAAAAAAATATGAATTAACTGTGTTAACCCTTCAAATCAGGTTAACCCGTCATACCTTGAATTCGCATCGTGAAAGTTTGATAATTAAAAAGGAAAAAACAAATTAATGGGTTAACCCAGAATTAACTGGGCTAACTTGTCAAACCAGGTTAGCCTGTCAAATCCGGAATCCGTGTCATGAAAGTTTGATAACTAAATAGAAAACAATTTAACATTAACAATTTAAATTAAACAAAAAAAATAATTAAAAAGAAAAAAAACAAAAGGCATAAGCCTTTTTTACTATATAACTCGACCGGCTCCACGATCAAAGGCATAAAAACAACAAAAAAAAATAAAAACTAAAGACATCAGTCGAGAACTACTTAGAAAAAAATTTAATATTAATAAACTAAATTAATTAAATAAAATTAATTAAAAAGAAAAAAAAACCTCTAAGAAGAAAAAAAAACTAAATAGAAACAAATTTAACATTAACAAACTAAACTAAACCAAATAAATTAAAAAGAAAAAAAAGCAAAAAAAATTACAGGTTAACTCGTCAAATTAGATTAACTCGTTAAATCTGGGATTCGTGTCATTAATGTCTGGTAACTAAATAAAAAAAAGTGAAAATTAAAAAACTGAACCAAACAAAAAAAAATTACTTAAAACCAAAAAAATCCGGGTTAACTCGTCAAACTATGTTAACCAGTTAAACCCAGGATTTGTGTCATGAAAGTCTGATAACTAAATAAAAAAAATTAATATTAACAAACTAAATTAAACAAAAACAATTTATGAAAATAAAAAAAAAACAAAAAAAATTGACGGTCAACCCATAATTAACTGGTTTCACCCGTGAAACCAGGTTAACCCGTGAAACTCGGGATATGTGTCATGAAAGTTTGATAACTAAATAGAAAAAAAATAGTATTAACAAACTAAATTAAATGAAAAAAATTAATTAAAAAGCAAAAAAAAAATTCTTGGTTAACTTATCAAACCAGGTTAACCCGTTAAATCCGGAAAACGTGTCATGAAAGTCTGATAACTAAATAAAAAATTTAATATTAATAAACTAAATTAAATTAAATTAAACAAAAAATTTTGTTAAAAGAAAAAAACAAAGAAATAAGCAAAAAAATAATCCCGAAAGGCATAAAAAAAGCTAAAAAAATAAAACAACTTAAAAAAACCTAAAGTATCAGTGTTTTATTGTGGACTGCACTGTGCAGTCCACAATAAAACACTAATCTCTTTTAGTATATGTTACAATTAATTAAAAAGAAAAAAAGCAAAAAAAGAATTCAGGTTAACTCGTCAAACCCGAGATCCGTGTAATGAAAATCTGATAACTAAATAAAAAAATTAACAGTAACAAAAAAAATTCATTAAAAGAAAAAAACACAAAGAAAAAAACAAAAAAAAACCATAAAGGCTAGAAAACGAAAAAAAAAAAGAGAAAAAAAAAGAAGAAGACAACTCAGCGTTTCACTGTGGACTTGCACAGTGAAACACTGAGCAGTTTTAGTTTATTGTCAATTAACAAACTAAACTAAACAAAAAAAATTAATTAAAAAGAAAAAAATTCAAGTTAACTCGCCAAACCAGGTTAACCCGTTAAACCCGGGATTCGTGTCATGAAAGTTTGATTACTAAATAAAAAAATTAACATTAACAAACTAAATTAAATAAAAAAATTATTAAAATAAAAAAACAAAAAAAAATTGACAGCCCGTGAAACCAGGTTAACCTGTGAAACTTGAAATATGTGTCATTAAAGTCTAATAACTAAATAAAAAGAAATTTAACATTAACAAATTAAAGTAAACGAAAAAATTTAATTAAAAAGAAAAAAAAGCAAAAAAAATTCTGGGTTAACTCGTCAAACCATGTTAACTTGTTAAACCCGGGATCCATGTCATGAAAGTCTGATACCTGAATAAAAAAAATTTAAGATTAACAAAAAAAATTATTAAAACAAAAAAAATAAAAAAACACTCTAAAAGTGTAAAAAAAAAAAAACAGCTCATCTTTTACTAAATAGAAAGAAATTTAACATTAACAAACTAAAGTAAACAAAAAAAATTTATTAAAAAGAAAAAAAACAAAAAAAAAATTATGGGTTAACTCGTCAAATCATGTTAACCTATTAAACCCGGGATCCGTGTCATGAAATTCGGATAACTGAATAAAAAAAATTTAACACTAACAAAAAAAATTATTAAAAAAAACTCTAAAAACGAAAAAAAAAAAAAAAAAAGGGGGCTCATTTTTTACTTTAGACTGTACTGTGCAATCCATAGTAAAAAAATAAGTCATTTTAATTATAGTTTAATATATATAAATAACACTAAATGGGCTTAGTTTTCACAATATCAGGTAAATTACTCTATAAGCATTCGATGGTTTAATTATTTTTTTCATTTTTTACTAATTTTTTAATATTGTAATTTGCAGCATGAGTCGAATAGATTTTGAAAATCAACAAAATAATAATAATACCTCTATATATATTAAAGCATAAAAAGTAATTATTATCGCAAAACTCTTTTTTTTTTAATTCATGTTAACGTTTTCCAAACCCACAACTCAACAATAGTCGTTCTCTCACCACGAGTCCCCACCAAATATTTCGCAAGAAATCACATAAAAATCCCAGCTTTTCTTTTCTCTCACCCGGAAGCAAACACTTAATCAGAGCAAGGTCAATTCAAAGCATAGAGATTGTTGATGGTGAAATTGGATCTACCAGGTTTTTATGGTGGAACTGTGCAAAACTTTGGAGAAGGATTAATGGTGGAGCTGGACTTGGTACAATCAACCGGCTATTACAATCAACCAAACTTAAGAGTGTGTTAGTATTGTAGATTTAACTACTGCTATTACATCATAAAATAAATAATAATAATATCAAATATTTTTTATTGTTCCATTAAACTATATGCAATTTTATAACATACCAAATCTATCTAATAAAGACTAGATTTTTTATGGTTTCTTAAGCGCGCAACAACATCAGGTAAGATATCATCAAGAACAAAATCGAGGTTGCGATCAAATTCTGCAAATACTATGTCATCAAGCGATCTCCTTCTAATTTTTGAATAAAACACAATTAAAAATAAAAATAAAAATTGAATTTTTTAAACTGGGTCGGACCCGGCAAGAACAAAATTGGGATTGCGATCAAATTCTGCAAATGTTACGTCATCAAACGATCTCCTTCTAATTTTTTAAATAAAACACAATTAAAAAATATAAAAATTAAAAAAAAATTAACTGGATCGAACTCAGTTCAATGTATTTAGCTTTGGACCGGATCCGGACGGCCGAAAACAATGGAGAGTGACTCCAATTGTTCACTCACTATTGACTCTCCACAAAAACACAAAGATGATAAAAAGCATGAAAAAATTGCTTCAGCAGAACCTATGGTTAAACCTTATTTTTAGTGGGTTCCATGAGTCAAACCACAGCTGCTACTTATAACTAAATTTTTAAGCCTTGGCTTCAAGGGCTTGGTTGTGATTTCATAAGGTTTTTTTTTTTTTTGTTATTGTTATTTAGTTATAAGGGTGCTTTCAGTTTTTTGCACATAAAAAACAACTTTGTTATCGCCGCTACTTTCAAGCGGTGCATGCGGCTGACAACGATGGTTGAAATTAAGCCTTCGCACATCATTTGATACATCTCGTTTTTTTTCTTTATTTTCCTTCTCCTTCTTCTTTGAATTACATGATGGCCATGCAAAAAATTATATCATCCATTCAATTTTTTTTTTATTTTGATTCAGTCATTCTTCTCTTAATTGCAATTATTTTATTTACATTGAATAGTTATAATTGGATTTTATTTTCAATTTCATCCCTATTTGTTTGATTTTGTTTTTTTTTTAACAAATTTGGTCCAAAATTTTTTAATTGCTATTTTTTTTACTTTTCAATCATTTTCTTGATTTATTTTTTTTCTTCAATTCCATCCTTGAGAATTTCTTCTTATTGATTTTTTATGTCAAGTATGGTGCCAATTCTTTTAAATGTTATTTTTTAATCATTTTCTTAATTGATTTATTTTTTTAATTTCATCCCTAAATATTTAATTTCATTTAAATTTCCCCTTTACATTTAATTTCATTTGTTTTTTTAAGTTGACTTTATTCTTAATTCTTTTAATTGCTATTTGTTTTGTTTTGTTTTGTTTTTCCCTCAATTTCATCCCTCAATATTTGTTTGGTTAAGAATCTTGCTTCTTTCTTTTTCAGGTTTGCCTTTAATGAGGTCACTCTGGTCTTATGACCTTAGTCATAGATTTGAAAGATAAACCCAAGTCAACTTTGGTCTTTTTTTAAATTATTTTTTTTCAAATATTTTTTTTATAGTGTTGTTTTTGTTATGCTATTTATGGGGTCATCCCAATTTCATGTCGAAGATCATGTGTTTAATTTGTTCACTCGGGTTGGTTGTCAGGTTCACTTAAGGTTTTTTTTTATATTTTTTTATATGTTTTTATAATATCAGCATGTGTCCATTCCTTATATTTTTCTAATGTGTTCGGCATTTTTTAATATTTTTTATGGTATGGGTTTATTCAGTTATTTTTATTTATTTATTGTTTAAATCATGAGTTTTTTAAGGTGGATTTATCTTTTATTTATTTAAATAGAACATTTAAGTAAATATAATCGGGTAAATATCTTATCTTTACAGTTTCTTTCTTGGTTATTGTTAACGAGTTATTTTTATTTACATAAATAGTTATTGATTTATTTAGTTTGATAATTGCATGGACTTTTCAAATGATACTTTTAATTTTTTAATGTAAAAAAATACATTGGAAAAAAAATATTATTTTTTCTTTACATTTCTGATAGTTTTTCCTTCTTTTTCTTTACACTTTTCAAATGATATTTTTAAAAAATATATATATATAACATGCATATCTGATAGTTTTTCCTTCTTTTTCTTTACACTTCTTTTTGGAAAAAAATATTATATTTTTATTCTTTACACTTGGCCTATTTATACCATTTTTTTTGTTCATTTTTTATATTTTGTTTTTTGCAAATTTTTTTTAATTTTTTTTCTTTACACTTTTTTTTTGGAAATTTATTCTATACAGACTAAAAAAATGATGTTTTACTGTAGCAATTACATTATTGTTTTATTTTTTGGCTACGTTAAAAATTAGTTTAAGGTCGTACACATTTTTATTAATGCATATGATTTTTATTATATTCTATACAGACTAAAAAAATGGTGTTTCGTCAATACAGGACCCAAGCGAAATGGATCATAATACAGAACCCAAGAGCATTGGGTTGAGAGGCAGGACCCAATGTTCTTGGGTCTTATGTTTCTAAATATTACCATATTACCATTTTTCTTATAAATATTATTATTTTTATTATAATTAAAAATATTATTATTTGTATTATACAAATTATTATTTTTATTATAATTAATATTATTAATAAAATAATTAATAAATTTGAAAACAAATATTATTATTATCATTAATAATTTTTTAAAAAAAAACTATTATTACTATTAAAGAAAAACCATCATTTTTTTTAAATATTAAAAAATATAATTCAAAGTATTCATAAAAAAATACAATTATTTTTCTTATAATTCAAAATATTTATATCAAAAATATTATTATTTGTGTTATAAATATTCTTGGGTTTCTTAATATAATTATTTGTGTTATAAATATTATTATTTTTATTATAATTCTAAATATTCATCTCAAAAATATAATTATTTGTGTTATAAATATTCTTGAGTTTCTTAATACAATTATTTGTGTTATAAATATAATTATTTTATGATAATTCTAAATATTCATATAAAAAATATAAATATTTGTGTTATAAATATTTTTGGGTTTCTAAATATAATAATTTTTGGTATAAATATTATTATTTTTATTATAATTCTCTTGGGTTGCTCTTTGTTCCAGCGTCATGATCCATGGTCGCTTGGTTCTCATCGGGGACCCAAGTTTCTTAGGTTATGGGTATGGAGCCAATTGATTTGGATCTTGTTTCAGGATCTAATGCTCTTGAGTCTTGAGTTTTTAAATATTATCATCTATCTTATAAATATTATTATTTTTATTATAATTAAAAATATTATTATTTATATTATACATATTATTATCCTTTACTGAGAAAATTAATATCGACAGTTTAAGCACAAATGATAGTAACAAAATCTTCCACACTGGACACTCCTGAAAGTAAAAGAATAAATGACCTGAAACAGAACTTCTATCTGCACAAAGTTTGCCAGTAAAACCACAGGCAGATCCCAACGGTAGCAAAATGGAAGTTATTGGCTTTCTCCGGCGTTGAGTCGAGGAGCGTTGAACAAGCGAAAGGGAACTGCAAGTGTAATTAGGGTTCCAAATGCCATTTGGCTCCCCACTTGAAATGGACTCCTGAAACAAATAACCAGAAGCATTTCCCAGGCATCTGGTATGATTGTAACCAAGGTGGAGGAGAGTATACAGCGAAAATTAAAAAAAAAATTCATCTGTTACTAAAAATAATTATCTGGATTAAATAATAGTATGTTTATATCTGCATCCGAATAATTTCGTGTTGTTCTAGTGTTCATTATTTCTTTATTAATTTTTAAATTTAAATCCGAGGTCAACACAAAAGAATTTATTAAAATCTTGTAAATGATAGAGGGAGTGTTTTTAATATCATATTAAAAGAAGATTTAATCTTGGTTGATATTCCAACTAGCATGAAAATACCTATTATTATTAAAAAAATACTTTAATATATGCTTAAAAGTTCATTTTGTATTGTAGTAGCGATTGTTTTTCGCTTGAAAATATATCAAGATAATATTTTTTTTTATTTTTCAAAATTTATTTTTATATCAGCATATCAAAAAAATCTGGAAACATATAAATAAAAATTAATTTAAAATAAAAATAATAATTTTTTTTCAAAAGAATTTTTAAAATACCAAAAAACTAAATAGACTCTTAATCCTTTTTGTCTATTTCATTTCATGTTATTTTATTTTTATTTATTTTAATAAATAGAAAGTGTAACCAAAATAAGTAAATAGTAGGGGTGTTCAAAAAAGTCGACCAACCGATTAAACCGAAAAAACCAAAAAAAATTAACCGAAAAAATCAAACCGATAGAAAAAACCGAATAAATCGATTAAAAAATTAAAAAAATCACCCGATCCGGTTCGGTTCTGGTTTAAAAAAAGCTTAAACCGATTGAACCAAACCAAACCAAACCAATCTAATTGAATCTAAATAACTTAAAAAAAGTATAAAAAGAAACATTCTAAACCTAAAGACCCTAACCCTAAATCATTTTATCTCTTTTCTCCTTTCCAGTTGCCCCCCTCCCACTTTTCTCCCTTTCCCTTCCCCTTTCCTCCTTTCCAGCTGCCTTACTCCTCCCTGCCTCCCGCTCCTTCTCCTATATGCTCTTCTCTCTCATTTTCTCTCGTATGTTAACATTAAATCTTATTTTTAAGTTTTGAGTATTTGATGCAACATCTCTCCACCTTCTCCTATAATCACTATCTGCTCTCTGGTTTCTCATATGGCAATGCCCTTCACAACCTTTACTTCACTCTTACAATCAACCACCAACAATGGTGGTTGTAATGCTAGAGATAATAATCCCTTATTTAATTGGTTTCTAGGTTTTTCTACTTTTTAATGCTAAAAAACCAACTTGAATCGAACAAAATCTGTTCGGCTTGAACCGGTTCTCAGTTCGGTCAGGGTTATATTAATAAGGATTATTATTTTTCAGTTTGGTAAAATTTTTGGGTTAAAACCGGACCAAACCAGATCATGAACAACCCTAGTAAATTGGATGGAAAGTGTTTTTTTTTTTAAACGCATTTTTTAGAATAAGATATTATTAAATGAATTGTTTTTAATACCACGGGGATTGATTAATTATATAAAGACGGAAGCGCATCAAGGAGACTCTGGTTTCTTTCTTCTAAGACGGTTCCCCATCCGATCAGTAAGATCCTGCCACGCATACCTTCTCTGTATAACCTAGCACATGCGATATTTACTCTGCCCACAGTATATACGCCACCTCGACCTTCTTGTTCCTGCCCTGCCACAATTTCCTGTTTCTTTTATGGTCTCTCTATTCAAACTCTGTATTCTCATATGATTTTTACATAATGTTAGTGAAGTATTATCTCTTTGCGTGTTCCAGTACAGGATGCCCATATCTGAATTGTGTTTGTATTTGATGTTTTAAGGTGAGCTTTGCGGAGTTTAACATTTTCCTTTTGGTTTTGTTGTTACATGGGGTTGAGGAGTAACCTCTGAGTGGCTCTGTTTTTTGGATTTGGAGTCACTAGAGGTAACGGCTTTTGAGAAATTATCTTCACTGTGGAAAGGTAAAGAGTTCTTGAATTTTTGTCACACACTCTTGAAACTAGTAATGAAGTCTTTGGATTTCCGGCACTTGTAGTTGAATTTGGTGAAAAACAACTTTAATTTATGTGACGACATTTGTTGATATTACGTAAATACTGCTGAATTTGAGCTGCTGTGTTGGTTGATATGAGTTCTAACTTCTGAGTCTCTGACGTCTCTCTCTCTCTCTCTCTCTCTCTGGTTCAGGTACTCGTATACTCGTATCAGAGTTTAGGCATTGGTTAGCTTACCGTGGCGGTTCTTGAACTGTTTTCGCCAATTGCATTCATAGGATCGAGTGTCACTACTTACACCGGCCTAAAGAAATGACGGTTCTTTATAAAAGTTGTTTGACTTCCAGGTTTGTGGGTTGTGCATTGTTGTTGATGACCATAAAACCAATTTTTATAAGACTCGTGGCTAGTTGGTGTACCTTTATTTAATGCATTTACTTTCTTTTCATGTGATGAGTGGCGAGTAGAAGATACTTGAATAGATACTTGAATTGAGGGTAATGTTGGTTTTCCTTGATAATATATATGTAATGGAAATAATAAAAATAAATAAATAATTTGAGAGTTTCTAGAATTTTTTCAGATAAATTTAGAGTTGTTTAGGGATTTATTATTTGAAAATATAATCTTTTTTAACTTTGAATAATTTTTTAAAGGTTAAGTTGTTGAAAACCACAAGTCATGCAATTATTTAGCCTTCAACGGTAATCCACATGAATCACCAATAAGAAGTTTCATAAATCTTTATTTAAGAGAGAGAGATTGATTAATTTATATTTGAATATCAGGTACATAAGATCAGGTCTGTCATCTAGCAACGTGTCATAATCCTTTAAATATTAAAAAAGTCATTAGTGATTTGACTTAACTTTTTAATGACCGGTTTCTCAGTGTAATTAATATCCTTTCATCAATAATGTTCTGATTTAACATTAAAGCATGGAGTATGTCTGTCATGTTAATTTATGTTTGTTCTCTACATAATAGTCATTGATTGTTTGAATAAGATTTGAAACGCTTTTCAAATCTCATTCCACCTTAACCAAGAATTTCTCAGTCAATTCTATTTGAGAACAGATGAAACATTTTTTATAATTTATCTAAGGTGATGAATCCTCTCTTGATCACTCAAGTACCTTCAAATAGTTCATGTTATACTCAATGTCTGCTCTTTTGTTACCTCGATTAAGATAACATGTAACAGGATCAAAGTATAGCATTCTCTATATAAGATCTCTTAGTGATCTCAAGTCTAGGGATCACTTACATAACCGTCATGTGAGTCTTTCCATAGACATGGATAATCTTTCCATATGAAATTCTCATGCGAGTCAGTTTAGTATACATATCTTATGCCAAGCACCTATATATTAGTTCTATGTATCCCTTATACCTCAAATTATAAGAACAGTTGCTTCCTTTCATAAATAAAAAAACATGATATGTATTAGTCTCTACGGCTATAATGAATGTCCAATATTTAAGAAAGTATCGACCAAAAACATTTTAGAAACAATGCTTTGATATAATAAAGATCTTATAATTATAACAACTTTATGATTTCATTTGCAAAGCATTTTTATCCCATGAATTTTATCTTACTCTAGATTCATAAATCAAATATTAGATTTATTAATCTAACATTACATGAATATTAAAAATAAATTAAGTTTTTATTAATAATAAATATATATTTACACGAGTATAATATTGTCACATGTAACCAACCAAGTGGTTGCAATGCATATTAAACTAACAGGTAATGCGTTTAAGGGGTGAACGAACAATTGACTCCAAAATGTGTCTGTCTGGTCTAGGCTAAAGTGTGTTTGGTATTGTGGTAGCTTTTGTGGTTGTGATTTGAAAAAAATAAGTTTAAAAAAATCACTTTTATTTGTGAATGGTTTGATTAAAATATGTATTTGATTAAAACCTTGGTTTAAGTTGTTATCTAGCAAAAAGCAAGTTTAATGTGTTTAGTTAAATTTATGGTTAAAATTGGTGTTGATAATAAAATGACAAAAAAAACATACAATTAATTTTTTATTTTACAATTACATTTATGTGCATTTAATTATTAATGCATTGTAAAAATAGCCATGCGAATTACATTGCTGGTTTTATTGTCTCGTTACATTTGCTACAATTTCTTCACAAATATAATTCATTCACAGAGGATTATGTATTTTACTATGATGCATTTTTGGCTTATTACTAAACTACAAAAAACAAGAGCAATTAAATTCATCCTTATGTTTCATTTTACTATATCATTCAATAAATAAATAGTAGTATGAAAATGATCGATTAACTTTTTTAAAAGATAATAATTATCAAATAGTAAATACATGCCTTTCTTGTTCACAAATCAAAAACCTCGGGTCAAAAATAACAAAACCCATAAATTTTTTAGCTGCAAAATGAGTTAGAAACTAAAAAAAAAAAAGGGTTTCACATGAGTGTAATCTAAGCTTTGTAATTTTCATCTCATCAAGAAATTCATTCATATTCACCAAAAAAAAAAATTAATCTTTTGTTGCTGATGTCAAGCACTTAATGCAGATTTATGCAAACACAAACTCTTAAAGACAATTTGTTTGTAACTCTTTTATTCTTACAGATGTTTCTTAAACTAAGAAAAATTTAGAAAGTTGTTTTTATATGTGTGTTTTTTCAACAGGTAAAAAAAGGCAGGATAAGTGGTTTAATAAAAGCAAGTAAAAATTGTTTCACCTCAAACCTCATTTATTGGCAGGTTCCATGAAGTAATAACCAAAGGTTGGACAAAAAAGCAACAGTTGCTGTAATAACAAATAGTCTCTTAGCCTTCAAGGAATCAAAGTTTGCTTTCAACTTCAGGGTGTTGCCAAGTTGGGCCATATGGACCCCTGGTCCAGTTTAGAGACGAGATGTGTGGAGATGTGGGTCAACAAGGCTTCTAGGAGGCGAAGCTAATCATCCTGGTTCTAGTGAAGTAGTGGGTCATATGCTATGCCCATGCTTGAGAGGATGCAATTTAAATTTGTTCCCTGGTGAGCTTAATGTCCCATTAGGACTCTGGGATGGTGTTTCTTTTGGGGCTTGCCTGAAAAACCTGTGACGTGGGCTCAATCAGCATCATGTATTCTACAATAGAACCTAAAGCAAGGCATGTCTTATTTAGCGCATGATATTAAACATGTAAACATGATTCATGATGCTTTGGTTAAGCATGAAATAACCACACTCCATGTATCGTTCTTGTTCACTCTTATGCCAAAAACCAATGATGAAGGCACTTAGCAGCTTACTCAAAAAATGAAATTCTGAATTAGCTCACTCCATGTTTCTTTCCCTCTCCTTCCCCCCTCGACTTCTTAAATTTATCCATATTAAAGAAACTTAAGTATCTGGAAAGTATGTGCATGCACATTCTACTGCTATTCAATTGCGACTACTGAAAAAGAATTTATTTAGCAATTATCGAATAGTTAAAGCCTTAGAAGTCCACATAATTAGCTGTTGTGAGTTATTTTTAGATTAAAAGTGTAGATCAGAAAGGAAAACTTATTTGTGAGAATTCGCTTTCTTATTCTTGGATCAATTACTTCAGTGCCACTTCAATTACTAGAACCAAAGTGATATTCCACAATACGAACGTCTTTGTAAATCTTGTCAAGTCAATGCAGAGAGTCAAGATGGGAGAAGAAAAAGAAAGAACTATGTTATTTCAAATAATGAAAAGTTACAATTTCATATAGGTTATGTCCCTTTATATATGATTAGAGGAGGCGATTACTTCCTTTAGTAACTCCTCTAATAACTTGGACCAGACCCATCCATCATGGGTGGACCAGCCCTAGCCCAATAACCAACATCTCCCACTCGCCCATGAAGGACTAAATCTCTCTAATACATTATACTTCAAATTTGCACAAGAATTTCATACTTGACGAACGGACCGTGCGACCTGAAGCACACAGTGAAAGGAGCTCCAATATATAAACCTAATACAGGTCATATAGGAGACATCAACCTCATAATTAATTATTCCTTAAAGTGTACTAATATACCCCAAGCATTTTTAGTTACACATGACTGCATATAATTCAATCCCTCAAGAATTTCATATTCAATCCATCCTTACAATTACAAGTATTCTAAATCATATCAAATCTATTCAAGTGATATGATCCCGGCCGGTGTAGAACTAAAATTACATTTTCTTTCGCTCTCATATCAATCAAATCTGAATTAACTCGCTTTCCTAAGAGTATTCCTTTAAGTCGAATCATTCCATGACCATAGGATATACTTCTAAAGTAGCGATCATTAATACATCACCTCATGATATAGTCAAAAGTCACAAAGGGTAAGATTTTGAGATCTTAGATATGATCTTCAGGATTCATATAATAAAGAAGCAGGGATCCATTCTTTATTCCTGTAATGGTCGCTAGCACATGTAGTATGAAATACATGTTATAGTGGAGCTTACTCTTTTCTTTTCTTAAGACAAAAAGTGTATGTCGTTGCTTTCCTTGTTAGAGGAAATACACTATACGAGTCTTAGTCTTGTTGCTAAAAACATAGACTTCAAATCGAAAATTCTCATTTGCTCATTTTTCATTAGTGGCATATGAATAATTTCATACTCGGCTTCAATCATAATAGACACATAAATGGCGGGAATTCATTCATGCCGATTCTTTTATCTAAGAACCTCATCGTGGTCCCAACCAAGGTGACTTTTTAAGAATCACTTTGAGTTAAAATTGCTCCCACTACGCCCAAGTCGCTTATTGAGCATTAAAACTCAAATAGTCTCATCTCTACTCACTTTACAAGTGCTAGAGGTGATTGCTCATGTGAGTGAGCCAATCAAAGTCTATCGACATACTTCAACAAATTATACTATACGATACTCAATATAATCCATGAAACAAATAATGAATAAAATGATATTCTAATGGCATTTATTCATTACTCAATCACAGTAAGCTTTCGTATGATCCTTGAAACTAATTACATTCTACATAAGCCAAGGGATCTTACATGTCTAACAAATGCATCCCTTGCTATTGGTTTTGTGAGTGGATCTGCAACCATAGAATTTGTAGAAATGTGTTTTAAGATCACATCTTGTTCAGTAATTGCTTCTCTAATGTAGTGATATCTCATCTTGATGTGTTTGGTCTTTTGGATCTTTAGCCACAGCTATTGCAGCAGTGTTATCACAGTAAATTGTCACTAGGTCTGATGCTGATTTGACAATTTTCAAATGATACAGGAAATTTTTTTAACCAAACAGCATCTTGTGTTGTTGCGGAACAAGCTACATACTCAGCCTCCATGGTAGATAAGGCTATGCAGGATTGTTTCTTGCTCTTATATAATATTGCACTATCATTAAGCAAGAAAGCACATCTTGAAGTTGATTTGGATTGGTTGACATCTGCTCCCCAATCAGCATCAGAGAAACCAATCAATCGTAAATCTTTCTTTCCTTGGTAACATAGCATGTAATTTGAAGTTCCTTTCAGATATCGTAGAATCCTTTTGACTGCCATCCAATGTTTTTGACCAGGGTTTGATTGATATCGGCTAACCAATCCAACGACATAAAATATATCGGGATGTGTGCACATCATTACATACATCAAACTACCGATAACACTGGCATAAGGTACTCTGGACGTTTTCTCCTTTTTCTTCTAGAGTCTTGGGACACATATCACAATTTAGGCTCAAACTTTTATCAACAGGGGTGTCCATTGGTTTGCTATCTTGCATGTGATAGCACTCTAACATCTTTTTGATGTAAGTCTCTTGAGTTAAACTCAAAAGCCTTTTAGCACGATCTCTTATGATTTTCACACCAAGTACATAGATGGCCTCACCCATGTCTTTCATTTCAAAGTTTGATGATAACCACTTTTTAGTAGTATCAATCATCTCTTTGCTATTTCCAGCTATTAAGATGTCGTCAACATATAAGGACAATATTATAAAACTATTGTTAGAACGTTTTAAATACACGCAATGATCTTCTTCCATCATTGTAAAACCATCCTTAAGGATAACTTGATGAAACTTAACGTTCCATTGTCTAGAGGCTTGCTTAAGACCATATATGGATCTTTTAAGCTTGCAAACTTTGCGCTCTTGTCCTTTAGTCTCGAATCCTAAAGGCTGATCCATATAGATCTCCTCATTTAATTCTCCATTGAGAAACGCAGTTCTAACATCCATTTGATATAACTCTAGGTCCATATGTGCGACTATAGCTAAAATGAGGCAAACTGAAGTAATCCTCACAAATGGTGAGAATGTATCTTCATAATCAATTCCCTCTTCTTGAGTGTAGCCTTTCGCTACTAGTCGAGCCTTATAACATTCTATTGACCCGTCCACCTTACTTTTAATTTTAAGAACCCATTTATTTCCAATAGATCTTCGTCCTGACGGTAAATCAACCAAGTCCCAAACTTAATTTTCATTGACTCCATTTCTTCTTCCATAGCTTTAATCCATTCACTTGCTTTAGGACCAGATAGAGTATGATTGAATGTTTCAGGTTCTTCATCATCTTATGGAGCAATCATGAACGCTTCCCCCTCAATCTCAAATCGACGATGAGGAATTGGTTCACGAATGCTTTTTCAATGTTGAGATTGCTCATGATCTTGCTCCATGAGAGAAGGAATAGATAAAATATCACTCCCGGTGTTTCTAGGAGGATTAAAATTCTCATTTAAGTCCTCTACTGAATGGCTTGTTTCGCCATAATCTAGATTTTCCATTTCATATAATTGAAAATCTTTTTCAACCTCACCTGTCTTTGGAAAAACCTTTTCTAAAAAGACAACATCATGCGATTCAATCTCTGTTACTCTTCCATCAGCTTTTTCACCAATAAATACAAATCATTTGGAATGTTTAAAATATCGTATAAAGATACACTTCTTCCCCTTAAGACCAAGTTTCCCATATTCATGAGAAGTATTGTGAATATAAGTTGCACACCCCCATGGATGAAAATAACCTAAATTAGGTTTAACACCATTCCATAGTTCATATGGGGTGGATGAGACAGATTTAGAGGGCATACGATTAAGTATGTAAGCAGCAGTTAACAATGCATCTCCCCAAAAGAAAATTGGTAAGTTAGCTTACGCCATCATTGACTTAACCATGTCAAATAGGGTTCTATTCCTTCTTTCCGCTACACCATTTTGTTGTGGAGTATAAGGAATAGTTAGCTGTCTGGCTATACCCTTTTCATCATAAAAATTTTTAAATTGGTCAGACAGATATTCACGTCCTCGATCAGTTCTTAAAGCTTTGATCTTGGTACTTAGTTTATTCTCCACCAAATTGGTGTATCGAATGAAGCAATCCAATGCTTCAGACTTATATGAGATCAAATAAACATGACCAAGCTGTGTAAAATCATCTATAAATGTGATGAAATAATTTCCTCCATGTCTTGCTCTCACATTCATTGGGCCACAAATGTCTGAATGAATAAGCTGTAATGGACTACTAGCTCTTTTAGCTTTGCCAAATGGTAATCTAGTTGCTTTTCCAACAAGGCAATGCTCATAAACGAACAATTCCTCTTTGGTAAGTGATCCTAAAAGACCAGCTCTTGCTAATCTATGCAATCGATCTTGCCCAATGTGTCCTGATCTAGCATGCCAAGCTATGATATTACTATCATTAATAGTGTTGGAATTTTAAACAACATAAATTGAAGCATCATTATCAATAGATACATTAACAGTGTCTAACACCATAAAACCATTTAATACAAAACTAGAACCATAAAAAATATTATCCAGATGTATTTTTACACAATAACCAACAAACGCAATATTAAAGCCCAATTGGAGTAAAGCAAGAACAGACACAAGATTCCATCGAACTTCTGGAGCGTAGAGCACATCATGAAGATAAAGTGTGTGACCACCCCACAAATCCAGTTTGCAGGTACCGATCCTAAGCACAGCAACGGAAGCATTATTCCCCATGTATATGTATCTACTTCCCTTTGGAATTCGATAAAATTCCACAAAGGTTGTTCGATCCCTTGCTATGTGGTCAGTTGCTCCCGAGTTTATAGTCCAAAAAGGAACAGATTCAGCAAGCATTAAACAACTACTAACGTATAAGTTAGAGGGATGATTGTGGTTAAACTTTACCTTTAGCTCAGTGCAATTACGAGCAAAGTGACCAGGTTTACCACAATTGAAACAATTCATATTCTTGTCTTTCTTATCGCCGCGTTTCCCACGCTTGTGCTTATGTCCACTACTGCTTGCTTCTATTCCTCTCTTGCCATATTTGGGACCTTTAGCTTTATCCTTTTTATATTTATAGCCATATGCTCCACGCATCTTAGTCTCAGATATAAAAGCCTCGTTTATAGGCTTCTCAGCGTGAAGTCGATCTTCTTCAAGCTCGACATGACGAGCAACATCATCATATGTCTTGATGTTGTCATTGTGGGTAAGGTTAACACGCATGTGTTCCCAATTGCTTGGCAAAGAGCGGATAACTGCTTGGACTTGTTGTTCATCAGTCATCTCATGTCCAGCACCTCTTAATTCACTAATCATGTTAGACGTGACCGTAAGATGCTGCCTCATTGTCTGATTTTGGCACTTCTTATAACCATCAAATTTGAGGGTTAGCTAGCGAAGTCTAGTAGTAGAGGTTCCTCTATACTGAATCTTTACTGCGTCCCAAACAGATTGAGCTGAACGATGCCTTTCAAAACGTAGCATAATATCATTTCTCATGCTGCTCAACATCAAAATGCAAGCTACACGATCTTTGCGCTTGTAGGTTTGATATGCTTCCATATCAAACTTGTGCTGAGCAGTGTTTCCTTGCTCAGGTTCAGCCATCGGTTATGTGATTGTTTCCAGCATTTCTTGCTTTTCCAGGAGATACTCAATCTTACGATGCCAAACATCGTAATTCTTTTCACTTAAATTGTCTCCATGGTTCAAATCAGCAATAATGCTCTTAGATGCAGCCATATTAAGCTCTATTGACAGCAATTACAAATATTAGTATCTAGTACAATTTAATTGACATATTTTGCCACTCCATTCCAAATTAAACAAATAATAATCTAACACATACAATAGAAATGAAAAGAATGTTAAACATTTAATCAATTTCTACTTGTATGGTCTAATTATTATTGGAAATTTAAATGGGTGCAAAATTATAGTTATTAGTTTCAACTAACAACTCCCAATAATCAGGTTGCATATATTATCATATATATGCATATAATGTAATTAAAACTTAAATTATATAAAATATTCAGTTCACAATTAAACAACCATTCATCTTTAAAAAAATTACAATATTAAGAATAATAAATTTCAGAATTGTTTTATATTTTAGGCACATAAGTAGGGTCTCCAATTACGTCATCCACTTCATCAAAGTCATCTCCTCCAAGTTTATTCTGCTCAAACCATGGAATGAATTTAGCAGCAGCATCCAAACGATCTGCGCTTCTTCCAGTACGTCATATATCCTTTTCGGCATACTGACGTTCCCTCTCAAGCAGCATTTCATTTGCGAGATTGTTGAAATCTAAGGATTCCAGCTTATATTCCAACGATAGTCGCACCGGCATCCATTCCTCAGGTAGAGAATTGAGAACGATTAACATTTGATGTTCCATGTAGAATTCACAAACTCCACTTATAGTCATTCTAATCATCCAATGATACATGTAATCAATGTGCTCTTGAATTTTGTGAACAGGATTAAAGGCATATCCCAATAAATGATCAATTTGTTATTGCCTATCCACTATAACAAAATATTCCAAAAAGCACATAAATGTTATACTTAATATTTAATTAAAGCATATATTATTATATATGTTAAAAAAAAATACCGAAATGAAGCAATTTATTTTAACATTAAATAAATTGCTCCACAATTTGACAATTTATATTAATAAAAAAAATATTAATTGTCTTAATATTATTCTTAATATTAATATATATTAATAATTATTAATGTATACTAACTGCCACACATCTTTTAAAAGATGTGTTTATATATTAACAATTAACAACGTTAATATATATTAACCGCCGAATGGCAGTTAATATATGTACACATCTTTTAAAAGATGTGTTTAACCTTAACTTGAACACATCTTTCAATAGATGTGTTCATTCGGTTTTTCATTCTTTTTTTATTATTATTAATAACTGTCAAATGGCAGTTAATTAACTACTACTTAGCAATTCTAATTGACTACCCCAATGATAATATTAACTGCCCAATGATAGTTACATATCTTTGAAAAGATGGTTATTTTTAAAAAAAAATTGACAATTTATTAATTGTCAAAATCCAATTGGCTACTGTCAATTGAAAATGGTAATAATAGTTTTTAATCTCTATTTCCATCATCAATTCATACATAAATTGATAATAAAATTATTAACTGTGATGCAGAAAGTCTTTTCTAATTAATTATGGAAAAAAAAAATTCAAAACTAAATTATTTCATAAAATTTTATAGATTCAAAATTCTCAATAAAAGTATTCTTTTAACATAAAATTTACATCTATCGTTTATGTAATAATAGATATACTGCATAAAAGCAATATTAAAAACCATGGCTCTGATACCAATGTAGATCAGAAAGGAAAACTTACTTGTGAGAATTCGCTTTCTTATTCTTGGATCAATTACTTCAGTGCCACTTCAATTACTAGAACCAAAGTGATATTCTACAGTACGAACGTCTTTATAAATCCTGTCAAGTCAATGCAGAGAGTCAAGATGGGAGAAGAGAAAGAGAGAACTATATTCTTTCAAATAATGAAAAGTTACCATTTCATATGGGTTATGTCCCTTTATATATGATTAGAGGAGACGATTACTTCCTTTAGTAACTCCTCTAATAACTTGGACCAGGCCTATCCATCATGGGTGAACCAGCCCTAACCCAATAACCAACAGAAAGCATGCTCGAAACTCTCTCTTTCCTTCTTGTTACATATGGCAATTTCCTTTTCAAACAAAAAATTGTTTTAGTTTTTTTAGTTTTTGCCATCTGCTTTCTTTGATCATAATTTTAGGCTGTCATTAGTCATCTCTCGATGAGAGTCTCTGTGTATGTTTCGGAGGAGGGATCAGAGGCTCATGTGCATATTTCGGTGGTCTCAAACGTGCTTGTGGATTTGTGATGGGGAGGATAGTTGCCTTTGGATGTCTGCTCATTTTCTTTTTGTGTTATTGAAAGTAAAGGCGATTCTGATGCAGGAAAATGGAGCAGAACAAGACCTGAACCCCAAGGTCCTTCAAAGGCTCCCAAGCTTGGCGCCAATAGCTGTGGGTTCTTTGGAACAGCAACAACAATGAACTTATGTTCCAACTTCCAAGTGCCATGATGACTTCATTTTAAAGCAAGAACATGCTAAAATGGCTTTATCAATATGCTGCGTGTGTTATGAACGTTCTCTCTCTGTTGACACCACGAGCAATGCTGCCATCGCTGTTGCTGTAGATCCACCAGCTACTTCAGCAGTGCCATTGATTAGCTCAACACCGGCATTGTCTGCAGCTGCTTCCAGTACCGATCACACAAATGTGAGAGAGAGAAAGTCCTAATAGGTGCACCACTCGCAAGAAATGCATTGGTTTAACTAGATTCAGTACTTGTCATTGCGGGAATCTTTTCTGCGCGCAATTCATCACTACCCAGACAAATATAATTGCTCCAGTGACTATCGATCTGCTGGTCAAGATGCCATTGCCAAGGCAAATCCCATTGTTAAGGCTGAAAAGCTTGATAAAATCTGAAAGTCCGCCATTGAACGAAATACACTCATATGCTGATTACTATGTACAGGGCTTATATTGGGTTATCTCCTTATGTTAGATGTCCCTGTGGCTCAAAATGTTAAAGTTGCAGATGGTCAGACATGTCCCCTGTGGGTTATCTTCTTATGATTTTAAAGCATAAAAGGTATATTTTGAAGAATATTTGAAAATCAGTGGCTAGATATCGTTGTGAGGTAGTGTTTGATGCTGTGTGATGGTGTTTGTAAATGTTTTTTAAAATTATTTTTGTTTAAAAATATATTAAAAAATATTATTTTTATTTTTTAAAATTTATTTTTATCATTATCGTATTAAAATGATTTAAAAATACTAAAATAATAATTTAAAGAAAAAAATAATTTTTTTAAAAATCACTATTATTACTATTTTAAAAATTAAAAAAATATACATTATTTTATTTATTTTCAAATAAAAATACTTCAAAAGATAGCCAATAGTCTACTCTCAAACGCTATCTTAACGAAGAAGGCACTCGCGGTACTAAAAATATTTCAAACATGAGAACCTCTTTAAACAAAATAGATAGTCCAGACTTCAGAGACTTCTGATCTCGTCAACCCCATTGTGATCTTATCCCAACGTGTGACCGTTCGTACATCCCACGGGTCCCACTCTGTAGTATATATGGAAAGGAAACCAGCCTGGAGCCAGGTTCATGTGTGGCCAACCATATTGCTCACTTTCTATCCTTCCATGTAGATCCGCCACGTCTTCAGATAGCTCTTCTTGTTTGACTACCCAGAACAAGTCACATCAACTGACCATGTCATGTGGCTCACCCACCACTAACCGTCCAAGCTTTTCAGGCGTTGATTAGCCGCGTAGGTATGCTTCTAGCTGACAGACCATGTCAAGAACTCGTGGAACTTGGAGAGTTCGATCTTCAAAATGGTTTCCAGCTTGAAAATAAATTAAAGCACAGGGCTTTTAAGAGTAATACCGAGCAGGACCTGAGCCTCCCGTTCCTCGGTTAAAATGAAGAAGATCGAGATCTACGATCATGGAAGGATATTGCCTTTCCTTTTCCTCCTTGGGCACGAGAAGGTGTCGTCTTCGGTACTGGAAAGGAGGATCGGATCGGAGTGCATGAAGATGGAGGGATTGTGTGTATCTACAGATCTCTTAGAGGTAAAAAACAAGGAATCACGTTAATGGTTGATGAAAAAACTACGGGATTCAGTGTTATTAATGTCATTAAAATACGCTGGTGCCTAATCCATTGAGTTTTTTTCTTGGTTTTGTTAAAACCTCCTTTGAGCCTGAGGCACATGTGGGGGGGGGTGTTAATCACCCACGCCCTCTCCTGGTCTTTACTGGTCTTGGATGTCAGGGGAATTGTCATTTTATTACTCATTTTAATAAATATAGACAAATATATGTCAACGGGGTTTAATTTCATATTGGTTGCAAGAAAGTTGTGAAAACTTCATTAATTATAGTTGGCTATGGGTTAAATCTATTTTTTCTAGCATAAAAAATAATGTTTAAGAATTGTAGGTGTGTTTTCTAATAAAAAATAACTATAAATTTAAAATATAATATATATTAGACGTTTTTTTATAATAATATTGATACAATGATAAATTATATGATTTTTTTCATATATTTAGGTGACGACATGTTAAATTGATCCGAGTTAATCTATCACATTTATAACTTAGATTATGAGATTATGATAACCTCACATAAAATAAATCAAGATAAATTATGAAAGTCAATTCCTAATCAACCCAATATTAAATTATAAAATTATAAAATAACAAAAAAAACTATCCAAATAAGTTTGTATTAACCTATTAAACTCGCATCTCGGGTCATGAGACCAGGATAACCCCATGAAAAATATATTAAAAAAATCATGAATCTCAATTTCCAACCAACCCAACGTTGAAAGATAAAATTAAAAAATTTAATAAAATAATATTAATAAAAATCTCGAGTCAACATAAGCTAAACTTGTTAAACCTGCAACTTGGATCACGAAATCAAGATAAAATTATAAAAAAAAATAAAAAAAATTATGAAGCTTCGTTTTCAACAAATCCAATGATATAGGTTGAAATCAAGAACAAAAAAAATTCACAAAATTAGAATCTCTAACCACTCCAACATTGAATAATGAGATAAATAAAAATCAATCAGAGAAGTAATAAAAAAACAATAGAGTCAACTTTATCCAACTTGTTTAATCAACGATCTCGGTTATGTGATCAAGATAAATTTTGAGAAATAAAATAGAAAAAAATATGAAGCTTTATTTCTAACAAATCTAATATTAGATGTTGAAACTAAAATTGAAAAAAAAATAAAGACTTATAAAACCGCCAAAAAAAAAAAAACACTATCCAAAACAACCTAGTAAAAAAAAATTGAAAGAAACAAAAAAAAAACTAGGTTGAAAGAAAATTAAAATAAGATACATTTAATGAATAATATTTTATAGAGGATTTGTTAATACCCTATTAATATATATTTTTAAAATAAACATGAAACTTATATATACCAATTTTAATCATTATACTCAAAAGCAGTTGTGTGCTATTGAAGGGTTAATTTAACATTTTAATGAATAGTATTTAATGGATTTTATTTAACCGGTGTTTTGTTAATGTTAATACCCCCATTAATATATTTTAAAAGAAAATACGGCACCAACATTTGAAGTAATTATAAATGCACTCCATCTAGAATAATGTAATGACAAACAAATCAAGTCGGTCCACGAGATTTTCCAGATATTATACCATTACTCAGTCCATGCTAATTTCACGTTTTGCACATTGGGAACTATAGCACGCGCGTACAGAGAGAGTCGTAGGCGTCTGCAACAGGCACGGACGCGTGTCTCGCACACGTGTACGCCATGTCAGGTTCGACAGGGACTACTAGAAAAAAGAAAGGTGGGGGCGGTCAGTCAGATTGGGCGGCTCAAGCCCCCTGTCGCCGTTAACATCCAATAATATCGTCCGCGGTTCCAGATTTGCCCCCTTCAAGCTGCATGTGACGCATGAAATACTGTGTTTTTACCCCGGCTGGTGTCACTGTTTAAGATTACGTGTCTAACTGTGATTCATTAAATTTTAAATGTGTTTTGTATTTTTTAGATCGTTTTGATGTACTGATGTCAAAAATAATTTTTAAAAAATAAAAAAACATCATTGACATGTATTTCAGCATAAAATTTTTTTAAAAAACAACCACTACTACAATGCCAAACACACTATAAAACCAGTAGCATAGAATTAGAGTCCATGGACCAAATGGTTGATGATGGCAGCAAAAGATCAGGCAACGAGTCTGCAACTTGCTTGTTCAAGTAATTCCAAGCTTTCTCTGTAACTGGCTTCTAAAAGTCATTATATTCGCATCTAGTTGAAATCTGATCGGAGGGAAAAGTTAAAAATAAAATATTTGAGATTATTCAACCATGACAATGAAAAGGATATTTAAGGATGGCTTTTTAAAATATTTTTAATTTAAAAATATATCAAAATAATATATTTTTTTAAATTAATTTTTAACATGAACATATCAAAATGATTAAAAAAACACTAAAAAAATTAATTTTTTATAAAAAAAATAAAAAGGATTAACCCACAACCCGTACGAGCACTTCATCTCGTGGGGCAAGATTGCTTGAATGTTAAGCTATGTATATTTTCACCTTTAAGCCGCTTCAAGTTCATCAACCAACTTGTATGGGTATGTGTGGAGTGATTGTGCTTCCCTACTGCATCTTCTTTTGATGTAGAAAAGATGGAAGGAAAACAACACATTAATGAATGGACAAGCTGCCTACCGGAATCTTAAACATAAACTACATGCATGGATTGATTTTAAGGCAAGGGACTTAGTCACAAATGTGAGTTGGAATCACTATGCTGTCCAAAAAGCAACCACAGGGACGTAACAAAAACCCAATTTATCATTCTTTGCAGCGCCCCCTTTTTCTTTTTCAATCTTTATATGCCTATTACAGCACTCCCTTTTTATTTTATTTTGGCACTGTCTCAAGAAAAAATAATTGAAACACGACACCTCGCACAAATTCTACAGTCAAAGAAATCGGCAAGTCTCGCCGGTTGTGGTCTAGAACGGGAAGATTATCTCCGGCCAGAATGATAATCCAGCACGCCTGTACTCGTCATTTATTACTATTCTATATAAAAATCTACCCGATAAGAGAATCGGGACCAGCAGTTATAGTAAATTAAAACTCTCCACGATCATTCCGTTCACTTTGGCCATTGCTTTTGTCTTGGTACACACGATATATTGAACCTCATTACAGGCGAAAATAAATTACGGCTTACAAATAATATTTAGACCCGGTTTGGTATCACGGGCATGACCCAACTTTTAAAATACTTTATTTAAAAAAAATTTAATTATTTTAATCTTTGAATTTGCTTCTTAGTTACCGGTTTGAATGTCATAAATCCAAGTTCACTGAAAACTTTCATTGTTATTAATTTCAGAAACTTGAAAAATTAGTCGAAGAATGTGAAGTTCATCCGAATCTTTACCATTAAAAAAGAAAAATAATAATAATAAAAGCAGCATTGAAGAGATGATTGTCAAGAATACCTGTGGGCTGAAGGGACGTGGCTCGCCCCACCTCACGAAGGAAAACCAAGGGCGGAGTGATGCAGTTTTACAGTTTCGCAAAATTCTCTCAGTCAGATTTTTTATTGGGTACAGTTTTCACAGTATCGTGTGGTGTAAAGGTGATCGATCTCCGAGGACTTTCTTTTAATCGAAGATCTTCGGCGCAGTTTGTAAACGTGGTTTAAATAGCATTTCATAATTTTATTTATTTTTTGTTAAAATTAGTTTTTTAATTATTTCTATGTGTTAAATTCAAAAATCATTTTTTTAAAATAAAAATATTATTTTAATATATTTTTAAATAAAAAATAATCAAAATATCAAAATATCAAACATCATCCAATTAAAATAATTGTGGCGCTACCTTCTAAAAATTTCATAACTGCGAATAATATCAGAGATGAGTTCGACTCAAATCATACAGATTCCTCCGTCCCATAAAACAAGTCATGTTTCATCTCTTACACGTACTAATTAAAAACATTAAATACTACATTAAATATGAAAGATGGAAAGTTAGTGAATTTAATTTTTAACGAAGAGCACAGTAGTAAAGTGATATATTTATTTATTTTTATTTTTTTAACAAGAGACGTATTCTGAGACAATTAAATAATAAAATAAAAACTTTCTTTATGAGATGGAAGGAGTACTTTTATTTCATAAAGTAGTATTTTTTTTTTCTCGTCCCTCCTTTAAAGATATATTATGGTAAGTTACATGCGAATGTAAGTGATATAAAAGGTTTGTCATGTGGTTGTGTTTGTGGTTGTTTTTTAAAATTTTTTTATTTATTAATGTATTAAAATAATATATATTTTTTATTTTTAAAAAATTATTTTTAAAATTAAAGCATCAAAATGATCTAAAAACACTAAAAAAAATTAATTTAAAGTAAAGAAAAATAAAATTTTTTTTAATTTTTTTAAATGTATTTTTAAAACGTAAAAATAAAAGAAATAAATCAAGATTGGGTGTAATGAGAGAGAAAATGAGAGGGGGCGATATTTTTATTCAAATTTCCAGAAAATTTTATGATTTTTTTTTTACAATTATTGATATTTTATTAATTATTTCAGTATGAATGAAGAGGAGAAGATTATTTTAGTAATTGTATCCACCATTTAATTATGAAAAAGAAAGGGTGCCATTGCAATTAATTATTTTACAGAAAAACTCAGCACCAAATACAGTAGCCAGGGAGCGAGCCAGCCAGCCAGCCAGGGGCATCGAGAATCAAGGAACAAACAGGGAATCCAAGTGGTTAAATTACAGGTCCCACTATTTTGCATAAAACAAGCAAGCCACTTAATACACTTTCTCGATAATGACGATTAACACGTCAGAATCCAATTTAGAATTAAGTAAATCTCTCGAGTAGTAATTCCACCAAAATCACGAGGTCATTTCTGTCACAAACCAAAACAAAGTCCAAAGAGAAATGTCTGATACGCGTCTCTATGAGGCCCATATTCTTTCTCGCCATTACCGATCTCTCAATCCCTTCAAATCCCCCACATCTCTCTTCGCTTTAGCACCAAACCCCAACCCTTCTCTCTTCTTTCTCTCTCAGAACCAAACAAGAAGCTGCAACCATTAAGAACCAAGAATTCGTCAATTCTGAATTCTTGTAGAAAAAAATAATAATCAAGAAATGGCTCAAAGAACAGAGAAAGAAGAGACCGAGTGCAAGGTACCAGAAAACTTGACTTTATGTATCAATAATTGTGGGGTTACAGGTAATCCAGCAACAAACAACATGTGTCAGAAATGTTTCAACGCTAGCACCAGCACATCCAACCCCTCCTCCTCCCCCACCACCACCACCACCACCACCACCACCACCATAACATTTGCAGCAACAACCAACGGTGTGTCTACCAACGAGATCTTAAAATTCACCAGCGAGAAAACGTTGAGATCCAGCATATCTCGCTCGCCGGCGAAGGATCATCAAAGGCAACCAAAAACTGCGTCGGATAAAGAAAGATCTGACAGTTCTTCCGTGGCGAAGAAAGAGGTGAACAGGTGCTCAGGGTGCCGACGAAGGGTAGGGTTGACCGGATTCCGATGTCGTTGTGGGGAGCTTTTTTGCTGGGAGCACCGGTACTCAGATCGACATGATTGTAGTTACGATTACAAAACTGTAGGTCGCGAAGCTATCGCGAGAGAGAATCCTGTTGTGAAAGCTGCAAAGATTGTTAGAGTTTGAAACAAGAAAAGGAACGTGTTGTTCGTGCTTGCAAAACATCTGGTTGATCGATTCTCTCGATCTAAACCCAGTAGATCTCGATCGAGTGCGTGCTAGCAAGGCATGCCGTTGAATCACCATGGATTTCAAGTTATCAAGATGTTTAAAGACCGAGATCAAGATTGAAATTATTCGTCGTGTTGGATCAATCTATAATTTTATTTTTTGTGGCATTTCTTCAGAAATGAAAGATTATTATTAATATTATTATTATTATTATCATGGCAATTATTGTGCTTTACCGGAGTTATGTTTTTGTTTTTGTTTAAGAATTTGGACATGGTGGCTGTTGGAAAACTTGATGATGGTAATGGCATGTGAATGTAAATCGGACGGGAACAGCGTGGGCTCTTATGTCTATTTTGATTACATGTGGAACTGGAAATTTCATTTGTAAGCTTTAGAAAGCTCCGGACCCATATGTTGACATGCGATGTTATGTTCGCTTAATATATCGTGAGATTTAAATAAGGTAGTAGGGTTCGTGGCTAAATATCGTGTTAAAATTTCTTTTATCAAAAGGATTGGCAGCAAGTACAGACCCACTTAGATAGTGCCACGTATGGGAAGTATAAAGTCTGTGGCTTATAAAAGGAAAAGGCAGCGAAGGTGAGTCGGGTCTGACGGGAACATTTGCGTAAGGCAAATGTTTGCGTTTATATGTGAGATAAAAATGGAGGTGGACAGATCTCGAGAAGAAGCAATGATCAGACGGCTGTGGTTGATTATCGTGCAAATGACTTCATAGTGGCGCGGGTACAGGGTGGATTTGAGCAGGTATTTGGGACCATCTTTGCTTTTGGGAGAGGTTGGTGTCCTTTCAATGCCTTGTAGAGCTGTTAAAAGATGTAGCGGTGTAGCGGTGTTTGGGATGTAATAAATGTATTAAAATAATATTTTTATAAAATAAAAATTATTTTTAATATTAATATATTAAAAAATTAAAATAAATAACTTTAAAAAAAATTCAATTTTTTTTTTAAATAAACCCGTGAAACCAATAACGTGTTGCATTTGCGTGGCTCGTTTGGAGATGAGTTATGGGTTTTATTTATTTATTTTTAGGTGAATTTTAAAACAATGTAACGTGATTGTAAAGCCTTTACAATCTAGGTAGAATATGTTTTGGAATATAGTGTAAATCATGTTTTTAACAAAATTTAATTTTTTTTATTAAAATTTAATATGTTTTATATGTTTTGGATCATTTTGATGTGCTGATGTTAAAAATGATTTTTAAAAAATAAAAAAACATCATTGACTGTATGTTATTTTTAAAAACAACCACAAACAAAAAAAGGGGGTTTCGGATGGTGACCTTTTTAAAAAGATAATTTTGTAACTTACTAGTGTGAACTGTGATATTTTTTTTAAAACTTAAAAAAAATATTCAAGTCTCAAATAATTATTTAATATTAGCATTAAGCTTGAAAACATAATTATTTTATATTTTTTTATTAAAAATGATTTTTTTTCTTGACGAACACAAAGTTTTTAACTCAAATTAAGTTTTTAAAAAAATAAAAACATGCCCTATTTCATGTATGACTGAAAGTTAAAAATATTATAAATATGATAAAATCATGTTTAAATTTTATTTAAAGATTTTAAAAATAAAAAACAATTTAAATTAAATTTTCATGAACAATTTATTATTAATATTATTATTTTCATATCAAATGAATAATAGTTGAAGATAAATTACTAAAATTTGAATAAAAAATTATAATAGTAGTTAAGAATCATAATCAAAATTAAAAACCAAGTAAATCTGATATTTTTTCCCGAGGAGCAAAAAAACACAACAAAGAAAAAAAAATGAAAAATACAAAGCAAAGTCTGCCTAATTTATTATTGTTTATGACATGATTTTTTTTTAAAAAATAAAAACATAAACAAACGACAAGTCATCTATGTTTCTTGTAAAGAAAATATCAACCCTTGTTCAAAATCATAACCTTAGACTTGTCTTGCACGCTAACCACCCGAGTTGATACACGGATTTGATTTAAAGCAAAGAAAAAAAAACTTGATTTATTATTCATGAAAATTGTAAAGTTAAATTTCAGTTTTTTTAGTTGTTGGTATAACCAATCGGTTTTACTGATTTATAAGTATTTTAACATTAACAAATATACAGTGAAAGGACTATCAATTTTCAATTAAAAATATTTTAGACATGGATGAAAAATTAAGGATTGCTTTAGAAGTTACAATCAAATCATTATCAACTTGAAGGTGAAGAAAAACACCAAGAAGGATATTGGTTCATCAACCAGCATGCTATTCCATGACAGTAATTTTAAGAATGCCAACTTGAGCGATATAATTAAACTGTGAGTATTACGCCAACAAACAAGCATGAATGGCTAGGGTTTTTGTTCTAGGAATATTTTCGATAACTCTTTTTTTTTTCCCATAATTTTTAATTTGAAAGTTGATGAAGCTACAGCTTCTGTCGTCTGAAATGTTAGTTTTTATTTTTTAAAAATAATTCAATGTTTGATATTGTCAATTGTTGGAGTTGAAACTTTGAGTTTTTAAAAAGAATAACATAAAGCACTCTGCCACTAGATCGCATCATGCATTGAATTTATTTATTTAGTCAATGCAGTTTAAATCATATTTTTTAAAATTTTATTTAAAAAAAGATATTTTTTTATATTTTAAAATTATTTTGATATGCTGATGTCAAAAATAATTTTTTTAATATAAAAAAGATTATTTTAATGTATTTTTAAAAAAACACTTTAAACCGTAACTATTACAACACTTCCAAATACCTCATCCAACATCCATGGGTCACAAGACATTCATTGAACTCAATGCTCTATTTATATATATATATATATATATATATATATATATATATATATATATATATAAAAGAGACACCAGAGTGTATAACCTGCTTCATATTTAACAACATAAGCATAATATAACAATCTTTAAACAATAATCTTGGTTTATCAATTAAGAAAATATTTAATAACATTATTAATATAGTAGCCACTTTCATTTTTTTCAATTAAGGTATAGAAATATAGCATTACTATATTATTAGTGCAAAAGAAATTGTGTCAATTTTTTAATTCCTATTGACCGGTGATACTTACGACTTACAACTTGTCAACGAGGATGTGTATGAGATTGGAGTTCATGTTTTTATTTATGATCATACCCGGTCCTAATAATCGATGTTAAAATATAGATGTTTATCTTTGACCTTGATAAGTTGAAATAGTTGTGATCATCCAAGGCTTTAACCTATGATGTATAGAGGAAACATAATTTTTTTTGATGATGGCAACTTTGATGTAAACTATCAATGATTTTCATGCTTATGAAATATTTTCTAGTTGGAGTAAGCATGAAAAACTATCATGTTCATACTGTACGAAAAATAACAAGTCATTCACGTTAACAAAAGGTGGTAAAAAGTCTTTTTTTACTACAATTAGTTGGTTTTGCTAACAGATCACAAGTACAGAAAGAATAAAAAGGACTTCTTTGCTGGCAAAGTTGAAAAAGATGTTGCATTGACACTTCTTTTGGTTGAGGAATTGTATGACGTGTCAGAGTACAATAACATTATGTTTAGTTTTCAATCCGATAAGCAGAAGTTTCTTGTTTTGGTTTGACCCATAATTGGGCTAAGTAAAGCATTTTATAGAAACTTTTTTATTGGAAGACCAATCTCCTTCACTATAATTTTGATGTAATGCATATAGAAAAGAACATGTTTGAAAACATTTTCAACACCAAACTTAAAATAAATAATTTTTTTTAAACTTAAAATAAATAATTTTTTTTTATCAATGCTCAATTTATAAAGTAAGTGTTTGAGAGAAATGGTTTTTTAATTGTTATTTGCACTTTTCAATGTGTGTGTGTGTATATATATATATATATTTCACTTTATTTTGAGACCGTATATTTTGTTGAATAAATTAATGGAACATTGAGTATAAAAAATGACCTGTGGTGTGATAATTAAGTGCTCCGTTTTGTTGTTGTTTTTTTTTAATGTGGATATCCGGGCTAGCTTGCGTGTACCTCGACTAATTTCACGGGTTTTAAAGTTAACGATTATATAAATCTCCAGTGGCCATCATATAAACAATCACAAGACTTAAACCTAAAACTATAAAAAAGATAAATCTCTTAATTCCAAGCTTTTATTAATCAACATAATTTTCAGCTTGGTGTTTTTAGATATCAAGGATTCGAACCCAATAATTGATGTCAAATATAAAGAGGAGCACCTTTGTCGGCTTCTAAATTAAAAAAATAATATAATGGAAATGCCATTAGCAATGATAAGGTGACGACTATGGAAACCAACATTAATGAGAGTGCCGACAAAGTTTAATTAATATTTTAATAGGTAATGCAAATATATTTAATATTAAAAAAAATTATATTTTTTTTTCTGACCATTAAAAGTTATCAATTTTATATTTTTTCTATTAAAAATCTCTCGCTGCCTTATAGCATTTTAATTACCTTTAAATTTCTTACGATATTTTTATATATATATATATATATATATATATATATATATATATATATTTGGAAAGAATGGTAACAATTATTTTTTAAAATGTTTTTTATTAAAATAATATTTTTTTAAAAATTATTTTTTATTATCAACACACTAAAATGATATAAAAATATAAAAAATATTAATCTAAAAAAATAAAACAAATTAATTTTTTTAAAAAAAATTTGAAATGCTATGCAATATTAAACAAAATATATATTAAATATGGAACCAGACGGGCAGGGTCAAGTTGATGGAAAGGATGTGGATGATATGTTGTGAAAACTCCACCCATGTTATTTTTTTAAAGTATATTAATGATTATTTTTTAAAATATTTTTAATTTAAAAATATATTAAAATAATATTTTTTAAAAAAAATTAATTTTTAAATAAACACATCAAAATAACTCAAAACACTAAATCAAATTCAAGTTTTCATGAAAAACACAAGCTGAACCACGACCCTAAATAATGTAAAATGGGTTCTTTCGACATGTTGGGACGATTTCTATCTTATGGATCATGTTGTATCCCTAATATTCTCGTTTTCTCACCTCAATTAGTCTAATTTAAACTCTTTATAAATAAATAAAAAATATCAGGTTTATTATTCTCAGTTTTCGCTGTATTGAATAGATTGGAGAACTCTCGGCGTTTGGGCATGAAACTACTGGGTATGATTGAGATGTTTTCCAACATTCGCATTTGCCGAAAAAACGCAAAGAGGATTCGGCAGTGATATTTATTTTGGTTAAAAGATGCCATGCTTAAACTTTCTCGGCAGCTCCAAAACCGGCAGGGACAGATGGGACTTGGAGATATTCCACCTGCTCCACCAAGATTAGATCCTAATAAGATAATCTTCAGGGAACTAATGTGTTGATAAAAACAACGTCCCTTTCCTTCGATCATGGACTTTGAAGGCCATTTCGTGGCCTCACCAATTTCCTTGTTTCAAGTCATGAAAACAGAAGCTAAAAGTTTATGTTTTGCATAAAACAATGAGAGCAATTCCATCTTGATTTGTGGTATTAAATGTTGATACGTGGTCCTAATGGAAAGATGATGATGATGCTACTACATATTAGAGAACCTCTAGCTATTCTTGGGTTTCAAAAAAAAAATTAAAAAAAAAAGCCGAGAAGAAGACAAGAAAAGAAACAAAATATTGTATGAAAGGGTTTAAAAACTCCAAAATTTCTTAGTTTTTTAGGTCTTGTTGTAGTCATAGAGAACTTGTTTGGTGCATGATTGGATGATGACAAGAATGGGATTAATTCTATCTGTCTGTTTTCTTTATATTTTCCTGTAGCCGACTAGTTTTCTAGAAATTTCTGTCGGAAAGATTTGTTAAAATATGGGTAGATTTCGTATTAGATGTGAAATTAAAAGCTAGGTTTTTGGGTTAAAATTTTATTGGAATTTAATCTATAATATAAGTTTTTTAACATGAAATATTAACATGGTTTAAATAAATTATGGGTAAATGAGAAATTGATGTTAAAAAATTCTTGGTAGACATGTGATGAAATCCAAGACTCTAAAAATTTTTATCCCACATAGAAAAAAATTATTGTTTATAAAGTGAAAAGTTAAAATTGAATTTGAAAAGTATCTAAGCTTTTAGAGCCCATATGATAATGTGATAACATATGCTTTTATCTTGAAAATACATCTAAATAGTGTTTTTCTTTTTATTTTTTAAAATCTATTATTGATATTAGCACATCAAATGATATAAAATACACACAAAAAAAATCAATTTAAAGTAAAAAAAAATTCAAATTCTTTCAAAAATGATTTTTCATCACAAAAACAAATAGATTATACAAGAGAGAAAAGTCTTAAGCAAAGTAAGCTTTGAGTTTAAACTCACATGTGCTAGTGCATGCTTGTACTTTAAGCCTAAATTTATTATAAAACAATATTTTAGATAGTAAAAGATTATTTTTTATCCAACTTACTCCACAAAGAATTATTTCTTTCCGTTCATTGTTTTCTCCAATTCAACCCATGTATGTCAATAGTCTCGTCTAGATGTATATTCTGAATAACATTAAAATTAATTCTTTTAACATTTTACCTTTTAAAATCTACTATAAAAAGGATGTGAAAAAAGAGTTTAATACAATGTTTTTTTCTTCATATTTTTATATATTTTTCCTTACCTCATTTAAGTGTTTTACTTCTCTTTTTGAGCTTTGATTTTCCTCTTAAATCTAGAACTGAGATTCATCTTATTGAAATATATTTGAGTTACATAATTTTTTATCCAAATATCTTGTTTAAAGTGTATAAAAAATAAGGTGGTGGTATTGGAATCTTGAAAGATTTACTGTAAAGTGATGAACAATCAAATCTTAAGGATAAATGATTCATCATTGACAACAACAAAGCTTCACTAATTTTAAAGTATCTCAACAAGTGGGTATCTTTTTTTTATTTTGTTTAATCTTTATTCTTTACTATGCATGCATGCTAGGATTGCTTTCGATTTTTTATGCTTCTTTGAATGTATGCTTGATATAACATTTATGTATTTTAATCTTCGATAGCATGGTTGTTATTATATATATATATATATATATATAAAAGTTTAACATGTATGAACTTTAGATTTTCCTTGAAACATCTTAATGTTTAGCATGCTTTTTTATATATAAAAAAGCTAAACAATCATCGTTTAATTGCTTAAATTTTAGACCTGCAGTTTTAGTATGCCGGATAATTTATCCTTAATAAAATTCCGAAAGAGAAGGGATGGGGTAGTGTGGGTGGGAATTTGCTTTCTAACATTCTCTACGATGCAAAAAAAGATATATAAAAGAAAAACGCATGTCCTCTTCACCTTGTTTTAGGGTCCAAAAACATGTTAAAAAAAACAAATAAGTGTTACGAGTCAAATAAGAAAGAAATAGCACAGGACAAGAACACAAGCACTCGTCTTTCTTGAAGCCTCGCTAGCTCGAGAGTTCCTGCATTTTGGCAGACTTCCCAACCAGAAAGTCAGGCATGGAGTTGGTTCAATGAAACACGCATGACAATGAAGCAGGATAGAGACATTTTGCTGCCTCCCCCGTCAACCGGTCCGTGTGGACATTTAACATTTATTCATTTGTTTTTGCAGCTGATAATATATGCTCTGTTCACAACAATTTAAACTATGTTTATTCAGCGTCCCTATTATGATATATTTTAAGAAAACAATTTATTGATAATAATTTTGGCACTTGCCAAGTATAGATGACCGTCCAGATCAGACTTCATATACGGTCAGCATGTAATACGTAGTAGTAGCCCCCAATAATTTGTTTTCGCTTTGCCTGGAAGCCCAACAGCTCTATAGCTATAGAAAGAGAGAGATTTAGCTTTTCCCGTTCCTGAATTTGTACCCCCATTCTATAATTTAAACATGAAAAGTTAGATTAATTCTAAGCAATGACTGATTTTAAGCGTCGGAAAGTCGTTGAATAAAAATATTGGCACTGGGGCTCAGAGGGATTTTCCTTCCTTTAATTGGGCTGAGAAAACTGCCGACGACGTTACCATCAACGAATTGACTAGGAAGATTTTTTCAAATTTGGCAACTAGATGAGATCCTCTCGTAAATTTCAGCACAGAAGAAGCTTGGACATTTCTGAGATAATTATTCATCATTCATGACCAAGTTATATTCACGGTGTTCAGACTCAACAAACCCAAAGAAAAACAATTAAATAAGTAGAGTATTTTTAGGGAGGTTTAAAATTCACAGTGAAAATCTCTAGTCATTGAGAAACTGAACCTCGCAAGTTGTCAAGTTAACCAACTGGGACGAAGCTACGTAGCAAAGAACACCTCGCCGCGGTGCACAGGAATTGTGGCCAGCTGAACAAAAATCATCAGGTTAATTACACATTGAAGGAGAATCGAAGAGAAGATCAAGAGGAAATGGCCGCAGCACATGTAGGAAATAATTTTGAAATGCAGAACTATAGCTGTCAAATGACCGAAAGTGCATGGTGGTGGGCTACCCCCACCATAAGCCCACATGTGAACCTTTTACGGTTTCCATGAATAAAAGCATCATGAAATCATAATTAACCAACTCAAAATCAACTCCCTCTTGAGTCCTTAAACGCACAAGGCACTTGCTTGGTTTTATCGTGCAAAGTCAGCGCAACTGTGCATTAGTAGAAAATCAATACGGAGGCACGCCTTGATTTTTCTGCTCGGATCTTTTAGCCAATAAACCCCACAATTTTTTATTGCGTGGATGATGTCGGAATGATTTCTTTTCCAACGAGTGTACCAAATAAACGCTAAAAGGAGAGAAGGAATAATTGCAAGAACCAAGTAATGAAAATCAAATTACCTGGCACCATGCTTAACAATTCAACAGTTTTTCTGTTTGAACTGGATTAAAATAACATCCAAGGATTTCAATAACACTTAATTCATATATTTTAAAGGAGGATAACTTAGCAAGCACAACTATATTGCGTGCAATATATGGTATCTTAGACAACTCCGGCGACTAGGTAATAGGGTGAGATAACAATCTTACTATTTGAGACTGAAGATAAAAATTCATGAGCACATGAGTAGACTAAATAGTAGCTCATCACCAGCTACCTACTTAGTAACGAGGCAATTCTCAAAAAATAAAATGAGACAGGCCAAAAGCGCATACAGTTTCAAAGTTGGCAGCTTTGAATATAAACAAAGATATAACTAGGCTCCGTCTGGCTGGACAAAAGGGTTGGCAATCTCATCTGTACCATCAGTTGGTGACACCAGCATCACAGCAGTTCCCCTGCAAACCTGTAGCAAAAATGAAACATTCTCCTCTTTATCTCAATACTTCCTATGTCATCTAGGGTCAAACGATTCATTTGCAATCCCACAACACCTCTGGTCACAATAAATTTCAAAACATATTCGCCAGTCCGGGATCGTATGAAACTAGACCCTTCCTGTGAATGTTTAAATAGAATAACCAAGATCAAAAGAAAACATACAATAAGGCCAAGGCGCCTTGTCTGATCAGTGGTCTTTAGCGGATCATCAGCATCTGCAACCCAATGAAAAGAAATAAAAATCAATGCTGTGAATAGCACATGCATAATGGTATAGATAAAGCTTCAGCATTTAGTGAGGGTGAAAGTGACTTCAGTTGCACAGTTCAATAAAAATGTTGCTAAAGTTAGAGCATATTGGTGCTCAACATTTTTGATATTAGACTATTGTCCGTTTCAAGATGATCTCGGTGACATAGAAGTAACTGGTGAGTTGCATGACATGGCAGGCCACTCTACAAATCCCCAGTGCCATGGTGCAATCCTGGAGTTAACACTATTATAACATAATACAGCACCCAAATGAAATGATAGTAGAAAGGTGTTGGCTGTTGTTAATATGAATTAAATTGAATGGAATATGGAATGGCAATTTTCCATGATTCAGGTGACAGGATAACAGAGCCACCTGGAGGGATGCTTGAAAACAAGTCCAGGCAAGTGTTCTTTTAGTCCAAATCAAACTAAATATGGTTGGACACATGCATTAAATCTTTGATACAAACTACCATAATACATTACCATAACAACGTAAAATTGTTACCTCTTAGAAATTCTACCGCTTCATCCAGGACAAGGTTTAGTAATTGGTCATATCCCTTCAAAGTCCCTGTCACTGAACCCAAAGGAGCAACAGTTTAGTCTTGCATACCACAGATAGAAAGTGTTAATGCTTCATTTATGAAAGATCTGGAAGCTCTCTCTAAATTAAGTAGTGGCAGAATAAAAAAATTTCAAAGATCTGCCAAGATATTTGCTGGTGACAAAGAAGAATTACACAAAGTTATTCTTTCTTAGTTATACCCAAACTCAGTTATTAACTCAACAACCACACTCTTATTCTCAAACATCTGTCCCACACCCATCTACACCATACAATTTGAAGCATGGCTAGTGCTCCATCTTGTTATGTTCTTATGACCAACTATGAACCCACATCCTAAATCTTCTAATTCAGAACCTAAAATCATAAAATCTACAAACAGAAAATAAAGGCTAGCAGATCTCTAATTGCAAAAAAGATATCATCTGTAAAGATCAAATATTACCCCCTGAAAAATGTAAAGTGATTTCCAGTGTTGAGTTTTGAAAAGGTCCTTCCATGGTCCATACTAGTTATCCGCTTTCCTACTAACAAAATGAAACAAACCTGGTGTCTAAAACTCAAACAATAGAGATCTTGTCTGGCCCTTTACACCCAAGTTGTGAAAAGTTGAAGATTACAGCGTTGCACATCACAATAGGTTTAAGTAAATACACTACAAGTCCTCTCATTTTTCCCTTATTTAACCTAATCACCCCAAACAATACCAAACAATGCAAAAACAAATCATAATCCAGAAATCCATATCCATAAAATCTACATTAAAAAAAAGAAGCAGAAAAGTAAAAAAAAGTAGTGACCTTGTCTACCACCAGTGAGCTTGACTTGAACACCCTTGTCCACGAACTTAGCCAAATCCAATACTGTTTCTTTCCTCCCTGACTGAAATCACAATTAGTTACACACATTAAACCCTAATCACAAAATCAACAATATAACATGCAGTCTCAATCCATGCTTACCATCTTATCTGATTAACTATACAGCTCCTCTTTACACAACAATCCAATAACCCTAGACTGATACAAAATGAAGAAGAGCATAAATGCGTAGACAGCAACGAGAAATATATCCACAGAAGAAAAGTTGTTAAATAAACAAACAAAAAACTATGCAAAAACCTTGCCTTTTCTCGGTGAGTGAAGTGTGCCCTAGATTTCCTCTCTTTCTGTGTCCTGCTGTGCTTTTCCCGCTTTGCTTGCACACTGAAGTAAAAAACCACAACGCTATTCGTGCTAGTCGGAGAAGAAAAGAGAGGTTTCGACTCCCGGCTTCTTTTACTTTGGCCCAATTACTAAAGCCCATATGTATGGTTTCCTTGGGCCCATATAGGAGCAGACCCAGGAAACAAAAGTCTAGGGCTTTTTTAGTAACACAGAAATCCAAATGACAAAATTAGCCTCCGACATGAGGGTATATACGCAGCAGTTTTGTGAGAAAACGAGGCTCTATAATTATTTTAGGGTGGCCTGCGGCGGTACTAGGGTTTAATTGTAGCAGCCGAAAGGAGGAGGAAGACTGTGTTTCTGGGAATAGCTGAGCTGCGAAGATGCCGGAGAAATCAGGGAAAGGAAGAAAGGAAGAGGTTATCACCAGAGAATACACCATCAACCTTCACAAACGCTTGCATGGATGGTATCTCACTCATTCACTCTCTCATTAAAAATGGTCTAGATCTGATTTAAGAACAGTTTAGTTTCATCTTTAATTATTGTTAAATTTGATTTATTGGTTCTATTTGCCATGTTTCTTTTCTTAGTTATTGATATGTTCGCTGGACCCTGTAAACCAACTAATCTTGGTTAGATTGGAAAGCTGAGGGTGTTGATTTTATTAATCAGCAACGAAAGAGTACAGTACCTAATGACAATCCCCTGTGATTGCAAATCGAATACCTTAGTGAATATGTTAAGATAATTAGAAGCAACAAAAGTTGGGGGGGTTGCATATAATACGAGATCTGTTTATGCTCTTGTTTGCTATTTTCTCATCATCTATTTTTTTCTAGATGGAGATGTTGCGTGTGACTGCCTTGCAGCTTTGGTTGTTATCGTTGTTTTTTAGCTTTTTGCTTGTGATATAAATATGAAAATGTTTTCTTTATACTTGTTTGTGTTTAGATGTTGGCTGGATTGTTGTTAAATTCTTCACAGCTTAATATCATAAAATGATTTTATACCCTTTCCAATTTGCTATCTCTCTTATTTAGGTTTTTGTTGTATGATTTGTTTTCCCTTCTGCATTATTTTCTTAGCATGCGATGTGTACGCATTTTCAGAGTACAATGCAGGGTATTTTGTTGAAACTAATGGTGTGCTTTGTGCTTTTGAATGCGACATCCAGGGCTGTTCAAGCTGTAAAGTAACGAAGTTTAAACCTGCTAGATGAATAATTGATGCAATTGAATAAGTTTTCTGAAGTTGTGTTCAAAGCCTTTTTTAAAAAAACAAAATTGATTTCTCATTGCTAATCTAGATTTATAGATTTACTGATGTGATATGTTTCGATAATCTTTGAACTAAATTTTGTTTGATTTCTATTTGAAGCACCTTCAAGAAGAAGGCTCCAAAGGCCATCAAGGAGATAAGGAAGTTTGCTCAGAAGGCCATGAAGACAACTGATGTCAGAGTTGATGTTAAACTAAACAAGCATGTGTGGAGCCGAGGTATTAGGAGTGTGCCAAGGAGAGTTCGTGTTCGCGTTGCCCGGAAGAGGAATGATGAAGAAGATGCCAAGGAAGAATTTTATTCCCTTGTCACTGTTTCAGAGCTTCCTCCAGAGGGATTTAAGGGGTTGGGCACCAAGGTCATTGATGACGAAGAAGAATGAAGTAACCTGCCTCCTTAGTGTTCTATGTTAAGTTGCAGTTTTGGCTATATTGTTGATTCATCCAGTGAATTTCATTTTGTTTTGGATTCTCTTGGAGACATCTTTAGCAAAGAAAGTATCCTTGACGTTTTATTTATGCATTCATTGAGTATTAAGTTTCTTAATCGGCCCTTGCCTCTGCAAGTGAATGTGATTTTGTGTGTATCTGCGAATGACATCTTAACTAGGTTGGCTTCATAATTCATAATTTCGTATTTAAGAAAATGAATGGCTGTTATACCTGTAAGATGCATTGATCCGTGCTGTTCATGTGCGGTTCCAATGGCGTTCAGTTGTGCGATAGGATGCAGTCGATGTTAATTTGGTCTAGTTTTCACATACTTTGGCAAGAACTCGACTATGTAATCTTTTTGTGCGAGCAGAAGTTTGTCTTGTTGAAGTTCAATTCTGAACTTTGTTTCCTTTAGTGGGTATGCAGCTAACTGTATTGCAAGAGATCTGCTACCGCTAAAGCCTACTTGTAGTGCTAGCTCGCGAGCTATTGAAATGGAAATGGATTTTAGCACGCACAAATTATGAAGTCTCCTGTCTAGGATTGCTGTCCAAATGGGCGTTTTAGAAACTTAATACTCAACCTTCGACCTTTTTTAAGTGCTGTTGTTTCTTTCATCTTGCTGGAAGTTTATCTTTTATGATTTTTTTTAATCTCAACTTTTAATTTTGGCCTAATTAAAAATTAAATTTTGTAATTTTTTTAATTTATTTTTTATAAGATTATCTTGGTTTTATAACTTAAATTGTGGGTTTGACAAATTAACTCGAGTTGTTTTTATAAGTTTTTTTAATTGATTTTTTTTTAATTTTATCATTTGGGTTGATTGAGAACTAGGTTTTATAATTTGTTTTGATTTGTTTTCAATAAAGTTATCATAGTCTTACAATCTGGGCCATAAATTTAACTTGTTAACCCGAGTTGACCTAAGTGAATCCAATATGTTGTTATTTTAATGTTAAAAAAAATATGTCATCTTGAAAATATTTTTTAGTTAAACTATATTTTTACAAGTCATTCGAGTTGTTTTTTTATCTATAAAATTAATTGGGTCACATCGAGTCAATACCCACATGATTTAATTTTTTTTTCAACAAAAAAAAATTAATAATATCTAAACATTTTTTTTATATTTCAAAAAATATTAACCCGAGTCCTAGCGTGATGCAAGTGAATAGTCTAGTATATCATAAGAAAATAGGGAATTATCCACAGGAAAGTTAAGGATTAGGCTCTTTTAGGCATCCGGTGCCTTTTGTGTGTGTTCTTAACAGCTTCGCAAATCAATCTTTATACATTAAAGAGAAAAGCTAAAACATGGGGGATAATTATTGTATATATATCTTTGTTTACTGTGAATTATAATAGTAAAATAATGAATTTATCATCGAAAAATTATCTTATATTGTTGGTTTTTTAGGAGAAAAATAATATTTTTCTTTAGTTCATTTGTCACTTGAGAATTGCTTAGAGGTGTCTTTTTCTTTTCATTATGTTTTTGCATCGTAAAATTATTTTATTACCCTTGAAAGCAAAAAATCATTTTACTTTGGTTAATGGCCTTTTCAACATTTTACCTTTTTAATATACAATAAAATTACAGATTTGATCTTGGAGTAAAAAAAAAAATAAGCCATTAACACAAGGGTATTGATGTCTTTTTATATTAGTTATTTTGTAATTACTAGTTTGGTCGGGGGTGATAACATAATTTACTATTTTTTAAATTGAAATGGTTGTTGACATGTGCATGCGGAGGTGCCATGTATTTTGGATGGTGCGTGTGACACTTCTCGGTGGTTGAAAATATGCTTTTATCATCTCATTTATTTCTTTGTCGTGTCATTTTTCTCGATGGGTGACACATGTCATTTATAAGTGGTTGGTTTATCATGGATGACCCTTTCTTCTTTTTTTTCCTTTCATTTTTCTCTCTCGTTCCTAAAAAACTAAATTTGATCCTCATTGTTGTTGTTGTTTCGGAATCCATCATCTTGGTTTTGATTTTAGTCTTTTTTTCTTTTTTGTTGAAATTTATTTGTTTTCAATTTAATTCTTCAATTATAGTTTGTATGTATAATTTTTTTGATTTTGTCTTCTGCTTTTGATTTCTTAATTTTTTCTTTGACATTTTTTGTCAAAATTAATTTTCAATTTTATCCTTCGAGTTAAGTTTATGATTTTTTTTTAATAGCAATAGTAATACTAATTTCAGTTTGATCCTTTCTTTTATTTTTTATTTGTTTCATTTGTTTTCTTGTCAAATGACAAGTTTTTATAGTTTTTAGTTTTATCCTTCAAATTAAGTTTGTGTTTTTTGGTATTTCAATAACAATAAGGACGACAATAACAACAACCACAACAACAATAACAATGATAATAGTAATAATAATAATAATATTAATTATGGTAATTATAGTACTTGCAATCATAGTTATCAAACCCGACTCGGGGGTTGACTCGGCAAGGGGCTGGATCGCGGGTTATATGGGTCAACCTAGGAAAATTAATTTTTTTTTGAAGTTTTAATATTTCATATTAAAAAATTAAGGAACAATTTATCTGAATATAGGCTATATATGCTGTAAATAATGAAGTTTAAAAAAATATTTCAAAAGGTTTTTTATCCTACATTAAAAAGATATTATGTTATCATTTTAAGTTGAAGTATTCAAACCAAAATTTTTTTTTATCCCACATTGAAAAAACATAATTTTTTTCTTGTGAAGATAGAGTATATATACTAAAGAGCTTCAAATTCAATATTGAAAAAATTACTTGTGAACATAGAGTATATATATTAAAGGGTTTTAAATCCTTCAAATCTCACATTTGAAAAGATATTATATTATCCTTTTAGTTAAAGTATTTAAACCAAAATTTTTTTTATCCCGCATTGAAAAAATAACTTTTTTTTGGAACATAGAGTATACATACTAAAGGGTTTCAAATCCCACATTGAAAAAATAAAACATTCTTCTAGTATTTATATAGTGAACTTTGAAAAAGGTTGATAAGAAACTAAAATATATATATAAAAAAGAGGTTTAGGAGAAAAACCACATTTGAAAAAAAAAAGGGTCTCGTTTGGGTTCGACCGGGTTTTTGCATTTGTCGGTCTTTTACCTTATCCGGACTAGTCCAACCACCTAATCGACCAGGTCCTGGGTCAACCCGCATGGTCGGTCCGAGTTTAATAATCATGGTTGCAATAGTAGTAACAGTGGTAGTAGTAGTGATACCAACAATATTACTAATAACAACAACAACAACAACAATAATAATAATAATAATGATAATGATGGTGGTGATGGTAACAACAGTGATAATAAAAACAAAAATAATAATAGCATTAATAGTAATAATAACAATGAAACCATTAACAGTAATAATAATAATACTTAGTTGTTATAACAATTGTAGCAATAATAATAGTTTTTTTTTTATGATAATAACACATCAATGATAATAATACTAATAATAGTAATAATTATGAGAATAATTTCTTACATTTGATCAAAAAATATAAAAATAAAAATAATTATGATAATAATGAAAGTAATACTACTAGTAGTAACGTTAGTGGTAATAATAATAATAACAAATAATAATATTAGTATGATAATAGTAGTAACAATGATAATAATAATAATAATATTACTAACAATAATAATAATAGTGATAATAGTAGTATATTAAGATAATAACAGTGGCAATAGTAATAGTAATGGTAATAGTTTATTATGATGATAATAGTGATTATGATATCAATAATTATGGTGATAATAGTAATAATAATGATAGTGGTGGTGGTGGTGGTGATATTAATGCTATTAATATTAACAGTAATAGGAATAATAATGATAACAATAGTAATAATAATAGCTATAATAATAATAATGATGATAATGATGATATTACTTGTTATTAACAGTAGTGATAATAATAGTTGTAATGATAGTAACAATGATAGCAATAAAGATGATAATAATATTAGTGATAATTCATCATTTAATGTTAGATTTTTTAGGGATTGAGTTTCATAATTTTTCCATGTATGATATTTTCAATTTAATAACCTGAGTTACGAGTTTGAAAAGTTGACGTGTTCCAACATTATTTTTTTATTTTTTGCCTTATTGTTTTTTTTTTAAGTTTCATCGTTCAACATTAATTTTTAAAAATAAAAACCAGTTATTTGAGTTTTCTTTGAACCTAATGAACAAACCAATTCACATGGAGTTAGTTTTTATATAGTTTGACTGGAAACTCGTGCTAGGGATCAAAGTCAAGGGATTTCAAGATTTATCTTCTTGCCTGTGTTTAATAGCACTACAAAATAATTTCCATGCTTTTAGTGTTTTTTTCTATATTTGTTTTTAAAAATAGTTCGACTCGCGTTAGAGTGCGGGTCAATGGACTAGTACATCTTATACTAGCGAGTAAATATAATAAATATTTAAATTGTATCTAATAATTTTAAGTTATTTAATTTTAATTACAATATTTAGAGTTTCAAATTGTAACATTATTTTTATTATAATTAATATTTCAACATAATAAATAATAATAAGATAACCATTAATCATTTAATATAAAATTATTATAACTAGAAAATTACTCTTATAGTAAGAAAATATTATGTTTATAAAATTTAGAACGTATTATCATCAGGTCAACTCAATAATTCATCAACTTAAAATTTAACTTGAATAAAAATCAATGAGAGAATTCTATTTTTTTCTTCTAAAACAAAATTAGTTCAAGAATTTATTTCTATATTTTTTTGGATTGACTACCTGATCAACGACTCAAGTTCCGAGTTGAATTGATCCCGAGTTAGGTTTTACTGGCATGAAAATACTATAAAAGTACTGTGATATAGAAAATGCCTCTATTTGGACAACGAAGAATAATTCCATATTAAGTTGAAATTCGGTGAACTGGTCCCTTATCAATTCACTAAAGGCCCCAATCAGTCCATTGCCGCGAGGGAAAGCGAATCGTGCCCGCGAAGCTTTTGCTCTTGACCATTTTAATGGACAATTAAACCCGCCACCGCCTGCTCAAAATTTCACAACGTCAGATCTAACCACACTGAATCCATTCTATTCAATTACATAAGGTAATCCCTAATTTTTTCTCTCTCTTATCAACGCTGTACCCCTTCCATTTCCTTATCTTCATTCCCCGTTTGTTTCCCGAGCAAACGAGGTAAAAAAAAAAAAAATAAAAACCCTCCATTTGCAGAATTTAAAACCTTTTTTAAGGTTTTGTTGCTTAGTTTCTCATAATCAATCCTTTTATTTTAACTGCATTTCACGCCATTGTGTAATCAAGTTGATTTTTTGTGCTTTGAGGATCTTCAAAATTTACAGGATTTCTATCCATCTTGTTAGAAAAATGAAGGGCGACCTGGAGTGTTGTCCGAAACTAGAAAATGGCGATGTCAAGTATGTCTCTGGACTCAGTACTATTCTGGTAGCAACAATCCAGGAGGCGAAAGATAGGATCTCTCAGATAGAATACATATTTTGCAACCAGCTTTACCCGAATTTCCAAGCGAAATCCAAGAGTTTGCAGAAGATTTATGCGGATGCGGAAGGGGCGTGGAAAGAGAAGGAAAAAGATCTCTTGGAGCAAATTGAGAAACTTCGAGTTGAGAAGCAGGAAGTTGTTGAAGGAAACAAGGTTGAGAAGGAAAAGCCGAACGAGAAGGCAAATGCGCTACTTGCTGCTACGCTAAGAAATCGAGAATCTAGAATTGATGAGCTGGAACAGGAGGTTGTGAAGAAGTCTAAGGAAATTGACGAGGGGATGGAATTACAGAATAAGTTACTCCAATTGGTTCAAACGAAGGCGGCTATGATAGTGGATAAAGGAAGGGAATTGAAAAGGAACGAAGGGAAGAGCAACGAGCTGCTTGCTAAAGTGAAGAGCTTCGAGAAAAATGTTGAAGAACTGCAAGATGAGGTCAGGAAGAAGTCGGAGAAATTAGCAGAGAAAACAGAGTTGGCAAACAATTTGAGCAAGAGAGTCTTGTCTCTGTTGTCAATGGTTGAGGATAATGAGAAGTTGAAGACTGAGAATGAACAACTCATGCACAAAGTAGAATGTCTGGAGAAGAATCTTAGTGGACTTAAAAACAAGCTCAGGGAGAAAACGGAAGAAACTGAAGGGGGAAGAGTACTGCAAGCAGAATTGCTTCAACAAATTGATATGAACGCTGTAGAAATCTTGAAGCAAAAAGAACAGCTGGACATGTCCGAGAATGATAAAAAGGAGCTCTTGGAAAAAGTGAATGGGTTAGAGGAGAAGGTCAATGAGCTACAAGAAAATCTAAGTAGCAGTGGTAAAGAGGCTGAAGGAAAGGTTTCGTACGATAAACTTCTTCACAACATTCAATTGAAGGACTCTGAGTTATTGGCCGAGAAGAGGAAGATGAGGGATTTGCATGGTCTTTACATGAAGTTGAGGTCTCAATACAACTACCTCTGCACAAAGTCTGGTCTTACTATGAAGAATATGATCAAAGACAAACTAGAAGACGAAAGTGGTTCCTTCAAGCATCAGCCGACAACTTCATCTGGTAAGGTTTTATTGATTTGTTACTTCATTTTTCTATAAAGCGGAGAGGAACTAGACGATTGAATTTAGTGGTGATTTGCTAGTAGTTGTAGCTTGGAAGAGAAGTATAAATTGGTGAATTTTTCTGGTAGTTGCTTCAAGATTGACATGTATGTTTATTCTGTTTTTCTCTGAATTTGTGGTGCTTGTGCTTTATAAAATCCTGCAATGAAAAAAGAAGAAAAGAACACAATCTTCAGGGCATGCTTTGTTGTTTATAATAAATTGCATGTACTTCTCTTCCTGCTACTAACCAATCTTCCGTTGCTTGGTATTTTAGACGGTGGAAACAAAAGTGTAGATGCATCTGCAGCATCTTGTGAGACGAAAGAAGTCAAAACTGAAAATGAATTCAGCGATGGCTTGGTGGACAATAAAGTTGTGAAATCAATTTCAATCGCAAACTTCAAATCTCCTACTATTTTTGTCGCACCAAAATGTCCTCCCACTGTAAAATCCGCTCAAATAATTGGCACAAAGAGACCTGCATCTAGTTGGATAGATACTAGATCTCATCAAGGCAAAGATGGTCCTGACCCTCATGATGATTTCCTTGATACCCCATTGGAGAAACTCAGGGCAGACTTGGACAAAACCATGGAGGAAGAAGTTCAGGATCTCCACAGTGTACTTCAAAATGATAAAAACATGGAACCTAGCAGTTCAGATGATGAAACGCAGGATATAAATCTTGATCATAACCTACGGGAGCAGCAGATGCCAGTAACAATAGGTGGCAAAAGAGGTTTCAAGTATGTTGAACCAGTTCGAAAGAAAGCTGAGCGGCAAAATTTGAAAGGAGTTGAATGCAAGCAGTGCAAAAAATTCTATGACGCAGTTCTCCCCAATAATGTAGGTGATGGTAATAAGCAGAATGTCCGCTGTGAGCATCATGATGGTGTTTCTAGGCATCGATACAAGTATGTTCCTCCCATGACTCCTGAGGGATTTTGGAATATTGGATTTGAATCTGAAATGTGATCTTGAGCTTGAAATGTCTTTTCTGCTTATTCCATTAACTGATAAATGGAAGCCCGTATCTTTGAGCATCTGCAAGATCAATCCTCTTCCCCTGTTAGCTGATGTGTATCAAAAGTAAAACTTAACATTAGGTTCCTTTTCTTGTTTACCATTGAGAGACCATTCCAATATGAAAATTTACTGTTCCTGAGCAGATTTACAAAGATCTAGGTGATGTTCCTTAGGCTTCTTTTTATGCTAAGCATAGTCCTTTTACTGTCAGTTGGGATAAGAAATTCTTGCATGTTTTTAAACGACCTACAGTTGCTCAGGGATACAATTATGGTATTCTGCTTTATGACTTGTCTATTTTTCTGATTCCAACTTCCTTCGCAGTTTTTTTTTTTTCCTTTGGACTACTTTATAGGTTCAAAATCCAAGCTTCATGTGTTATTTCGAATCTTTCGATCTGCTAAGATTAGAAATGCTGTACCATGTGTAACCTATTTCATCTTCCGTCGTGGCTGTGGCTTTTAGCTATTCGACAATACTTTAAAAGCTAATATTCCATATGTTATTTTTAGAAGCTAGAATTTGGAGCTTTTCAAAAGTCACAGTTTTCCTAAACGGACACTAATCTATGAACCTGGTCTAATAAATGAGGACGGAGCTCTAAGCAAGAGGTAGAGGTACAACTTCCATTTTCTACTTGACAAGGTATAACAACTAAACAAATATAAAAAGAAGTCAAGAAGAAGGGGAAAGGAGGTGATATTTTTCCTATCCTTGCTCTGGGTCCAAGATGAAGAATTACTGAAATTTAATTTCTTCAGATGTCGGTGAGAGAACATAATGACTGAAACTGAGATACCATAGCACAAAACTTTGATGGAAATAAGATCAACGCCATTGGAATTAAAAAAAAAATATATCATATCAACATATTATAAAAAGTGTTCCAGAAAACTGTCTACCTGTTTTGGTATTGGGATTTCCAGATCAACGCAATTGGAATTATATCAACAGCAAGGATAGTCACCAGAGAAGTGTTGTGTTTTGCACTTTGATGGGTATCTTTGAAAGAAGGAAAGATACCAGGGGAATCTCAGCGTCACTAGTGGATGGTACGCATTTCTGGATTTGGAAGGACGTTCAAGAAGTTACTTGGACTTGGCAAGTTTCATCATGTGCTGTTGGAAGTTGTTTCTGTTACCATCTTAATGAAGGGTCATTAAAGAGGATGCCATTTTCGGAGGTAAAGTTCATGTTACCTTTTCTGTTCTGGTCTGTGAAGATGGCGACTGCTAGTCTGGTTCTCCTCAAAGCAGTAGAGACATCTGGTGCACACTAGCAAATCAAAGCCTCTATTGCTAATTGGCTCCATCGGTGAGAAGGGTAGCATTGTTAAATGGGAATCATTTAGGAAGGTAACATTTATTACTTAGGAACATGCATTGCTGTACGAGAGTCTGATCTCTGCTTCTGTCGTTACTCCTATTCATTCCCACCAGCCATGGCAGAAATGCTGTGTGCGAAATATAAGTGCTATCTTTAATAAATGCATGCGCAAAAGTATGGATATGTTCTATCTTTATGCAAACAATAATTAGTGTATGCTACTGCTTGGTAGGAGCTTGCTCAAATCCAATGTATTGGACTGATTTATCTGAATTATGCATGGACTTCATTTCTGAGATAAGTTGGTTCATAAGATCTTCTATAGGCCAACTAGATCATCATGCTATTATCGTCAAACCTATTAGCAATATCAAACAATGGAAGAAATTGATTGATTTGTCCTTGCTCTTCTGTACAGTACCGAGAAAATCTGCAGGTTTCAGAAAGTGGAGCAGTAGCTAAAGAAACCCAGGAACCTTATTACTCGTGGATAATTATTTTCAAGTTTAGAAAGATACATGCTTCGATTTCTGTTTCAAGTGCCCAAGGCCTTGAAGATCAACAGCAAAACTAAGAAAATATTTTATAAGCGAATCTTTACATACGAATGATGTCGAATATCTTTATGATCCTACTGTTGTTGATCATGTGGATGCTGTTTTTGCCATGTTTGTTCTTTTTTCGGATCCAAAGACTATAAACAAAGAGCAAGCACCTGGTATGTTCCTAATTACCTTACCCCACAGCGATCAAATGATACAAGGCGTCCCCTCTCCATTCTGATTAGGGTTTGCAAACACGATCTATACGATATTATATAAATATTTATTTTTTATTTAAAGTTAATTATTATTTTTTATGTTTTTGAATTGTTGTAATATATTGATGTTAAAAATAAATTTTTTAAAATAAAAATATTATTTTAATATATTTTATAAGTAAAAATTAATTTGAAAAAGAACTCTATTGTTTACAATTATTTCAACAATGCCCATTCATTATACAAATAATTATAATGGTGCTTAGTAGTTAATTAATATTGAACGATCTTAATCTAACTTTCCCAAGAATCTCTGTCCCTCTACCTCATGCTGCTTATCACGTGCATGCAACTGCCCTACGTTTTGTCCATTTCAACTTAGGATCAACAACAACAAAATCTAGAAATAACTCACTTTAGTACGATGATGATTCTTTTACAATAACGACACTTTGACACATCTATGAAACAACATTCACCCGGTACCCCGGGAGAAAAACGAAACCCCCAATTTGACGCTTTATCGGCCGATCAATACATTAACAAGCCCTCAATGGGTTCCCGCAAAGACAATCATTAAAACTATATGAGGATGCTTCAAGGTGATCAAATGGTGACCCAACAGGAATTGGTCCGCAGAGATAGTTATGGCTTAAATCCAAATGCCCCACATATGCCGCCGACGAAAGTGAACTGGGTATCGGTCCCTTCAAATTGTTGTACGACAAATCAAGAGCCATAAAGTAAGTTTTCGGCCCGAAAGCATCCGGTATGTTACCTTCAATAGCATTCTTGCTCAAGTTCAACATCCCCAAACCGGTACTACTCAACAAAGATTGTGGCAATGGACCGGAAATCATGTTACTATCCAAGTTAAGCGTAGAAAGAACCGGCATGCTGCCTATCCAGTCTGGTAGCCAACCCGATATCTGATTAGCAGACAAATCCAAGTCTGCAAGCCGATACATAACCGATATAGAGCTTGGTATGGCTCCACTTAGCTGGTTTTTACTCAACAATGCACGGCTAAGCATTTTCAAGTTACCAAAATCAGAAGGTAACTGACCAGTCAGCATATTGTTGCTAAGATCCAAATGCTTCATGTTTGCCAACTTTGTAAGTGACGAAGGAATCTCTCCAGTGAGTCCGTTATCGGCAAGATTTAAAACCGTGAGTCTCTGTAGATTCCCGATATTAGCAGGAATCTTGCCAGAGATCTTGTTACCTACGAGATCCAAGATTCGGAGATTACTTAAAGAAACAACACATTCAGGGATTTCACCTGAAACCCCTTTCCAGTCTGCTAGAATGAGAGTAGAGAGTCTGTCAAGTTTGCATATTGAAGGGTTGATGGAACCTGTCATGTAACCTGACCTGCCAGCTTTTTCGAAGATGGGGTCTTCGGATTCACCACGCAGGTTGATGTCTGCGACTCTGCCCGTGGTGGGGTCACAGCTGATGCCGTACCAGTTGGAGCAGCAGTTGGTGCCTGCCCAGGTATTGAAGATGCCTAAGTATGGTTCATCGAGGGTAGACTTGAATGCTTGTAACGCTGCTAGGTCTGACGGAGTGCAGCTGGAAGTGACGGAGATGAGGGTGAGGATCAGGAGAGTTAGTGTTGTGAGTGGTAACACACTCATCCCTGATGATTTTGAGTTTTGCTAGAGTAAAATGCCGGAGGAGGTGATTTGCTAATTGCTAGAATATGGTAGTTTTGTGTTTTTAAGAGGAGGATGGTGGTAATGAAAACAGAGTGCGTTGAGAGAGAGAGAGATGATTAGGTGGGGAGAGGAGGTTTTGGAAGTTGGGAGACGAGGTGCTTATATATATTTGTTCTGGATCAGTATGCCCTTGATATGTTGTCTAATTTACAGTTCAAGATCATACTGTGATCATTACATTTTTTTTGATAAATAAATACTGTGATTAGTTGCTTGCACATGCACCAGCAGCTAGCACATTACATGATTTAGCTGCATTTGTTTCTTAATTCCGATTCCACGTTAGTTTTGTTTTTTTAATAATATAACACAATCTATACTTATCTACAGCTTGATCTTAACCGGAGAGCGGTTAATTGACATCTTAGAAAGAATAATTCTTGGAATCAACCATTAACTTTTTCTGCAACAAACCTTCCAGCTCTCTCTCCTGGTGATATTATGATGATACACTACATTGCGATCAAATCCCGAAGGCAGGCAGGAAATATAGGTGAGGTAGGCCCATGAGGGACCCTAGCACATGCTTCCTCAGTCACCAGACAGGAAAGGTGAATCCAAAACACAAATGCCCCTTGTCCAGCTTTGCAGTTTCTAAGCAAAAGGCTGCGTTTATAGCATTATCTGCTGGAAAATGCAAAAACCTGAAGACTTTCAGTTGAGAATGGACAATGGCTATATCATCTACCACAATGGTACTAAGACCCTACCATGATTTCACTATTATAACCCCCCATCCTAATGATTAAGACGTTTTCTTGTATTCAGTTTTTACTTTTTTCAAAAGTAGATCTTGCCATGTAAAACAAGTTTACTATAGCAAAATAATCAGTGCTGTTCATTAGTACTGGACGAGAATTCTTCTACCAAATTATGGGTTCACGAATTGATTAGGGATGCTGACACAATTCATCCCTTTGTAGCTGTGGAGCTGAGGACATCTGTCTTCTTTTCCCCTTCAGAAAGAATCTCCGTATAAATTCCGGACCATTGTTCTTTCCAGGTCCATCAATGAAATACAAACTAACGACATAAGAGAACCTGCATTAATGTATGTAAGCATTCCTGTTAAATGCCAGCCTTACCTAATCTTCTGGGGGCCTTTCTTTCAGTTCATGTCCCTCCATAAAATCACACCAGGCTCTCCTTTTCTGACAGGTCTTCCATTTCATAAAATCAAGGATGAAATCAGGCAGTGACTTGTATAGGACTGAGTTTGAGTTTGATATACTGTACTATAATCATGCTGTATGGGCACGTGTATTATGAACACGCACACATGGGGGGGGGGGGGGGGGGGGGGGGGCGGCGCGGTGGTGCTCTGTAGTTTTTCAGCCAAGATGCGCCCTTCCTACTTTATAAACTTTGGATGTAGAATGAAACATTACCATTGTCAGTAGTGCCTCTAAATCGTTTCTTTTTTAGCTAAAGATCTTACGAACCACGTAAAATAAAGGATAAATTTGAAATATTTTCTCCACATATTCAGCTACGTTCAATGGCGGATCCAGAAATTTTTCCTATCAAGTAAATATGTATCAATGATTTTTCAAGATCAATCATTAATTTATATATATAAATTTTTCAAGTTAATAATAAAGTTTTAATTCAAATTTAAAGTATATAAAACTAAAAAAAATAAAAATAAATTATACTATCAAAATTGCACCCTTTCATATTTTGTGGAATAAAATTCATCAATGATCGAATCCGAATAAATTTCTTCAGTAAGCTCTCGTTCAATGCAAATCATCATAAAAATATACTAAAAACTCATATTTCATTTTATTACAAAACACAGTTTTAACATGTTTTATTGCTAAAAATATTCGTTTTATGGTGACAATGAAAATAAACAAAGTCAAAATAAGATGAATCAACTTGTCAATTAAATGATAGTGCTGTGATTTATTTATTTTAACTAATCATTGACATAATTCAGAAATGGTAGACACATTCTAAAAGTTCTTATGATGAATCACATCAATCTAATAATGCTTTATCCGAGATCTCAAATAATACATTTCCTGTTCATTAAAATCTTCATGATAAAATTTCTTAGCAAGCTTGCAAATAGCATCAACTTTAAATGATTTAAAGTTGTCCTTAGGTTTTAAAGCAAAGCTAAGTACAATGAGTTTAATTGTCTCATCATTGAATCTAGAATTTAATTATTCATACTAAAAATCTATTATTGAGTTAAATATATAAATGACCTGATTGATAAACTGTCAATCAAATCTCAGATAATGTTGATAAAGATCACATTTTTTTTTGTTATTGATATAAATGACCTGTACTCTTTTTATACGAAGTATTTATATATAGTATTTCAATCTTATATTGTGCAAACAGATTACACATATGTAAAGAAAAAATCAAATCCGACATCTCTTAAACTGAAGCAATGCTTTATTAGTTGGTAAAAAATAAGATATAATTAAATCAATTTTCAAGTTCACAAGTAGAAGTTCTCTATCTTTTTCAAGAACACAATATTTTCTTTTTATCTAATAAAAGATAGACTATTCATATCTAAACTTAATGAAAAATATTCAATTTTCTTAATTAGGATTTCACTAGTATTTTATTTAGGTTATTTGCTAATAATAATTTTATCTTCCCGATTAATATTTATCTTTCCTATTTTATAAGAGAATTTATCATAAAAGCTCATAAATTACCGTATAAAATAATTAAATTTTAATAAATATATTAACAAGATTTAGTTAATGGATGTCACGAGAAAACTGGTTAGTTTTTTAAATTTTAACTAAACTAAGATTAATATATTTTATAACATTTTGCTTTTAATACCGTAATATATATCAACTAAAATCTTTTTAGTCTATGTGAAATCCAAAATAAATTTATATTTTTTAAAATATTAAAGATAAAGGAAAGAATATAATTTTATTATTTTTTCATTAAGATATTATTATCAATTTGTTGGATAAAAGATAGATCATTTATATAAAAACTTAATAAAAAAATTTAATATTTCAAATAAGTTTTTACTGAGTTATGTATTTTAGTTATTTGCTCAGAATCATTTTACAATCCTAAATAATATTAGACGGGAATATTAACGCTAAATCAGGGTTTTTTTTTATGAGAATACATTTAGAAAAAATTAATTTAGAGCACTAAAAAAACTTTTTTCAGAACTTATTAATTGTTGCATTTAATTACTGTATTTGTGTGTAAATTAGAATCTTGAACACTGATTTATTTTTCTACCTGGGCTACAGCCCACTTCAGCCGTATACACCCCTCTGCCTATGTTTCTTTGCTGTAAAATTCTTACATTGACTTCATAGTCTCCAAAAAGTCTCATTTCTTTTTCGTAAACGATTAAGAAAAAAAAGTTTCATCGGGGCTTCTGATTGTTAATATAAACGGGCAATGAAATCCAATGATGAGCTCACCTTTTAAATTTTTTTAGAAGGAAATATGTGAGAAGAGTATCAAAAAGATGAAAGAAAAAATATATAAAAAAGAGGACAATATTTGAGCGTATAAATGGCCTCAATGAAGGATATATACATGGGAAATGATCACCCATGAAAGAACATGGAGTTGTCTTGATTAGAAAATCATGGAAAGTTTGAAACTCGTCATGTGAGAATGGTCAACCTCCAACATACACCTCTCCTCGTCAAAAAGGCGTCAATGCCATGAGATTTTAAATTGCGAAATCATCACAGAATAATATAATCCAACTGTTTCATGTCGGTGGAGAGACAGAGTCGCGGTAGCTATTTTGCATAATCACCTGTTTCATTTTTATTGAGTTTGCTCTGTTGTTGACCTGGCTACACCTATAGTAGCTTGTTTTATTCTTGGTGGTCCTAACAAACCCGATGAAAATATATATGTTTTGGGATATTCAGATTCAAGCACTTGTTTATCCATTCATGGACAAAGCACGTGTCTTGTTATGATTTCTTACAGTTTCTGTATTGCACTGCAACTTTGTAATGGGCAATTATAAAGAACGAAGCTCGAATGGAGTTTTTCTTGAACTTGAGGGCCTAGCTGTAACCTTCATTCCAGAAGTTAGCAATTCATCTGGGAATATTAGTCGACTTGCTTACAGTTGTGTTTCATGAAGAGCAAAGAAGCATTCAACAGAACCACAAGAGTGGGAGACCCACACTGACTGCATTATGAAGAGTTCCTTGGCAACACACACTTCACCTATCGTCTCTCCTACAAATAACTGCTAACAAAATGATCATCAAATAAATGATTGGTTTTCTCACTGGTTTGCCAAAATCAAGCAAGATCTCCTCAGTGCCATGCGCGCAAGTTTCCGAGGGGAATTGAAGCTGCTCATAGCTCAACTGTCTAGAAGCTTCTTCTAACTCCCTCACCTACTTCATTCGGCAAAGAGTTCCCTCTTTCTGCCATACCCACAATATTAAACAAGAAACATCCCTCAAAAAATAAATAAAGCATCTTATACGTGTTGAAACAGGAAGTTAAAGAGAGTATTTACATACAGAGCAAGGAGGAGAGAAGCGTTCAGGTAATGAAAGAGAGTAGTTGAGATGCTTCTTGAGTTGTGGTAAGTAGAGCAGAAGCTCTTGAGTAGAAAGAAGCTGAAAGGTAAAGGGGCTATTGCATTTAAGATTTCTATGCTCCTACTTGTCTCCATGGAAATGGAATTTCCTCCAGGTTCTCTTGCATTTTCGGCTTCTTGCTTTGACGGAGCTGTGCAAATAACTCCTTCGAGAATAAGAAATAACAGTCTCTCATCTTATTTTTAGTATCAATTTGATCCTCGCGATTGTTGGACAGGTGGCCTTAGCTCCTTACCTGCTACTGTTTTGTCACAAATAAAGTCAGAAATAGGATTTGAAGAAAACAACATGGGGTAATTCTCTTCAAATATCATATATTATAATAAAAAAAATCAATTTTATAATTCTTTTTTTTTTAAAAAAAGAAATAAAGAAAATGAGAATGGAAATAGTATTTAGAGTACCGAAGCACATATTTTCTCAAAACCAAGGACAATAGTGTTACTTTTACTCTGTACATAAACGAAAGCAACACCTTACCCTCCCTCTATTTCCCCAATTTAGACGGTCCCTTCGAATAAAAAAAAAAAAAAAGGGGCTTAGCAGCCTTACCTCATTCTCGTATCCTCCATTCTCTATGAAGCCCCCAAAAGAAACAGAAAATCATCACGATCGATCTTAGTGAAATTCACAAATTGACATCAACGCTCGAAGTAAACCATTCAGGTACTATTTATTCACTTTTTTCAGATTTCATCTTTTTTTTTGCCAGATTTGATTTCTAGCGTTTCCGATTCTTTTTTTGAATTGTTTAATTTTTTCCGTTTGAATTATTTTTCTCTCATATCTCCCTTTCCTGAATTGAATTCATGTCAATTTATTAGAGTTAGTGATTGATTATATCCGTCAAAGGATTGGGAAAATTCGTTTTTGTATCGATTATAGAATTTCTCAAGTATTTGGGTTTTTTCCATGATTGGGAGTCAGATTATTTTCTTGCAATGAGTGAAAGTTTTTAATCAAAAAAAGCTAAAAATCCTTTTTTTTTTAAAAGGATCATAAAGATGCTAAAACAAATATGAGAGTTAAAAAAAATGGGATTTGGGCTTGCAAGTGGTTGAAGTTGAGGGGTTTTAGAAGCGACAGAGTGGTTGGGCAGGTTTGGTCTAGTTTCTGTGGATTGTTAATTTATTGCTAGCAGCTTTGTATGATTAGTAATTTTTAGTCCCAATGGAGTCGCAGAAGATATAATTTTACAGGAAGTTTTTGTGAATTAAGGATATGGGTGGATTATCAGTAACATAGTTGTTTATTTTTCCTTTTTCTTTATTATTATTGTGATATTAAGAAACCCAAGATTTACAGTCGCAAAGATCAGGTCTAAAGGTCGCCATGTATGTCTAAATTGCTTGAAAGCTTACTTGTCAGACAGTAACTTCCTGTAAACAACCTGAGGATATTTGGCTCTTTAACAAATGGACAAAGGAGCACCGTCCAGTCTGTTTGTTAATGATGGTTCATTCATGGAGAAGTTTAAACAACTTCAGCAAGGGAATGGGAAGGAAAAGGAAAAGGATAAGGGGGCTGCAGAAAAGGATTCTAAACCCAAAACAATTGTTTCAGGGTCTGTGACGCCCAAACCTTCTTTTGGTAAAGTAACTATGCAGTTGAAGGCTAACGATGGACGAAAGACCCCACCAACTGCTTCGGGTGGCAAACTTGCTTTCAGCTTGAAACAGAAGTCAAAGCTTATGGCACCTGCGGTTAAGTTGGGTGAAGATGAGGAGGATGAAGATGAAGTTGATGCTGTAAATGCTTCAGGTGATGTGTCGGCAAAGAGGCAGAAGTTGGGTCAATTGGATACCTCTGAACAATCATCGAGACGATTGGATGTTGGTAATTACTACTAATATATATAATCTCTCATCTGGTTGAGTTGAAGTGAAAGCTTATTGTGAATTCTTTGCTGTTTCGACTTCTTGATTGATAGATGACACTTGAGATATTTATCATTTATGAATGTGGCTTTACATTCTGACAAGATGTCTGTTGCAGTGTCAGATATGATCTTAGTTACCACTCTTGCACACACGGCTGTTAGAGTGCTTATGCTTATACCTATTTCTTTCTAAAGATTCGTATTCTATTCTCTTTTTTGCTCGTAGTTTTTTATGTGTTTGAATTTGTATTGAGGATTTGCATGTATGTCACGAGTATATGTTCCTTTGATCTTCTCATCTGCAAAACGGATGACTAGAGCAAAAGTTTTTTGTAAAATGATTTCGTTTCTCACCCCTTCCCCTTGACACATTTGAAGTGTTTAGTAGCTATCAATCTTCATTAATTCCTAAGGTCTTCATGTTGTTAAAGCTTTTATTTGTATACATCTCTTCCAACAAGGAGCCTTTAGCTGTGGAATAAAGTTTGCCCCTGTTGTTAAGTAGAGTGCGATTGAAACCATCATCTGGGTATGGCTACTCTGATCTTGACTGGCAAATGAAGAGGACAAATCGTTCTTGAATGTTTCTTGTCTCATGAATGCAGCTTATATCTTAAGTACCAACGAACATTGGTGGAAAGAGATGTTCAATGAAAGATTTGGCATTTGTGGCACGCATGCTACAAGAGTAATTTGCATTCCCTTGTTCATGCTCCTGGTATTAATCAGTTTTATAAGTGATGTGCAGCACCACCTCCCCCAAGTGATCCCACTGTGAAGAATGTTGCAGACAAACTAGCAAGTTTTGTTGCTAAACATGGAAGGCAATTTGAGAATGTTACACGCCAAAAGAATCCTGGAGATACACCATTCAAGTTAGTCATGAGTAACATTAGCTTCATTACACAATGATTTTCCTTTTAGTTCTGATAATATTCTTTTACTTTGCTTCATGTTGCATGTTGGGGTCTTCAATGCTTTATTTATAAGTGGTGTTTATGTTATTTGCAGATTTTTATTTGATGAGAATTGTGCAGACTTCAAGTACTATGAGTATAGGCTCGCTGAGGAAGAAAAGGCTCTTTCACAGAGCAGGGATTCTCAAATCTCTTCTAGTGGTTAGTACTTTGATTACGATCCTTGTAGCAGTTGTATTCTTTTTGGCTGGGAGCTAAGGCTGTTTGAAGCTTCCATGGCTGCATTTTCGCTGCCCATAAGTCCAGGAACAAAGTTCACATGTTGATGTTGACACAAAGTCACTTCTTAAGATTTAAATTTTCTTCATTTATGACTGATAAAAAATGCTCGACATATTAAATTAGTATTGTAACATTGCTCTAGGAGTAGGACGTTATTTGTTTGTTGTCTTGTTGAGGTTCTTTGCTTGTGTTGCTGTGTTTAATTTTCCTTGTTCAAATTTTGTCCATCATAGAATGAAATTTTCATGTCTGTCTGCATAGGGGGTACAAGTACTTCGGCATCTAAATCCACGGGTAGTTATCAGAGCTTGCAGCAGCAGCATTCAAATTACCAAATTCCCGCTTCAGCTCTATACGATGATGCTGAAGAGCCAAAGGGTTCGATGTCAACATCTTCAGGAAGAACTGGTAATAGCTCATATCAGTATGCAATGGATATATTTGAAAATTTTGTTTCTATTGATAACCCATGAGAAAAAAATCTGTTCTTTAAGTTCTTTTAACAATAGAAGCTGTTTGAGCACACTGGAGATGTTCGCACTTGGTGAAGGTCAACTGATTGGAGTCTGTAGATTGTATGAAATTAGATAATCCTAATGTTAGTTTATCCAATTCTGTACCCTTGCTCAAACCTTTCAGGCTTGGGTCCATCCAAATCCATCAATCTCTCTCTACAATAGAATGCTTACCAAACAGACTTTGTTTCACACTTCTTTTACTGAATTGACTTCATTATGTTTAAAGCCAATTAATGTTGGATAGTTGGTTTGTGTTCCAATGTTATGTGTCAGATTTTTAAAGAATATATGTATTGGTTGTATATTACAACGAGTGTCTAGAAATTGCTTTGGACTCGCATGATTTTTAGCAGTTGCATTTTTTTATCATGATATTATCATGTAGAGAGGTACAGGTGGCAAGTCGGTACGTCACTCCTCTCTTGTGTGCAAATGGATGAATTGTCTAGTTGTGGACTTCCATGTTATGTTGGGAAGCCATCAATCATGTGATGTGTTATGCATAATTGTATCCATATGTTGAATATTGGATTTACTTCTCTTTCATGTTGCAGGTGAATCTAGTGCACCAGCAGGTACAGATCCTATAGCAATGATGGAGTTCTACATGAAGAAGGCTGCTCATGAAGAGAGGAGGAGACAACCTAAACATTCTAAGGATGAGATGCCTCCTCCTGCTTCCCTTCAAGGTTATTATATGCTTTGTGTGCAGAGAAATTGTGGTCTCCAAATGATTTCTTCATATAATGGTCTTATTTTGAAATTTGGCGGCACTACAGGTCTTTCCAAAAAAGGTCATCACATGGGTGACTACATCCCACCAGTAGAGCTTGAGAAGTTCTTGTCTACTTGTAACGATGCAGCTGCACGAAAGGCTGCTACGGAGGCTGCAGAAAGGGCAAAGATCCAGGCTGATAATGTTGGGCATAAACTCTTGTCCAAAATGGGCTGGAAAGAAGGTCCCCCCCCTCCCCTTCTTTTTCTCTCTCTCTCACACACACATGTGGGTGCGCATGAAAAACTAGTTTTCTCTGAAGTCATAAATCATGAATCAAATAATCCTTTCATGATGGGCTAATCACGGTGGTTTCTTTGCATGGCAGGATTGAAATTATCTTCTCTTCTACAAAATAAATAAATTATTCATAGCATGTTTCCTCTAGTTCATTTGGCCTGTGTTAGCTCTTTTTTTACCAGTTCCTGATTTGTACCATGTGTTTTAAAGTGTACTTTAACAGCTACATTTTGCATGATGGGTCTGCTGGGAATTTGGAACCAAGTGTGCTCGTGAGTCTTTATTTTGCCGGTGCCTAATTTGTACCATGTGAATTATCAATAGCATTTTGCATTATGTTTTTTGAAAATCGAGATGGAGTTTAATTATGTGCATGTTTGGCTGTTGAGGCCTTGAGGGAACAATTGTACAGGGAGTTTGGGAAACCTGAGATCTGATGTGAACAATCAGTCAAAGGAATGAAATTAGAGCCTTTATTACTATATTGATAAAGTGTACTTATTCTAATGGGTTACCTTTTTGCATGTTGGTTCAGCAAGGAAATGGGAACAAGGTGTTCTCATGAATACCACTTCTTTTTAACGTGAAAGATTGGAACTAAAGAATTTTGTTCAACTTGATCATTATTTATTGAGGGCTGCAAAGCAAGATTATAACTGATCTGCTTGAATCTCCTTAAAATGTCCACAAGTTGCTTGAATTTTGTAAAAGATGGATTATGTAGATTCAGATGCATGGTATACAGATGACTCCAGTTCATATCTCCTTCTCAATCAACATATGTGGTTTGAGTTGGAATCATTAGTGGTTTTGTTGAATTCTTTATTTGCAGCATGACTTGGGATGTATTATACTTGAGTGGATTGTAATGATTTCTGAAAACTTAGTTGGACATCTCTACTTATTTAAAACTATTTGTTTTTGCTCTGTAATGTGGAGTGGAAGCCTGAAATAGTGTGTGGCATTCAGGTGAGGGTCTAGGGAGCTCCAGAAATGGTATTTCAAATCCGATCATGGCCGGTGATGTAAAGAAGGATCACTTGGGTGTTGGTGCTCACAATCCTGGGGAGGTGACTGCTGATGATGATATATACGAGCAGTACAAGAAGCGGATGATGCTTGGTTACCGTCACCGGCCGAACCCCCTGGTATTATCCCTTGTTTCTCTTGTTCTCCCTTTTCATGTATTTGATGTTTGTTATTAGTTTAATAAATTAGTCCATTATATCCTCCTTGGAATTGCAAGTTCAATTACTACAAGGCTAGCCTTGTTCTGATGATCTCCCGTTTCCCATTGGCAGAACAACCCTCGAAAAGCATACTACTGAGCAATATTTCATGCAAGCTGTTTGTTTGTAGACTGTCTTCAAGAAATAATCAGGTGTCGAATTGCTTATTATGCTATTGGATTGTACCCTGTGACAGAATGGGAGTTGTCTAGAGTTTGCTATGTTGTGTGGAATCAGTGCTCAAGGATAAATTCCTTCATATTCTTTTTCTGCTTTCATTTTATTGGTGCTGCAGTATTGGCAAGGAAACGATCTTCTGCTTTCATTTTAGTTTGCAGTCCTCCTAATATTTCGATCCATGTGCACAAATTAAATTTAATTATTGAGGAATCTAGCTGGCATCGACCATGGCCTGAGGGACAGAATGGTAGATCGATTGCCGTCAACCCATCAAGAGGTGAAATAAAGCACTGCCCTCTGGCTTGCTTGCCCAATCCTTGTTTTTATTTTTCCCTGGTAGGCCGGCAAGTTGAGCCCTCTGCTCTCCTGGGTTGGTGGGCCTCTTAACTGTGTGTACATGTTTGGGAGTAAGGTAATTTTTATTTTTGCATGTTTTTTAAAAATGTGTATTTAAAAAAAATAAATTAAATTGATGTTTTTTTTTTAATGTGCTGATATTAAATCTAAAAAAAATTATTTATGAAAATATTTTTTAAAAAATATATATGAAGGAAAACGATTTCTTTTGTTAAATGGCCAGGTCAGGCTCAATAAATAACTCCAGAATAACACGTGCAATACGAATTGAAGCAGCCGCCAGTTAAGGAGATTGGGTTAGCATATGTCTCGATTTTCTCCCGAAGAAAAAAACTCGGAAACCTTTTGTTTGGGGTAAGTAACACAATAATAAAGTAGGATGTGCTTTTTATCCCATCTTATTGTGCAATGTCCTGTCATATTGAACTTCCGCCTGCGATATTTTCATCAAAAAGAGTCACTAAAAAAGCTTCTTTGAAGTACTTTGGCTGCCCAATTTCCTGTTTCTACTTTGTAGAGTACAGCTCATCATAAACAAAGGCTCTCAAGTTCATCATCACTTTTATTAAAGGAGTTGCCCTTTATTGCGTCATCGTTTGGTGGGCCTCAGAGAGAAAAGGCTTATCTTGGTACCAAGAGGGGAAATAAAAGACTGGAGGCTCTTCCAAGATAGAAGTAATAAAAGAATTTCTCGTTTTCTAAATTATGCTTTACTCCCGTCAAGATGGCACACTCGTCACCAGTGCATTGAATTTGAGAACAAAGTACTTGTTTGATTCCATTTTTTATTTTTATTTTTATTTTTTTTTATCTCAGAGAGAAATCCCAATTAACAAGATCCTACCTTCTTCTTTTATTTATATATATATCAAGAACAGCCACCCCATATAATAAGGTCAAGAACAGCCACCCCATTTAATAAGGGGGAAGTGCATTTCTTAGGTGCCCCATTCACTTACCCACAAGATGCCACTTTCTAGGTCAGAGTTGGAGAGAACCACACAATTCGTAACGCCTAGTAAGGCTCATTTATATCATTTGTGGGAGTGTGATTTAAGATATTTGCTTAGCAAGAAAAAAAGGGAGAGGATATATATACAAAATTAGCCAAGTTGGGTCAACTGTTGGCTGGGCATTCCGCCCTAAATTTCACAAAAAAAAAAAAAAACGAATTGTTCAATAATGGGTATTTCATGAAATTAGTTGTGTGTTCCTAGGAAGACGGTTGGATGGTCACTTGCTAATTAAGTGGGTTTGTCTCCTATTATTATACAAGATTTTGAATTCGAAGAAAGAGAGGGGGAAGAAGTTCCTCAAAATACATCAATTTCGTTCAAATGCACATGTACATAATCTATTTAAGATTGATTAGGAAGATATTTAGTTTTAGTGAATGAAAAATTATACTAGAGTATCTTAATCATTAAAAAATAAATAATTGATATCGACCCATTAACAGAAAATTAAGACATTAATTACAAGGCAAGTTCTTACTTAACCATGTGCAGCGCTCCATAAACTGTGTGGGAGACGGTTGCAAAATCATAATCTTGTAAAAAAAAAAAAAAACTTTAAAACATAAATTGTGAAGTTTTCATCAAATAAAAGGATGATGCGGTACGGATATAATGTTCATTGTCGAAGAGTGTGGAATACTAGCTTTTTAGAGGTAATAAGATATTATAAATTGGTCTAACATTAAATCAAGATTTTAAATATTATGTATTGTTTTTTTTTAATTTTGATATTTTTTTCTAGTTATTTATCTGTTGGTTTTTTTTTTTTTTGTGTTTGCCTTTTGTTTTTGTAATTCTTTTTTTCCCTTCAATATATCTTATTTTTGGCTATCTTTTGATTCACCCCTTCAATATATCAACTTATTCCAGAAAAAACTACCCCGCTTTCTATTTTTTTTAATTAAAATAAATCTTTAGAACATGGCTGCATCAATTATCAGGATGCTATTTCAAAATGACCATATTTGATTGATATTTTCAAGTATATAAACTCTCTGGAGTAATATTTATAGACACATAAATACATAGACGATGGTGATCTTGTTTTTCCTTTTCTGCTTTTAATAGTTATGGATTTCCAATTTCAACTCAGGAATTAATTTCGAATTTATGTAGCATGCTGAAACTCATTTTCAACAGCAGTGGCCATTAATTTATGGCACTCGACACAATTTACACGGTCCCAAGGTCTATCCAACCCAAAAGGTTCTGACTTTCCCCGCGTAGAGAGGGTGGACATTTTGCAAGTCAACTAGCTCTATATATAATCTCAACTGAAAAATGTATTTATATATATATATATATATATATATATATATATATATATTATCATTATTCATAATAAGCTAGCTAAGCAACACGAGATCAGCACGGAAAATTGATTAAAATCTCCTTAAATTCATGCAAAAATGCTTCCAAAGTTAGCAACCACCCTGGAACCACTTGTGGGCGTGAACTACAGGACATGAACAGCATGGTTTAGGTCAACATTGTCACTCGTTGAAAGGCTACTTTATATTATAATCGGGCTCAAACAAAGAGGGTTTTAATGGTTCCTTGACAAAGATCGACGAAAGAAACCTCGTTATTGTCTTCTTCTCCTTTCTTCCTTGAATCTTTGAATTATGCGACCCACCTTTGTTCTTACCGAAAGAGGGTTTTCTATTTAAAACCTGACTTGGTTTTGTTAGTTCACCAATTGGAAGAGTCAATATTCATGCGCAATATGTTCACATGGAAGGAAAATGACATCTAATGCCTTTAAAATACTTCAAAACCACCTCGTCCCAGTACAAAACCATGTCTGCGGAGAAATTTGCAAAAACTACTGCTCTAATGGTTCCTGAAAACCCCCCAGAAAACCATGTGTGAAGGCGGTTTTACATAAAACCACTGGTTTAATGGTTTCATATGGAGGGATTCTACCCTCAAATCCAGGGTATCCAAATTCAAAGTCCCAGCTCGCACCCCAAATTACCTTCACCGATCGCCATCGTTTAATTCTATTATGGCACGTGAATGTTAGACCAAGTTTACTCTTACCCCAACTTTTCACAATTAGAGTTTTTTGCCGGTGAAAAACTTATTTTCTAAATTAGCATAATTCAAGAAATAATTCTTATATATAGTGGTATGGTTGCATACGTAGCACAAACTATAGAGTGTGTAAAAACTTAATACTTGTTAGAAAATAATATAAATCATATCTTGAAACCTCACCTAACAGCTCAAGTTTTTAGGTTGAATTGGTTCTTTGATGACCAAGTGGTCACGAGTTCAAATCTCATCATCCCTATTTATTTGATAAAAATTAAGCATAAGGTAATATAAACCTATGCAAGTTTCAAGCCCAAAGAGTTTTCACTTAAGAGGTGTGTTAGAGAATAATATAAATCACATCTTGGAACCTCACCTAACAGCTTAAACTTTTAGATTGAATTGATTCTTTGGCAATACTGATCGGTCACGCATATACTAAATGCGCTACCTATTGGTCGCGCTAATACTACATGTACAACATATTAAAACACCATACATTCTGAATCTCAATCATTTTAGCTCATTGTCTAATAACATAGTCACAAAAACAAGAATAATAATTCAAGCCAACATTTCACATAATCACAAGGACATCAACAATAGCCAACAACCAACAAAATCAACTAATTTTTATAATAGGTAAATTTATAATTATAAAAATTAATCACAACACCAAAATATTTCATTACATTACAATAAAGAATATCAATTTAATTACAGATTAATTAAATTATATAGTTAAACATCTAACAATTAACCTGTTGATGGACCTACACCATCAGAACCACGAGTATGTTGTCGTTGTGCATGACAACATGATTATCCTCCTTTATTGTATTGTCCAAACGTTGAGCCTCCCCGACCTCGTCAAGTGAAGAAAGTGACGATGATAACCAAGTATTGAAAGCACCGCACATAACATTATCCGTAGCATCACGTTTGACCCTTACGTATTAAAAAATTCACCTAATATATTAGAAAAGATTTTATTATTATTTTTAATATATAAATAAGAATTTTATTACATGTTAAAAAACTATTTCATACATATATATCAACCTATTATATCTTGGTACATGAGGCTCATAATTATCAAAATTACGTGTGGCTGACGAGGAGTGTCACGTGGATGTCTTATCACACGCTTCTATAGTGATGTTATGAATCGTCTTGTTATATTCATGTATCAATACATGTAGAGATCTAACTCAATAGACGGATACAATTCTGTAAATATTTGATCTCTCCTCGCATGCCATAATTAAATTGACATATTGTGCATGAACCACCGATCAATCCTCTTTCTTTTTACCTCAACGATTAACAACATGCATGCTATCGAATGTGTCAACATCATCAAGTATGTGTCGATGCAACCCAAACTGATGCATTACCTAATCAGGGTAATACATCTCAACTATAACAAAATAGTGCATAAGGACCACTGTTAGCCATAAATTAATCACTTCCCTCTATGCATAATAGAGATGCGCTTTCAATCAAATCATCATTGTATGGTGTCCATATCACCTATGAAACCATAACACACACACACACACATATTTATAACATTCACAAAAAAAATTTCAAAAAAAATGAATAATTGAGTTCACGTATACCCAATGAAGCTCATATGAGTCCAGCTAATCTCGATAAAACTTGTAAACATAGATGAGATTTTGTGAAAAATGCTTAGATCTCTCCCTAACCAAAGGTTACGTATTTAGTAGATGCACCACCTATTGGTTGCGTTAATACTATATGTGCCACTTATAGGTGATGTATCTACTACATCAACAACCATTGTTTGTGTGTTACAGTGAGTATTATTTTCCCAACTATCCCGTTGTGCTAATGTGGGAAAATACTCTCAACTTTAGGGGAAAAAATAAATTCTTTTGTCCTTTATATTTGGGAGAAGTGTGTGTGTGTGTGTGTGTGTATCCCCCAATAATTTCCCAATCTTCAATTAGGTTCTAAGTAAAAAAAATCCTCAATTGGATCCCCTGTATATTGGATGTTACTCAATTAAAAACCCTATTCCTAAGCGTACGTGATTATGAAACATCATCGGCCAACATTTATTAACCCTTTTATCTATCAAATTTTTAGCAGCTAAAGTGTTTAATAAATGAAAACCAATAAATATTTCATGGAAGAAACGAAATTATTATCAACTTTGTACGTCCTTTTTTAGATAAATTAATCAAGAGACTCTGACCTGGTAGTTTAGTTTAATCATCACATTGCTTGGATAATTAAATTGAACTACCGTATGAGATCAAATACAAAAAGGAGGCTCGAATTCTGAATAATCTGTATATTATGAATGCATAGTCTTAACCTAAATACAAATAAAGTATATATAGGTTAAACTAAAAGTACTATTCTATCCTTAATAAATAAGACTACATAAATATTATTTAACATCTCCCCTCAAACTCACGATGCGGCAGCTATAAGCATCGAGAGTTTGCCAACTTGAAAACAAAAACGAGAGATGAAATGTGCCTTGGTAAAGAAATCTGCAATTTGCAAGGAAGAAGGAACAAAAGGCAAAGCAATGGTGCCATGTTTGAGATGATGACGAGTAAGATGACAATCGATCTCAATGTGCTTAGTGCGCTCATGAAAAACCGAGTTATGAGCAATCTGAATAGAACTCTGGTTGTCACAATACATAGGAGTAGGATGAGAAAAGGGAATTCCCATATCAACAAGTAACCAACGTAACCAAACAATCTTTTTGGTAGTAGATGCCATGGCACGATATTCTGCTTTGGTGGATGATTGAGAAACAATAGATTGTTTCTTGCTCTTTCAAGAAATAATAGAATCACTTAAAAAGATACAGAACCCGGTAACAAATTTGCGATCTGTAGGATCACTACCATGATCAGCATCAGAGTATGCACGCAACTCCAAGGAAGAGGTGGATGAAAGTAAAAGACTCTAAAAAACTGTACCCCGAAGATATCGCAAAATACAAAGAATAGCTGCCCAATGAACAATAGTAGGAGAAGCAACAAACTGACTAACAACATGAATAACATATGCAATATCTGGATGAGTAATGGTGAGATATAACCAAACTCTTAACAATAGTACAGTATAAAGTAGGATCTATCAAAGGTAAACCATCAGAAGAAGAGTACCTTGCGTTAATCTCAATAGGAGTATCTACAGTCTTGTTATCAATAAGTCTAGCCTGCTCAAGAATATCTGTAACATATTTCAACTGAGAAAGAAGGTAACCTCTAGGTGAGTATGCTACCTCAATACCCAGGAAATATCGAAGATAACCCAAATCCTTCATTTCAAATCGTCTAACCAACTCTGTCTTCAAAACTGAAATACCGTCAATATCATCACCAGTAATAATCATGTCATCAACATATAAAGACAAAATGATATGACCTGCATCAGTGCACTTGATAAAAAGAGCAGAATCATGACTGTTAGAAACAAAACCAATAGACGAGATCACAATAGAGAATTTCTCAAACTAAGTACGAGGTGCTTGTTTGAGATCATATAATGCTTTCTTAAGCTTACAAACATATCCAAAGTCATGTGAAATACCAGGAGGGGGTGCCATATAAACTTCTTCTTGAAGATCTCCATTCAAGAAGGCATTTTTACCATCAAGCTGAGAAATATGCCACTGACGAATTGAAGCTACGGTAATAAGAGTATGAATAGTAGTTATTTTTGCAACCGGGGCAAATGTCTCCTCATAGTCCATACCATACTGTTGGGAGTATCCTTTTACAACCAGCCTAGCTTTGTATTGCTCAATAGACCCATCAAAATTAGTCTTGATCTTTTACACCCAACGACAACCAAAACACTCTTACCAGGAGGTAGAGGAACTAGATCCCAAGTATCTGTCTTATGCAAAGTAGAAAGTTCCTCATCCATAGCTTGCTGCCAAAGCGGATCAAGAATTGCCTCTTTATAGGAAGAGGGCTAAAAGAGACAATGAATAGAAGCTAAAAAGGAAGTAAATGATGAAGAATAACAAGAATAAGCAAAATCTGGTAGTTTTGTGGACTTACGAATACAGATGGATTGACGTGGAGGTGGATCCACAATCTCAGATGAAGCTTGAGGGGCTATAGATGAGAATGGAGCTTCAGGTGTGCTAAAGAGTAAAGTACCAGTACTTGCAGAGTTATGAGTACAAATTGATCGAACATAGGGAGAGGTATCATTAACAAAATCCTCAGAAAAAAGGATCTATACGAATAAGATCAGATTTTATCAGGCTATGAGTAGTGAATGGAATAGAAAAGAAAGGTATATGCTCAAGGAAGACAACATGACGAGACACATAAAGTTTCTGAGTTATTGAATCAAAACAACGACACCCCTTTTTACCTTCACCATAACCCAGAAAGACACAAATAGCGGATCGAGAGGATAGCTTACTGCGTTTTACATGAGGACGAAGAACGAAACAAGTACAACCAAAGACTCTAAATGAGGAATAATCAGGGACATACCCATACAACTTTTTAAAAGGAGATAAACCCGAACTATGAGAAAATGAAATTGTATTAATCAAACTTACAGCAGTAAAAACAGCTTCTCCTCAAAACTCACTAGGAACAAAAGCAGACAACTAGAGAGAACGAGCAGTTTCGACAATGTGCCTATGTTTTCTTTCAGCAACACCATTTTGCTCAGGAGTGTCTGTACATGAAGTTTGATGGATGGTTCCATCTAAGGCAAACATTTGAAAAAATTTATTAGAGGTGTATCCCCCATCCAAATCACACCAAAGCATTTGATCACAGCAGAATGTTGAGTTTTGATAAGAGCTCGAAAAGTTGCATATATCTCAAAGAATTCAGAATGACGTTTCATTAAATAAACCCAACAATAACGAGTATGATCATCAATAAAAAAGACATAATATCGAGACCCTCCTTTTGTGGCAACAAGAAAAGGTCCCCATACATCAGAATGAATCAAATCAAACGGTGAAGATGAAATAGAAATACTTCGATTAAAAGGTAAAACAGAAAATTTTGCTAGTTTACATCCACTACAATCTGAAATGTCACAAGTTTTCAAATTTCCTAAAGCTCCCGTGGATGCCAAAAATCTCAAACGAGAAGACGAAACATGACCTAGACGGGAATGCCATAAATAAAAACTAGAAGATGAAAGACTCAAACGAAAGGAAGACAAATCAACAGTAGCAGCAGCAGCAGCAACTGACACTTTTAACTCATCCAAAATATATAGTCCATTCTCCCTATGGCCTGTCCCAATCAGCATCTGAGACTGCAGATCTTGTACACAACAAAAGGAACCAGAAAACATAACTAAATAATCACTATAATCACATATTTGACCAACAAATGCAAGATTTAATTTGAGTTGTGGAATAAGATAAATATTAGGGAGAGACAAGTGAGGTGTGACAACAGAACCAACACCTACTAAGGGCATAGGAGTGCCATCAGCAGTCATAACAGGAATGGAGGACAAAGGGGACATAGAGGTAAAAGATGAGGAATCTGGAGACATATGATGGGAAACACCAGAATCCAAGACCCATTCAGAGTGTGACATACCCGAGGAACTATGAGGCAACTGACCTATGGAAGAAATGGATATTACTTGTGGTTGCAAGGAGAGAAACTTTTGAAATTACTCAGCCAAAGTACTAGGATCAGTAATAGAGCCCGGGAAGCTAGCCGCAAAGATTGTGGTGTGGTGGTTTATAACCCTGAGGTGGTCGATGAACATTAGATTGTGACTGACTGCCAGACTTCCAAGCTTGATTCTGCTGTCTCAACTTAGGACACTGAGCCTTCCAATGACCTTTCTGTTTACAGAAATTGCACTCATCGAAGCCAACCCTTGTGTAAGTCTTGTTCTGATGATTAGAGAATGGCTTAGAAGGTACTGCTAGTACAGAAGGATTTGAAACAGAAAGAATTTTCTTTTTAGAATAAGACTGAAGACGTATTTCTTCAGCCAATAACTCACTGACAACAGAGTCAACAGAAAGCAGTGGAGAAAGATGCAAAATTGAACCTTTAAGTCCTTCGAAATCATTGCGAAGTGCTGTTAAAAATTGTACCAATAGTTGCTGCTCTCTACGTTCAATATAAGCACCACATGCTTTTAATTCTGCCGATTTTGTAAGAGCCAATTGATCCCAAAGATCTTTCATGGCAGAATAGAACTCTTGAATACTCATATTCTTCTGGTGAAGAGCTTGTATGTCATTCTCTAACCGATACTGTTTTGCAAAATTTGATTGCGTGAATAACCTTTACAGATGATCCCAAACCTCTTTTGTTGTCTCATACTTCGCCAATTGCGTACCTATTGAATGCTCAACATAATTGTTGATCCAAGTAATGATCTTTGCATTATTTGCTTCCCATATATCATCGACGATCCCCCCTCCTCAATATTCTTAGGTATCATATAAGCTCCACTAACATACCCCCACATCTTCTTACTCTTAAGAAAATTTTTCATTACATAGCTCCAATATGAATAGTTCTTCCCATCCAACCTCACACTCACAGACTGAAGCGAATCATCTCTTTCAGTAGCCATAATCAACAATCACAGAGAACCAAAATGCAAAAGCAGCGGAAAACAAAATACCAAATTGCAAATACTAAATAGAGATTGCAGAAACTAAACAAATATCTTCTCAAACTTATACGATTACTCCAAAACACAAAACAAATTTGCAGAAACTGAACGGAAGTACCAAATTGCAAAAGCTGAAGGGAAGACAAAATACCAAAATAATTACAGAAACTGACGAAATACCAAATTTTGCAGAAGTGGAAGACAAAATCTCACTCTAAAAAATTTTCGAGGCTCGCCTGAACCCCGGCAGGGGTACGCCCCTCAGAACCCCCAGCCAACTCACCGCAGAGTTAGATCCGCGAAGTTGTGTTCGGAATTAAGTCTCATTCCATAAAACCAGCTCTGATACCATATTAGAATAATTGAGATCAAATACAAAAAAGGAAGCTAGAATTATGAATAATCTGTATATTATGAATGCATAGTCTTAACCTAAATACAAATAAAATATATATAGGTTAAACTGAAAATATTATTCTACCTTTAACAAATAAAATTATATAAATATTATTTAATACCGTCCTCAAACCTTGACCCATCTAACCTTGTAGCTTATCCACTTCCCTCTTCCAATCTTCTCTTGACCCAAGAGGCAAAACGGCAAGCCACACCATCTGATACTCCATGCACGTTTCGTATCTTCACAGGCACAGCAGCACACATACGATGACTTGTCTCTCCATGTCTTACCAGAGCCGCTTGACCCTTGAGGGAAACATCCCACAACTTCTGAAGTCCTATTGGATAAGATGTCAAAAACCCTAAAATAAACAATAAAAAAGAAGAAAAAAAACATCACATTAAAACTTGTTGGTAAACCCACAAACAGACAATAATACTTATCCAGGGTAGTTTGGTCAACATCATGATTACATGACAGGGAATCTATAGTGGCATTCATGAAATTGTATCAAAAGATGAGTGTAATTACGTAGCAAAAAGGTTAATAAATACACCTTGTGGAGAGACGGGAACGTAAATACAAGAGTGGACGATTGCTCAACTCCTGCAACTCTCTCTCTCTGAGTCTGTCTTTTGTCTGTTCTTTATTTCTGTGTTTCTGCAGAGGTAAAAAGGCTGTGACTTTTAAGACCCAGGAAAAAACTGAGGTACTTTCTTGATAGTACTCAAATGTATTGTTGATTTGAGCTAAGACTGTACTCTGTATACTACCTGCCTTTCCCCCCCCCCACCCTCTTAGTGGGTTCTTTTGCCTTGATTCCACTTTCAATGCCTTTGAACCTAAATGAAGAAAGATCCTGAGCTGAAGCCAAGCTGGTTTTCTCTTCTTGTCATATTTACGTGATACAACATTTAAAAAGCTGCTTCTTTTGGTTCCTTAATTGTATGCTAAGCCACAGTCGACTAGTTATAGCTGTGTAAATGCAAGCTGTTGGTTATTTTTTTTTAATGTGAATTTTGTAGCTTTTTTGGTGGGATTTACTTTGAAGGAAAAGCTGATCTTTCTTGGTTTTATATTCTATATTTTGAAGGACAAGCCACTTTGAAGCTTAAGCCAAGTTAGAGGTCCAAGTACTGCAGCAAGCAAAGCAATTGACAATTTATAAGTGTTTAAATCTTGTTCAGGTATTTTCTTTTATCAACAATTTAATTAAGCTTAGCCAAAAAGAAATCAATTGGCGATTAAATTGATGAAGGATTTATGGTACTGGTGGTATTCAGGGATCCTCAGAAGAAGACATGAGTCTTTTGTATAGCCCTAGTTTCAATTATTCAGATGGAGAATTGAGAAAGAGTCAAGAATTCATGGATTTAAATCCTTATTATTACCATCAACAACAACAACAAATCCAGCAAAACTCAGGTCTGAAGAGTTATCACTCTGCTCCAAGCTCATTCCTTGAGAGCCTCGTGAATGGTACAAGTGGCCATAGTGGAGGTAATGGTGGGGCTGGAAGCGAAGATTATCGCTATCTTCGATCTTCAAGTCCTGAAATGGACACCATGTTGAAGAGGCCTATGTCATCATGTAATGGCTCTGGTGATTTCGGTTCCCAAAATTTGCAAGAATTTGAGGAGAGGCCAGCAATAAGGCAAGAACAGGAAGATTCAGAAATGGTTTATCGAAGTTTACCAGGGCATAATTTGGTTAAAGGCAATTCAGTGAGTGTTGGGAATTCTCTGGATAGCGCATACAGTGTTATGAATTCCATGAATGTAGAGAATTCTAAACAAGCAACGAAGATGATTACTAGAAATGGATCTAATCTTGCTAGGCAAAACAGCTCTCCAGCTGGAATTTTGTCCAACCATGGCGTTGATAATGGTATGGCTACTTTCTTCTCACTCTCGGTTGAACTTCTGAACTCCTAGTTTGTATTTTTATTTTCTTTTTAAAAATCTCTTTATTATATATGGGAAAAGCAGTAAGAATATAATGTTTTTATGTTGATTTATTCTCATCAATTTCTGGAATTTTTTTTTGCCTAAAAAGCATGGCAGTCTGTTAAATAGCGTTTTGTTTTCTCAAGTTGAAATAATGTAAAAGATTAAATTTTTGAAAAAGGAAAATACACTGCCTTTTTCTTCTCATTCTCAGTAATCAAACGTGATGTGGTCTTCCTGGACTGGTTGCACTTTCTTTGGCCGGAAAGCTGAATGAATCTCAAAAGTTTTACTCTATGCAAGGCTGACTTTAGAAATGTTTTCCCATTCCTTTTCTTCTCATTGAATTCCTCTCGTTGTCGGAGAAAGAAATGGAAGACAGCGCAGAATTCTGGAACGAAAGTGGTCAATGCAATTGAATGTGTAATTAGCCCTAAATCTTAATTTAATGACAAAATAAGTAGGTCTGCTTTTGATTTGGATATTGACTACGTTTCTTTTTAATCTTTAGTTCAATACCTATGACTAGTTAATTTTCTTATGTTCATCTCTTCAATATTGATTCATTGCTGAATAACTCTCAATGGTTATCAGGCTTTGCTGTAATGAGAAATGCGGGTAGCTTCAGAGCTGGCAATGGCACGAATGGAGAAGCTACTCCATCAAAAAGTAGGTTAAGAAGTCACGTGAATTTCTCGTCAGGGCATAGGACTTTGCCTCAGATTACTGAAATTGGAGAAGAATGTATTGGTGGGAGCAGTCCAGAAGGCGATTTTAGCAAGAGAAAGTACATGTATAACTTCAATAGTGATACTTGGGGTGATGCTTCGAGATTGAAGGATAATGATGGGAACATGTTTTCTGGCCTCAACACACGGGACAGTCAGGTATCAATTGCAGCCTGCAGATCAATTAATCTGTAGCTTTTCCTTAGTCTGCTTATGCTCTGTGAAGATGCTAATGGTATTATAATTCTCCATCAGGTTGGGAATTCTGGAAACCGCATGACTGGTTTGACTCATCACTTGAGCTTGCCTAAGACTGTTGCAGAAATGGCTACGGCCGAGAAGTTTTTGGATTTCCAAGGCAATTTTGTTCCATGTAAGATTCGAGCCAAGAGAGGTTTCGCTACTCACCCACGAAGCATAGCAGAGAGGGTATGTCCCTGATCACAATTACTTGATTGTCATGAAACACTGGCCTTTCCTTGTTGTCTAGGAAACCCAGGAAGCAACTATTCATACCTTCTGTCTGGTGTTTATTTCAGGTAAGAAGAACTCGGATTAGTGAAAGAATGAGAAAATTGCAAGAACTTTTCCCAGACATGGATAAGGTAGTTCTGACTCTAGATATGTAATTCTCACACAGTAATTCAAGTTGGCAATCGAGATTGGATGATAAACGATTTCCATTTTCTTCTTGGACAGCAAACAAGCACCGCAGATAAGCTAGATTTGTCAATTGAGCTCATCAAAGACCTCCAGAAACAAGTTAAGGTAACATACAAAAGATACTAATCATCATTCAAGCTCTCCTGACCTTCAACTAGCTGCCTCTATCTTCCTTTACCAAAAATTTCTCTCTTTTTGTGCAGACTCTCACGGATACTAAAGCTAAGTGCACGTGTTCAAGTAAACAGAAATAATATTCAAGTACCTCAGCTTGATTTTGTTTCTGTGCAGATAGCAGATAGCACTAGGAAAATGAAAAAAAAAAACATAGCTCCTTAGTTATCTTCTGTAAAATAATAGGGTATCGGAGATTGTGAACTCGCAAGGACAAGTAGATACACTTTTCACTGCAATATTCTGTACCACTGCTGATCTCATTTCACGGTACCGGAAGCAGTGCCCTTTCATAGCTCATCTTCGGATTGTATTTTCCTGTTTGTAGCTTTTGATGTGTTAAGCAAGGTTGTCATTGCATTGCCAGTCAATTTCTTCCTTCAATGTACCTAAGATGGAATAGTACAACCTCGTTTGGGCCGGAATCTCTTAAAACAAAACGCTAGCAATATGGGATAATTTATAGATTTTATTTTTTTCTTGCAATTTTTTTTTTATTTTTTTATTTTCATGTTTATTTCTTATTTCTTTTATTATTTTCTTTTAAATCTATTATTTAAAATTAAATTGGTTGGAGATTAAGTTTTTTACTTTAGCTCAAGTCTAGGGTTTTAAGGGTTATGATTTTTAAAAATTAATTTTAGTTTTAGAAAATTTTTTCGAGTTTATTTAGTTTTTCATATTATTAAATTAGAATTATTTTTTATATATGTTATTAGTTTAACCAACCTTATTAAATTCAATTAACTAAATGACTCGAGGCTTGAATTGTTATTACTTATTTGAAAATCCTAGCTTGAATTGTTATTACTTATTTGAAAATCCTAGCGTTGCCTTGGCTTTTTTCTTTTTAAGGTTGAAAAATTTGTCCCATCACAAGACATTGTGCCGACTACTGGTATATGTTTACTTAAATTATTTTTTTAATTTTTTATCTTTAATATTTGGTTTGTTGTAATCAGGCTTTCTATTTTGTTTAATTACAAGTTGCATGGTTTTATCATTATTTCATTTCCATGTTACGGGTTTCACGAGGTAATCATGAAATTCAAGTTTATCCAATATATCACATTTTTTAAAAAATATACAGTATTATAATGTTACTATTTAAGTATTTCTGCTAGGAAGAATTAAATTTTTAATTCCACTAAAAATATAGCATGGGCTAAAAAAACTAGCAGTGAAGTAAATAGACATAGGAACATTGTTTAGCTTCGATCCACATACTAAATCCAGACCGTTAAATTCAAGATTTTAAGATTAGATAGAACAGATTTAATACTGGCAGGTGCTTTGAATTTTAACCCTATGGTCACCCTTGTAATATTTTAATTTTTGGTAATTTGATCAAATAATAAGAGATATTTTCAAGACAGCTTGCTTCTCAATCGAAATTAAGTTCTTTTGATAATCTTACACTATAATATAAAGTATTTTAAAAATTATTAAGAAACGCGATTTCAATTGAGTTTTCAAACACTGTTATAAGGGCTAATGTTTAACAATGGGCTGGAAATTAGTGCCTGGGCTATTTATTTGGGCCTAGGCTCCATCTTTTACCCAAAACAAAAAGAAAAGCTTTGGACATGTCTTGGGCTAATGTTTTTAAATGGGCCTGCTGTTATTTTGTGCTTGTACTGCGATATTTTTTATGCAGGAAAAAACTTAATTATTTGAACTCTATACCATTTTTTTTTTAAAAAATAAAAAAATATCGTCTTATATCAATCTAAGGTGGAAAAGTATTAAGAACAAAAAAAACATAATTAGATTGTCTGGAAGACTTTTTCTATTGTATTTAAATTTAATTAATAAATAAGTTAAATTTACATGTTTAAAATAGAAATTTAAATTGTTTTGTTTTTTTATATTATCTATCTTCGTTTTATTTTTTATTTTTTTTTTAAATCTAAATGGATGTTCTATGAAAATTATTTTTAAAATTAAATTTATTCTCCTTGAAATAGTAAATTAGATAAGTTAACTTCTAATTTATTTTTGTAATATTTTTAAAAAACCAAAATTCATTTGAAATTTTATTCTTAATGCAGTTTCCGATCATGAAATTTTATTAAAACCCTTTGTTGAATTATTCCAAACATGCCGAACGTGAGCTTGTCATCCTTCTTTTGGACATCAACTCTAATAAAGAATATATATATAAAAACAAAGAACTTCTTACGTGCTCAAAATAAAACAAGACCGTTTTGAGTGGGGTCCGACACGCACAAAGTCGTTGGTCCCCTCTCTCTGGGTGTGCAGCGTCCGGAGAGAAAAAAAAAAGAAAAAAAAGAAAAAAAAAACAGCGCACTTTCTTCCTTCCTTCCTTGTAAAAGAATTGTTGTTTATCAATCAAACAAACCCTAACTTTCGTTTGATCTTTCAAATATCAAATCTAAAAACAAGAACGACATTCAATGATTGTTGTTTCCGAATAGGTCGAAAACAACATAAGAGTCTCTCCTGTCGGCTTCGCTCTCTCGAATATCCGATCAAAGTGAAATTGTAGGAATCAAGGACCAGATGTCGTCGAGTTTGCAAGCGACTTACAACCACAAGATAGATTACGTATTTAAAATAGTGTTAATAGGGGACTCGGCGGTTGGTAAATCGCAGCTATTGGCTCGGTTCGCTAGAAATGAATTCAGTTTGGATTCCAAAGCAACGATCGGTGTTGAGTTCCAAACCAAAACCCTTGTTATTGATCACAAAACTGTCAAAGCTCAGATTTGGGACACTGCTGGTCAAGAAAGGTACTCCTAATTCTCCTTTTTTTCGTCTTATTATCACCTTTCTTTCTTCTTGGGGTTTTGATGGTTGTGATCTTCAGTTTGTCATTGATAATAACATGATCAGAATTTTATCTCTGCTATTCCAATTTAACTGTGATTTCTTTTTGGGTATTTATTATTTATTGACTTTTGTATAGTTTGTTTTTTGAGCTGCGAGTCTATTAATGAGGTTGGGGATTGTTATGACTTTTCAAGGCAATTGGATATTGAGTTGTACATAATAAATAAGTGATTCAGGTAGTGAGAAGAAATGTTTGGTGTTTTCTTAATAGATGCCAATCACTTGAATAAGTTTTGTATGTTATGTTGTTTCTTCTGTGCTGAGCGTATGCAAATAATCTAGTCTGGGACTAATCATCGAGTGCTGCTTGTGTTGAATTAATCAGTGTTGTCTGGACTTGTGTGATAGAAAGTATGGTAACCTGTGCCAGGCAAAGTATATGGGATGAGAAAAGAAAATAAATGTGCCCTTAAGCAAGGAGTTTTTTGTACTCAGATTGCATATAAATGATCGACTCAGTTCCTTAGTGCAGGTACTTCTTTAGATGAAGAGATGGTGAGCATTGAGCAATGAATTGGGCCAAACAAAAAAATTTTCTTTTAAGTTATCTTGGAATTTAAGGAGTTTGGAATGATGCGGGACAAGAGGGGTTGTGAAATAAAAAAATCTAGAAAATAAGTTGTGACTGAGGACAGGGAAGCCCTCGGTGATTTTCTTTTCCTATTTCCCTTTTGTTTGTGCATTTTCTGTGTGGTAAGCTGCTTAGACCTTTAGTTGTTGCATGATTATATTGTCAATTTCTGGTGAAGCAACTTCATGGTCCTGGAAAACATATTATCTGAGGAAGAATTAACTTCTTCCGATGATAGGTTTAATAATCCGACCATGTAGTTGTGGATAATGGGAAGAGTTTGGAGGACTATAGATGCCAAATAATTGAACCTTCAGAATTCTGCTACCTGAAATGACTGTTTTATGGTTATAGAAGTTTTGTAGTGATGCCTTTGCATCTTAAGGCTGTTTTAAAGCACAGGAAGGAGAAGAAAAAAAGAAGGAGAAGGAGAATCGGATGTTTTCAGCAATAGGGTCCAATACTTGATGCCATGGTCAAATGCTGGGGCCTGCTATCAGAAGATTGCATGTTAGAGTTTTGATAGTAGCCTCTTAATGCAAAATGTCAAAGAGTATAGCTCTCTCCAAATTTTATCCAGAATGATCAAGTGTCTTTCTATTAGTAATACGATAATTAATGACACTGGGACTAGTTGTACGCAGTTTTGACTCGTCTAAACTAAATGCAGAAACATGATTTATATTGCTTGCTAAAAATTATTAGAAGAGCACAGATGTGCTAGGATACCTTACCAATTATTTGTGTGAGTTCTATATGTACATGCATTGGCACATTGTTTTTTTGTACTATTGAGCAGGTTTCTATGTCCTCCTGCTTCTTATACTGTGAAAGTCCCGACTTAGGATCTTGTTTTGTGCATCTTGATGACAATTTAGGTATCGGGCTGTGACCAGTGCATATTATAGAGGTGCAGTGGGGGCAATGTTGGTGTATGACATAACCAAACGTCAATCGTTTGATCATGTGGCCAAGTGGTTGGAGGAATTGCGGGATCATGCAGATAATAATATTGTTATCATGCTTATAGGCAACAAATCAGACCTGGGAACACTTCGAGCTGTACCTACTGAGGATGCCAAAGAATTTGCTCAGAAGGAAAACCTCTTTTTTATGGAGACATCAGCTCTAGAGGCCACTAATGTTGAATCAGCTTTCCTATCAGTGCTGACCGAGATTTATCGAGTCATCAGCAAGAAGGCCCTCATAGCGAATGAACAGGAATCTGGGGGTAGCTCATCACTTCTGAAGGGAACCAACATTGTCGTTCCTGAACAAGAGCCAGTATCTGGAGGAAGGAGTTTCAGTTGTTGCGGGACATCATAGGATAATTCCCTTTTGTGTTATACCATACAGCTTTTCCCTATTTATAGTTTCAGGTAATTTTCTGTTTATAGGTTCATGTAAGGCTCGTATTTCTACTTGTTTAAAATGACTAACGTTTCTCATTTGGCAGCAAATCATTGTGCTGCGCCTTCGGAATTTTGTATATCAAGCAATTCACACGGAGATTTCCAGTTTGTGTAGCTCAAACTTGAAAAATGTTGAGACATGCATGAAACTACATCGTTGTAACCCATTATGATTACTTGTCTTGTTACTATTAACACTTCAGCTGATACTAGCAGCTAAAACAAAAAAGGTTTTTCATTACACAAAAAAAAAACATTCCCAATCGAAAACTCACTATGTTCTTGTGCTATTTTTGTTGATAGCACGTTATTATTTCGATTCTTGAATGATTTTTTTTTTTTTTAATATTTAGCGTTTGCGGTGGTTGGATGGTGGTGGTCTTGTGAGTTACGTATCAAAGAAAATATTCTCCCCCTTCATTAGATTAAAATATTATCTATCGACTTGATACTATTCAGAAGTTAAATGAAAAAATATTTTTTATTGATTTATCTTTCAGTATTTATATGACACTTAAAAACAAGAGATTTTTTTTTTTAATTTTATACAAAACAAATATACCCGTAATTACGAAGATAGTTTGCGTGGAGGGGATTTTGCGCCCGTGAGAAACACAGGCTAAATCACTTTATAAATACAAGACATAAGCAGTTCATTTCATTCAGCTCAGAAACACAATATCAAAGGTCATTGTCACGTCACGGGTGCTCTGCAGATCACTTCTCCTTTGAAATGATGGATTATATTTTAATTGCTTGGACTGTATGCATTTGTATTTTTCTCTGCCACCAATTGAGAGACTGTTACTTGAGCAGGGAATGTACTGTATGTGCTATTATTTTATTTATTTATTAATATAGATATTTTTTTGGACTCTGAAGTTAATAAATATACAAGGTTTTATTGGTTTGGAGGGAATTTTAATTTATAATTCATTAAAAAATAAACTTAAAACCTGGACTAACCCCTCGTGACATTCTTTTTGGACTGCTCCGGGGGTTTCCTGCAAAAGGAATGATATTTCTGTATTTTTGCCATTGCCAAGTCACCATACAGTATCCCTGTACATTACATTATTAGTTCTGGGGGCGTAAAACAAACCCGATGCCAGGCCTCCAACGGCATAGATGGCGCGCAGATTGATTGAAAACCGACAGGTATGACCTTGGGCTCAAAGATTGATTGAAGATGATTTTGCAGTGGTTGATACTAGACAATTTTGTCCGTGGGTTCAACCTTTTTTTTTTTTTTAATGTTGAAAAATATACATTGCCAATACTTTTTCCTAGCAGAAACATTTTATCTGTACAGGGAACACATCCGGTTATTTTGACATGTTAAAAAATAATTAAATTATTAGTAAAATATAGTTCAATTTAAAATAATTTTTTATATAAATATTGAGATGATAATATATTAAATTGATTTGAATCAATCCGGGTTAATCTGTCAATATGCATGCCAAGTCATGAAACCATTATAACCCTATAACAAAATCAAAACAAATTATAAAATTTAATTTTGAATAACCCTATATATATTTACATGTTGAGCATATAAATTTCTTTATTAACGGACAATTCTAAAAAAATACACTTTTTAAAAACATAAAATTGTGTCTTTACCCACAATTGATATTGCAATATCTTTAATCACAATTAAAAATAGTTTTGTTAGGACTTTAGTTTTTTTTTTTTTTGCTTTTTCAGGGGTTGCTCCAATGACAAATTAGTCAATTTAAATTAGGTTTATTCAGGTTATTATTATTTGAATATTTTTTTATGTTAGAAAAAAATTATTCACTACTAGCGCGAGCAAAAAAAATAAAATAAAAATCTAGTACCCACTATATATAGCTAAGAGTGTGAAGGTTAAAACGTTATTAATGTAAAATTAAAACGAGAACTTTAAAAGATCCAAAAACAGGAGAACTAATGCACGCAGTTAAGTGAATTTATACAGAACTTGAATAAAAATTATTGCAACTTTAAGACATATAAATGGAATATTAATGATTGTAACATTTAGCTTGCCAGCATGTGTGGCGTCCATGCATGCATGTAATGGTAGATTTATTTATCGGATGAATTCAAAACCCATATCTGTCTTCTACAACAACAACAAATAAAATAAAATAAAATAAAATAAACCAATCCATTCATTTTTCTCATCAAGGAAAAATCTTCAGAAGATTTTGTTTTTTTTAACGGATCGGGAGGGAAATAGATTTTTTATTGCATTGCTTGAACACTTAGCTTATACAAGAAACCTCATATATAATACAATATTGTACAAGAGAGAAGGATTCAACGGCGTGCTCTTCACGGTGCGACGTTCGAGACTCCTTCGTTGACTAGAGAGGATCATTATTTAAAAAAAAAACAGTTGCTAATAAACAAGCACGTAAGCAAAAGTAATTAAGAACATGCACTTCCAGAGGTAAGGGGAAATAATTCTTCAATTTCTGGCTGTGAACTTAATATGGATGCCATCGCCAAATGAAATGATAGGGGTCCGAGAGACGTCTCCTCCCTTGACTTTGGTAAAACTGGCATTAAGAAAAAAAAACCCAGAGAGTTAACAAAAAGATCTGTCATAAATTTAACTTCCATGTTGTCACTGTTCAAGTATGAGTAGGAGTACTAGAGTAAGAGAAAAATCAACTCTACCTGTAACTAGTGACCAGGATATGCAGAAAAGTGGACAAGACCAGTTTGCTGTATTCTGCCCCAGCACATTGTCTTGTGCCGCCACCAAATGGCATGAAATTCTTGGAAATAGTAACTTGATCAAGGTCCTATTTAGCATTGCAGAAACAATAAAAAGAAAAATTCAGCAGTTATAAAAGCATGATTGTATTAACGTTATGGTAAATTGAATCTATATTAAGGTTTGACTTGGGAAATGGAGCAGTACCTTCCAGCGCCATGGGTTGAATGTAACTGGGTCCTTGTATGTATCAGGATTTAACTGAATAGCAGGGGTAACGATCATAACTGTCCACCCAGCTGGGACGGTGTATCCTGGAGATTTCTCAAAGAATCAATTGAAATGAACATTTTGGAAAAAGAAAGCGAAGAGATTTCTGAGTTAAGAACTGGCAGCTGCATACCTTTGACCTGGAAGTCTTTCAATGCCTTGCGGAATAAACCAGGTGGGATGTTGGAGATTCTAAGTGTTTCATTGACAACCTGTGTATCATAATTAACATCGTGTGATTAAGAATATAAGTCATCTACCACAAAATAATGAAAAACACGTTTTTATTCCAAGACAAGAGGACCATATTAATTTTTAGGAAGCAGTGAATGATTGGTCATATTTCATAAGAAGATAACATTGTCTTATTACCGGAAAAAGAAAAAAAGGAAAAGAGATGTTAATGGAAAGTTGTTATACAAAAGGACAATTTTTTAGAATGTGGAAACTAACCATCTGTGTGAAAGTCATTGATCGGTACTCCTCCCATGTGAGGCCGGAGTTTGGATTTTCCCTTTTCTTCACAATTGCCTCATGCTCAGCCTGATCGATTAAATTACACAATTAGCGCGGGACATGGTGTGAATAGAGAGTGGTGGCATCTTCAAATTGAAAGCTTAAAATTCGATGCTATTAGGGTATGTATACGTACTCTCAATTCCTCAACTACTCGAGGGTTCTCTGTTAGAAACTTGAATGTAAGAGTTAGGGTGGTTGACATGGATTCAAAGCTGGCAAACAAGATCCCGAACATGAGTTGGGGGATGAAATCCTCCGTCAAGAACTTCTTAGTCTTCATATCATCAATGGCTTGATCAAGAAAATCTCCCCGACGCTTTGATGGGTCGTTGAGCCTCTCCATCAGTGTATCCTTGAGCAATCTCAACATCTTCTCTCGTTCCTGAATCAATTGAAAGGTATGTTATTGAATGGTCATTCCTGAGCAGTGATTACCAAATATGAGCAAATCTCAAGGTTGAGGGACTCCTCTGTTTACCTGCATGCACTTGTGGAACGAAGTGCCAGGAATATTCAAAGGCAAGGAGATGAAACTGTTCAAGATCTTCGTGTAATTCTGACTGAGCGTCTCTTTTGAGTTCTCGGCATCATAACCAAATATTTTGTTTGCAGTAAAATTGAAAACCATCTACAGCAAGAAAAGGCAGGTTAGGGTTAAGAAGACACGTGAGAAAATGTTCATCAATACCAGTGTATCAAGTACTGAAAATAAATAGTGCACTCACGACAGAGATAACTTGTTTGACGTCAACAGGTCCCTGAGAAGCCCACTTTGCCAAGGTGGTGTGAAGCATGTCTTCGATTTTAGGAAGCAGTGATTCTTTAAGGCTCTCAACACCAAAGTGGTTCACAGTTATGCTTCTCAAGTATTTATGAACTGCACCGATTGCGTTCACCCTCGTTTCACCCTCAAGATTGAAAAATTTGGCAAAGGAATCCAAATACCATAGCTCAACCAAGGTTCCTTCGTGTTGCAAGATGTACTTGTTCATTTCATAGTCAGTGGACACAATGATAGGCCTTCCAACCAAGCTGGTTTTAAAGATCGGTCCATACCTGAAACAGGGAGATTAATATGAATCTGTTAGTAGGGAATAAAGCAGGCAAGTATATATGATGTAGTTATGAAATAAGATGCTCTGTTTTTTTTCTCGCAAACAATGGTAGCCAGCATATTACTTTTGCATCCTTTTCTTGACGAATGGATGAAGGTCTAGAGATTTTCCAGGAATGATGAACTGGAGAGTTTCTCCAATGAGGGGCCAGCCCATGGAACCTGGAGGGAGAACTCCTTCAATTTTTGGGTTTCTCCATTTGAAAAGCAGGTGAGTATAGTATATCACCACCAATGCTACAACAACCAATCCAATTGCCCACATCTTTTTGCTTGAACTCTCTCTCTCTCTCTCTCCCCCTCCCTCTTGAGCTAATGGACGTAAGCAAGAGAATGAAAGATAAGAGAGAATGTTAATGAAGAGGTGAATGAAGAATGGTGCGACTACAAAGCATTATATACAACTCCAGCTATGTGGTAATAGCATCTCCAAGTCAAATACTATTTAGAAAAGCCAAGTTGGAATATAGTTTTTAATAGAATATATATATATATATATATATATATATATATATATATATATATATATATATATATATATATATTTTGTTTGTTTATGTATATTCCAATGAGAAAAAGATATTTATAAAAATTTATTATATTTTAATCTATTTAATACATAATTATTTTAATAATATAATATGATTTTGTTGGCCTAACGGATTTAAAAATAATCTGGATGATTTTTAATTAATCCAATATTAAAGTATGAAATTAAAAAAATTATTGTTATTTATTTTTGGATCCCCACACAAAAATAAAAAAATACAAAAAGAAAATTAAAAAATAATAGTAGTGAGAAAATGATATTGGAATGCCCATAAAATGGCTAAAAATTGATCGAAGAGGTTCAAAAATACAAAGATTGAAATTTAACAGTATATTTTTGACTGATGAGAGCTATGTTGACAAAAAAAATTCAATTTGAAAAAAAAATCTAAAATTAGATTTTTATGGACTCAATTAAATTTTATTGAAGGTTTAATTGAATTTATGGAGGGTTTGATGGCAAGAAAAATTATTTTTAATTCAATTTGATCTTTATTTGAAAGAAATTAAAGTTCAGGGGTCAAATTATAATTTAGCCAAGGACTTGACTACAAAATTTCAAACTTGAGTGACCAAAATAAAAATGGTCATTTCGCATCCCAAAACGACGCCATTTCAAAGGACACTGTCCATCATCTTTTTCATCGCACCAGGGAACCATTTCAGCAGGAAGAAGAAGAAACAAGTAGCCGAAGTTGCCCACGATGCAATACGTTACTGAAATGTATGGCATTTATTCGGCTATAAAGCCAGAGAAAGAAACGCTGCGCCACGCCTGCTAAACGTCCACGAAAGAGTCGCCGACCGTTTTTCCTGCATTAAAGTCCATGCATGGTCGTCTCATTATCTGGAGGCGACCGCATGACATTCTCTGGCTATAAAAACCAGAGAAAGGCCATGACAAGGGAGAAAGGGCCGGGGGACAAAAAAGAGGAGAACAGTGGAGAAGAACTGAAAAAAACCAGGGGGGAACTGAAACAAAAATAAACCAGTAAAGAGAGAAGCAAACAAACAGAAACATGGACCAAAAAACTCACACACAGAAGAATACTAGGAGGGAGGAGAAGACAGAGACGAATGGGAAGGAACAATGCCGCAAGAAGAACAGAAAACAGAAACAAAGAGAACAGGAGACCAGAAACCAGAGAAGAAGCAAATAGAAAACAGAAAGAAAGAGAGGAGAATCGTCCAGCCATCGTCTTCAGCTTTGCCTCCCTGCACCAGGTAAGTTCTTTTCATTTTGTCTTTTGTAGTTACATAACACTGTGCAGAGGTAATTTTAATTACCTTTGCAATGTGCCTAGCATGTGTGATTAGTTCACGCATGTGAGCGTTAGTCAGCCAGTGACCCAGCCCACCTTAAAAGAAAGAGAAAAAAAAGAGAGATTTGTGGTTTTTTAGCGTATTTATTTAGAGGTTTTATTTTTATATTGTAAAAATATAAATTTGATATTAAAATATCTAATTTTCTATGAAATGTTGCATAAATATATATATCTGGAAAAAAAATTGCTTTGTTTTCATACATACAGCCAAAGATAAAAAAAAATCATATTGTAGTTTCATACAACATAGAAAATTTCAAAAAAAAAATGTCTTATCATGCATTTTCTGTTGTAATAACAAGTTCATTAAAGTCACGAGAACTAAGTCAATATTTAAAAAATAAAAAAATATTTTGTTTTCATTTGGTATCTAGGATTACAATCTTATACGTAAGACATACTCTTGATATTAAATAGAAAAGTTTTTTTTTTTGTTTTTATTGATGTTAGAGCAATTCGGTTTTCTTTACCTGATAAGATAAGGATCTCCTTACCGAGAAGAACTTTTCTTCTTTTTTTAAGAAGACATTAACAAGAAAACTTTCAAAATCTTTAAATCACATCAAACCATTAAGCAATTTACCTCAGGTAGAGTGCGTTAGAGATGCTAATACCTTTCCTAGCCATAACCAGTCCCCTTACCCCTGAATTTCTAACAAAGACCAGCACACTCGGGTTTCCTAGTAACCCTGAATCAAATACTGGGTAGCGACTCCTAAGAATCAACAAACAAATATCGCCATCGACGTTGTGTGGGGCACATGCGACAAAAATAACAAAAAAATAACTTGAATCAACCCAGGTGAACTCGTTAAGTTTATGACAAGGGTCATGAGACCAAGATAATCTCATAAAAAACAATCAAGAAGAACATAAATTTTAAAAAAATTCAAGGGAAAAAAAACACTACTTAAAAGAATAGTATTTTAATATATGTATATGTATATGTATATATGCCCACGCGTTGTGGCGGGCTTATGAAGCAAATATGCTTGATGGTATTAAAATTGCGAACCAACGCTAGATAAGTAATAGAAAATGAAGGTGTGATGGAGCTAATATTTCATGAGGGAACGGTCACACAAATTAATTACCCTAACTTAAAATATAACACACAAGATAGTATATAGCAAACAAGGAGTTGATCACACGAGGAAGGTTCAAGTCAGATTTTTATGCTAGATGATATGCAATTTAGGAGGGGGGGTTTGATGTTATCTAGGCTGAAGCAAAAAAAAACAGAAAACTATCAAGCAAAATTAAATAAAATCAGAAAATTATCAAGAAAACAAACCTTGGTTGTAAGTAAACATTCACTTACAGAAATCAGAACTCATCATAGAAATGAAACATCAATTTATATTCTAAATATTTATCTCTTCTTAACATTGGTTAGTTATACGGTGGAAACCATATAACTAACCCTAACCATCAAACAACCACATTGTCCGCACTATTAATTTAATTCAATGGCAGCGTTAAGAACTAGATAAGTTGATTAATCAAGAAAACATAACTGTTCATAGTCTATGTTTGATTTGATTGAATGTTCTCCCTAATATTAATAATATAGATCCGCCACAATTATTAAACTCAGTTGATTCATAAGTTCATATATCACAACTTCGGTTATGATATCAAACTTAGCAATAGATTATCTACAATAATAACTTAGAGTCCGCTCTAGCAATTAAAATAAACAATCATAGGAAAAATAAGCATAGGAGAACAAACATATTCATCATATAAACTGAAAAGAAAAGGTAAAATAGATCTCACAGTTCTTGAAATCCGAAGGTTTCTGTGTCCTTGCAACCAAGAAAAAGAGTTTAGCCTTGCATGTTTGTTGAACAACTAATCCAAAAGAAAGAAGAAAACATGATTTCGAGTTTGTGGAGGAGAAGGGGTTTTTATCTCTCTTGGCTGGCTGCTCTCCTTCTCTTTTTTTCATTCTTTTTATATCCTAGAAAACCCTAGTCTCTATTTTAAAAAATAGTCATCCTTTAAGTACTTCAATAACTATTTTCCAAAAAAAGAGAAATAGTCTTGCATGAAATTTTCAATCTTTGACTTAGAGGAGCTAAATTGCTGAAATAAAAACTTGGATGCTTCGGGACGTAATTTAGACTCGTTTCTTCATAAAACCTGTTTGTCGGTAGAATTCATTTGTCATCTTAGAAAAATCATATCTCACTCATATGAGATCATTTTTTGCTAAACTTTGGTAAGTGGATAGGTCTTTGAGTCAAGAATCCAGCAAAATTTAGTTTGCATCAAATGGACTTTTGTAGCTTAAGATATTCAAGTTGAAATGACCATATATCAACACTGGTAGATTGCGAGATTTGACTTTGAAGGCTGCGATTTCCATGCTCTTCCTTATTTTATTTTCTTGCCTTAGATGTCCAGAAAGGTATGGATGATAACTTTTTAATGCCACTGTAATCACTTCATTTTGACCTCTAGAGCTTACGCTCTGCACAAAACATCGACTGAAGGTCATATCTGTCAATTACCTTCAATTTACTTCTTTTTGCATCTTTCATCCAAAAGTGCATTCAAAACATAAAACAAAGAATTCCAATTTACTCATTTTTTCATCTTTCATCCGAAAGTGCATTCAAAACATAAAACAAAGGATATCAAGGCATTACACACACACACACACACACACACACACACAACATAGGCAAAACACTAGTTAAATGTGGGTGAAACTATCGAATAATATATTTGCATTAAATACCCTCATATTTAGCTCTTGCTCGTCCTCGAGAAATGATAGATAAAATCAAATTAAAAATAACTATGACCAATCTCTTAATCTCCCATCAATGTCCAAGAATATATGCATTAGCAAGCATAGTTATTAAACCTGGACCGACCCGACGGGTTGACTTAGTGGCTGGACCGGTCCGGGTTTGTTAAAAGACCGGCCGGTGCAATAACCTGGCCAAACCCGGTCAACCTATGACCCGGGCGAACTTGGACGAGACCTAGTGTTTTTGTTTTTCAAAATGTGGTTTTTCTCCTATACACCTCTTTTTTCATATTTTTTGTCGCACGTGTGCGGTGTCGCGACGATCGTTCACCCTCAAGGTAAATGTAAATGGTCTATCTGGCAAATGTGAGAGACAAGGAATTCTTGTCTCTTATCAGTAAAATGGAATGGGAGTCGCCACTTAGTATTTTGGTCACTAGGAACCCAAACTGGTCTTAGAGATCGGGTACGAAGACTGGTTGCGTAAAGGGAAGGTATTAGCACCCCAACTACGCCCTACCTAAGGTAAGCTGCATTGTTTTGTTGACTGATAAAATCTAAAGTCTTGTTGTTGTTTCTAATTGTCGGTCTATCTACGGTTTAAGAAAATTCCTTCTATGTAAAGAGATCCTTATCTTATCGGGTAAAAACCTAACTGTTCTAGCGTCCAAAAAAAGAATTTAATATCCTAAATACGTATTACGTGCAATGTCGTACGCCAGATTTTAAAAGACAAACAAATTAAAATTTTTGTTGTTTTTGAAATTTTGGTTAATGTTCTATTGACTTTAATAAACTGGTTATTAAAACCAACATGCATGCTAAAACATTGTTTTTTGGTGTATGAAAATCACACATGATTTTTTAGCTTTGAGACACTTGGCTGTTTGCACAAAAATATTTTTTTCTTTTTTCAAACTTTTTTTGGTTGGCGAAAACAGGGTATTAAAATACTAGATTTATATTTTTACGGTACGTTTAATTGGAATGGGCCAGCTCTTGCCCAACATAAAAATGGGCCAGCACTAGCCCAAAAATTATAATTAGCTGGTTACTGTGCACAACACAGTAACCACCTAATTATTTTCATGTTTTGCATGCAAATGAAAGCAAAGGGAGACGGAGCAGAGAAGGGGAAGAAGGAAGAAGAGAGAGGCTGGGAACTAACTTGCGGTGGCTGCTGTGGAGGCTCACGGCGGTGCTCGCTGGTGGCGGTGGTTCCAAGCGGCGCTGCTATCGGTGGTGGTAGACGGTTTCTTCCCCCTGTCTTCCCCTGTTTCTCTTTCTGTTTTTTCTTTTTTTCTTCTCTTGTTCTTCCTTCCTTTCTTCCTCTTCGGGTCTTCTTTTTTTTTTCTTTCTCTCGATCTTTCCACCCTTTCCTTTTTGTCCTCTTCTTTTGTGCTCTCCCCTTTTGTATTTATAGGTAAAATAGAGGGGGGAGAGAGGCAGGGGCGACCACTGTGCAGCCGCCCCATAACCGCCCAAAGGGTGCATCCCCTCTGTTTTGCTTTACCCCGTGATAGGCCACGAGTCAGAACTAAGGTAAGTAAGGTGTTTTGGGTTGGTGTCTTTTTGGTGGTTTTGGAGAAAGAGGGAACGGGCAAAGCAGGGGAAAAAAGTCTTTTTCTTCCCTTGCCTTGCGCGTCTAGGGGAAGAAGAAAGGCTACAGTGCCGTTCAAAACAGCACCATTATGGGCTTTTCCTTTTTTTTAATGAATAGTGTATGAAACGACATCGTTTTGGACAAAACACGATGTTTCATTTAAAAGAAAAAGGCGGCAAAACGTGTCAGAGTTCACATTGGTCCTCAATTTGTGATTTATTCAATCGAGTCTTCAATTGCAATTTTGATTTAAAAATCAATGCAATTGCATTCATACCAAAGAGCAAACAACGGCCCTAAAGTTGGCCACCTTTTTCACTTTGGGCCTTAGTCTTGAATTTATGCAATTTGACCCTCAATTGATCAATAAACTTCTAATTTCTTCAATTTGGCCCCTGATTCGGTTTAATTGCAGCCCCTCTATTTATGCATGTTTTTCATTTTGGTCCTTGGTTTCAGATTTCTTCAATTAAGTCCCTAATTAGCCATCAAACTTCAATATTTATGCAATTAAGTCCCTGATTTGACCGAATTAACTCTCAAAAATTATAATTTGACCCCAGAACTTTAATTTCTTCCAATTAAAGCCCAAATTAATTTCAAAATCAATTTTTCTTGTAATCAAACCCTCTATAAATTCAATTAAACCTTCAATAAAATTTAATTGAGTCCATAAACATCTGATTTTGGACTTATCTTCTTCAAATTGAATTTTCTTTGTCAACAGGGCTCTCATCAAGCAATAAAATACTGCCAAATTTTAATCCTTTTTTTTTAACCTCCTTAACTAATTTTTAACCATTTTTTGAGTGTCCTGGCATCCTCTTTTTACTGTTATATTTTTTTGATAATATTTTTTAATTTTTTTTGTATTTTATTTTTTTTGAAGAGAGAAAAATGTGAATTGGGGAATAACCCAAAAATAGGTTATGACATTTTTTAAGTTGGTTATTAACACTTTTTAAAGTTCACTTCATAAATATTAGAAAAGTGTTTTATTTTTTCAATGTGAGATTTGAAACCCTTTAGTATATATATTCTATGTTTCCAAGAAAAAATTTATTTTTTCAATGTGGGATTTGAAACCCTTTCGTATATATACTCTATGTTCACAAGAAAAAAGGTTATGTTTGTTCAATGTGGGATTTGAAACCCAAGAAACAAAGTTATTTTTTCAATGTAGGATTTGAAGTTGTTTCGTATATATACTTTATGTTCACAAGAAAAAAGTTATGTTTTCTCAATGTGGGATAAAAAAATTTTTGGTTTAAATACTTCAACTTAAAAGGATACCATAATATCTTTTCATCGTGGGATTTGAAGCCCTTTAGTATATATACTATGTTCACAAGAAAAATTTATGTTTTCAATGTGGAATCTGAAATCCATTAGTATATATACTCCTATATTCCAAGAAAAAAGTTATTTTTTTAATGTGGGATTACAAGTCATTTCGTATATATACTCTATGTTCACAAGAAAAAAGTTATGCTTTTTTAATATGGGATAAAAAAATTTTTGGTTTAAATACTTCAACTTAAAAGGATAACATAATATCTTTTCAATGTGAAATTTGAAGCCCTTTAATATATATATATATATATATATATATTATGTTCACAAGAAAAAAATTATGTTTTTTCAATGTGGGGTAAAAAAACTTTTTAAAATATTCGTTTAAACTTTATTATTTACAATATGTATAACCTATATTTACATGGATTTTTTCTTAATTTTTTCATATGAAATATTAAAAATTTAAATAATTTTTTTAATTTTTTGGGGTTGATCCAGGTTGACCCGAATTGACCCGGGTTGACTCATGAAACCCGGGACACGGCCCCTTAGCCGGGTCAACCCTCAAGCCGAGTTTAATATCTATATTATAAACAAGAATTTAATCAAGAAGGATAGAGAGTGTAGGTTTTCATGAAGTCATTTACATGCAAACTTTAAAACTCAATTAATCATTGGGATTTAAATGAAATCTATGTCATGTCAAAGTAATAGGTCCTCTTATTGATATATACTCCAACACTCACGTGTTTAGGACTTATGTATTTAAATCTTTCAAATTCAATCAATGAATATGTTCTACTATAAGCTTACTCTTCAATCTCATCTCCATTGCTAACATATTATAAGCAATGCATGAATTAAAATGTATTATTTTCTGGTTATAATGGGGCTAAGGTTAAGGTTAGGTAAAAAAAAATAAAAGAAAATATTCAAATTAAAAAAAGTGGAGCATTCTGAAAAATAATATTTCAAACAAGATGTTCCATCAAAGCACATAAATTTTCCATCTTTAAGCACCAATGTTTAACTTCTTTTGATTTCAAGCTCCATCAACATAGAATCTTAAGAACATAAAGGAACACTTTTCTTTTCTATTCTTTTCTTTTCATTTTTTTCTATTCTTTTCTTTCACCTTTGACAAATTTGCCTATCTTTTCATCAAACATCATTTCTTCTTTCATTTCATATAATTTCCAACCATAATTCCATGAGATATCACAAGTATATGCTCTATTAATCCTTGGCTAGGGAAAAAGAGGAAAACATATAAAAAGTTAAGATTTATACATGGATAAAGCAAATAAAAGATAAACAAGCTCAAAAGGGGCTCACTAATGATAATATGCTTTCGGTTGGCTTTTTGGCTAAAGTGGTTAAAATTACTAATGCCTTTATCATCTTCATGTATAGTATATATGTAATGCGAATGTAATCTCAACAGGATATGAAGCAAGTTCTAGAGATACATATCATTGAAAGAATGCACAATCAAAGAATATAATATTGAAGGCTCAAAAGCTTGCATTGGTATAACACTATAAAGTCAACATGACATATTTTCAAAGTCAATCCCTAAACCAATTAAACATTAAAAGTTGCATGCACACTCATTCATTCGATTTATATCTTCATCTACCTCAGTTAATTCTCATACATAGTACTCATATTCTCATAAACCAATGGGAGTTTAAAAAGATCAAACATAGATTTTTTTTTGAAAAATAACAAAGAAAACCAAAATTCTCTTAATACCCCCACACTTTAAACACAACATTGTCCTCAACGTTGAAATAAAAGAAAAGGAATATAAGAGAATGACAAAAATAAAATAAAATGCGAAAAATAAAAGATAAGGGAAAAAGAAAGCAAATCTGATTTTTTTTCTGTTTTGTGCTGGGTTGCCTCCCAGAAAGTGCTTTTGTTTTATGTCATTAGCTCGACATATGGCACGCTCATTCTTCATAGATTGGTTCAGCTAACTCCACATAAGAGGTGAGTTCTGCCGTCCAATCTTCATAGAAAGGTTTCAAGCGAAGCCCATTGACCTTGAGCACATTGTTTGTTTCTAAACTTGTAATTTCAACTGCACCATAAGAAAAAAAAATATTAGAAACAACAAAGGGTCCAATCCAACGAGAGCGCAACTCTCCAGGAAAAAGTTTCAAATGCAAATGATAAAGGAAGACTTTGTCTCCAACATGAAACTCTTTTCTCGTAATCATTCGGTCATGAAGACTCTTAGTCTTTTCTTTGTAAATCATTGCTTTCTCGTAAGCATCATTCCGTATCTCTTCTAACGTGGTTCCAGTATTTTTGAGTACCAAAAGGATAGGTGCCACCCATTTGCTGTCCATGATGGGATAAATGGCTCCTGCATCATGAAGGACAGTTTGCAAAGCTTGCAAAGTCAATGCTGATTGGTGCACGTTTTGGGGAATACAAATGTGCCTCTCTATCTCTTCTATCTCCGTAAAATCATAGTCATAACTCAAAGCCACACTTAATCCATTTTCAGAGTCAAAATAAAAAACTTGCTGCACACACTTATCAACTTGGTCATAACATGTGATAGAATAAACATTGCTATAAGGATATTTCATTGCATCATGAAAATTAAATTAAATTTTTTCATCTCCTACCTCCATAAACAAAGTATCCTTACCACAATCAATCTTTGTATTGACAGTTTTCAAGAATGGTCTCCCAAACAATATATGATGTTGTTTGAAGAATCACAAGAGTCATGTTTCATATCAAGAATATAAAGTCGCATGGAATAACCAAACTATCAATTTTGACTAGGACATCTTCTATCACATCAAGTGGATAAACAAAGCTACGATCCGCAAGTTGTATTACAATACTCGTTTTATTCAAAGGCTTCAGACTAAGAGAAATATAAATATGTTTAGGTATAACACTAATGGATGCACCTAAATGGCATAAGGCCCTTTTAAAACTAGCATTACTAATAACACATGGGATAATAAACGCATCTGGGTCTTTTTGCTTCAAAGGCGTATTCTTTTAAACAACAGTAGATATAACTTTACCCATACTTATCGTCTTATGACCTTTCAGCTTTAAAGCTCTCTTGGTAGTACACAACTCCTTCAAGAATTTAGCATACTTGGGAATTTGCTTGATAATATCAAGCAAAGGAATGTTGAGTTTCACTTTCTTGAAGACCTCTAAAATTTCATTTTCTTTATCATCTTTCTTTGACCTAGAAGAATTCATAGGAAATGATGGAATTGTTTTAAAACTGGAATTCAATGAGTAAGGACTTACCTTTGGAGTGTTGGTCGTTGTTTTAGTTTGGAAGGAGGAGGATGTTTCTTCTTTGTACTCAATTCAGTTTCTAGCTTTTCTTCTTTCTCCATCTCAATTTGTTTCGACCTTTGCTCTTCAAGTTCTTTCCCATTTCACAGCATGATCGCACTAACATTCTCTTTTGGATTCAATGCTTGGGAGGGCAATTTTCCATTCATTTGTGCTTCAAATTTTCCTACACTTGAAGCTACTTGCCCCATTTGCTTCTCTAAGTTGTGAATGCGTGACCTTGTTTCTCGTTGAAAAGACATGACATTTTGTTGCAAGGTCACCGTGTTAGAAGCCAAGGTTTTCATCATCTAACAAAGATCATCACTCGATGACCTCATAACATTGGAATTTATGACTACAGGGGGCTGTCTTGCTTGATAAGTTTGTTGGGACTGAAATTCATGGAACTGTCGGCCTGGATTGCTTTGTTGAAGCGGGTTCCCATAACGTAAGTTAGGATGATCTCTCCATCCGAGATTGTATGTGTAGGAAAAGGGACATACTTATGCTGAGGGTGTCCAATGCTCCATCAATTGCATTAGCTTGTTCAATGTAATCTTCTTGTATTGTTGGGCACATATCCGAAGCATGTCCTTGTAAGGAGCATATGCTACAAACTTTCTCCTACTATACATTTCCATAAGCCAAAGAACGCACAAGAGAAGTGAGATCATTAATTTTATTCTCAAGGTTAGAAATACTTACCTCATTTACTCGTTTGCTTGAGAAGTCTCCACGGGTGCCAAATTATTTCGAGTTGGTTGCCATATTTGAGATCAATTAGCATGCAGCCTCAGGTGTCTTATCTACTAATGCCCCTCCACTTGCCACATCAATGATATTGTGGTAGTATGTATCAGTCCTTTATAGAAATATTGAATGAGCAACTGTATCTAATGATGAGGGCATTGAATGCACAGTTGCTCAAATCTTTCCCAATACTCAAAGAGTGTCTCCTCATGAGATTGTCGAATCCCACATATTTCTTTCCTTATGTTGCCAACTTGAGATGCTGGGAAATATTTTTCAAGAAAAATCTTCTTCATGGCATTCCATGTTCCAATGGAACCTGGGAGAATAAAGAAAAACTATGCCTTTGCTGCCCCTTTTAAAGAGAAAGGGAAAGTTTTCAACTTCACCTATTCTTCATCAACTCCGTTCGGTTTCATGCCAACACAAACCACGTGGAACTGCTTGAGATGAGTATAAGGATCTTCTTAGGTAAGTCCATTGAATATTGGCAGTAAATGTTTAAAACCAGACTTGAGCTCGAAGTTGACATTATTGTCAATGTTTACATTTAAGTACTTCAATAACTATTTTCTAAAAAAAAAAGAAAAACAAATAGGCTTGCATGAAATCTTCAAGATTTGACTTAGAGGAGCTAAATTGCTGAAATAAAAACTTGGATGTTGGTTTGGATGCTTCGGGACGTAATTTGGACTCGTTTCTTCACAAAACCTATTTGCTGGCATAATTCATTTGTCATCTTAGAAAAATCATCTCTCGCTCATATGAGATCGTTTTTGGCTGAACTTTGGTAAGTGGAAAAAATCATAAAAAAAATCAAAACAAAAAAAACTAAAAAAACTAAACCATGTAAAGAAACATTGTAGAAATCCACAATATTTTATGAAGGAAGCTATAGTTGTAATTCACAATCAATTTAATATTAACAAATAAAATTGACAAAAATAATTTTGGAAAAAATCATTAAAAAAACAAAAACCATATGGGGAAACACTATAGAAATTCACGGTGTTTTAAAGAAAAAAACATCAAAGTTAAATTCTCAACCAACTCAATATTAAAAAAATAAAATCGATAAAGATAATTTTGTAAAAAATCATAAAAAAAACTAAAACCATGTGGAAAAACACTGTAGCAATCCACAAAGTTTTAAAGAAAAAAACTACAAAGTTAAATTCTCAACCATCTCAATATTAAAAAAATAAAATTGACAAAGATAAATTTGGAAAAAATCATTAAAAAAACAAAAACCACGTGTGGAAACACTGTAATAATCCACGGTGTTTTAAAGAAAAAAAAGCTAAATTCTCAATCAGTTAATATAAAAAAATAAAATAAAATAAAGATAATTTTAGAAAAAATCATTAAAAAAACCATTTGGGGAAACACTTTTGCAATCCACAGTGTTTCAAAGAAAAAAACTACAAAGATAAATTCTCAATTGGCTCATTATAAAAAAAAAATCGACAAAGATAATTTTGGAAAAAATCATTAAAAATAACAAAAAAAAATCATAAAACAAAAAAATGAAAAAAAAACCTAGTGGGAAACACTATATACACTATAGCAATTCATAGTGTTTTGTGAGAAAAGCTATAGTGCTTTTCCCACATGTTAACAAAAAACAAAAAACAATCTAAAAACAAATCAAGTAGGGAAACACCATAGCAATCCACAGTGTTTTGTAAGGAAAGTTACAGTTATAATTCTCAACCAGTACATTATTAAAAAAATAAAATCAACAAAGACAATATTGAAAAAAATCATTTAAAAAACCATGTGGGGAAACAATATAGCAACCTAAAGTGTTTTAAAGAAAAAAAACCACAAAGCTAAATTCTCAATCATCTCAATATTAAAAAAAATAAAATCGACAAGGAGAATTTTGGAAAAAATATTTGAAAAAAAATCATAAAAAATTGTAAAACAAAAAAAGCAACTAAAAAAAATCATAAAAAAAACAAAAAAACCATGTAGGAAAGTAGTGTAGCAATCAACAATATTTTGTGAGGAAAGCTATAGTTATAATTCTCAACCAACTTATTATTAAAAAAGTAAAATCGACAACGATAATTTTGAAAAAAATCATAAAAAAATAAAAACTATATGGGGAAACGCTGTAACAATCATCGTTTTAAAAGAAAAAACTACAAAGCTAAATTCTCAACCAGTTCATTATTAAAAAAATAAAATCAACAAAGATAATTTTAGAAAAAATCATTAAAAAAATTATAAAAAAAAACAAAAAAAAACAAGTGAGAAACACTATAACAATCCATAATGTTTTGTAAGGAAAGCTATAGTGCTTTCCCCACATGTTAACAAAAAAAAAAACCATATAGGGAGACTCTATAGTAATCCATAGTGTTTTATAAGGAAAGTTACAGTTGTAATTCTCAACCAACACATTATTAAAAAAATAAATTGAAAAAGACAATTTTGGAAAAAATATCAATAAAAAAAACACCATGTGGGGAAACACTATAGCAATTCATGGTGTTTTAAAGAAAAAAACCACAAAGCTAAATTGTCAACCAACTCAATATTAAAAAAAATCGACAAAGATAATTTTGGAAACAACATTAAAAAAGCAAAAAAAACAAAAACAAAAATATCAAAAAACAAAAAAAAAAAGGCAGAGCAATTCAAATTGTTTTGTGAGAAAAGTTATAGTTGTAATTCTCAATCACTTATTATTAAAAAAAAATCGACAAAGACAATTTTGAAAAAAATCATTAAAAAATTTCAAGTGGGAAACACTATAGCAATCCATATTATTTTAAAGAAAAGCTATAGTGCTTTCCCCACATGTTAACAAAAAAAAAAACCATATAGGGAGACTCTATAGTAATCCATAGTGTTTTATAAGGAAAGTTACAGTTGTAATTCTCAACCAACACATTATTAAAAAAATAAATTGAAAAAGACAATTTTGGAAAAAATATCAATAAAAAAAACACCATGTGGGGAAACACTATAGCAATTCATGGTGTTTTAAAGAAAAAAACCACAAAGCTAAATTGTCAACCAACTCAATATTAAAAAAAAATCGACAAAGATAATTTTGGAAACAATCATTAAAAAAGCAAAAAAAAAAAAAATCATAAAACAAAAAATATCATAAAAAACAAAAAAAAAGGTCATGTAGGGAAACACTGTAGCAATTCAAATTGTTTTGTGAGAAAAGTTATAGTTGTAATTCTCAATCAGCTTATTATTAAAAAAAAAATCGACAAAGATAATTTTGAAAAAAATCATTAAAAAATTTCAAGTGGGAAACACTATAGCAATCCATATTATTTTAAAGAAAAAAACCTACGAAGCTAAATTCTCAATCAGCTCGATATTAAAAAAATAAAATCGACAAAGATAATTTTCAAAAAAATCATTAAAAAAAGTGGAAAAAAACATAAAAAATCATAAAAGAAAAAAAGAAAAGAAAAGGAAGAAACAAAAAAAAATTATGTAGCAATCCACAATGTTTTGTGAGGAAAACTACATTTGCAATTCTGAACCAGTTCATTATTAAAAACATAAAATTGACAAAGATAATTTTAGAAAAAAATCATTAAAAAACACCATGCGAGAAAAAACTTTAGCAATCCACAGTATTTTTTTAAAAAAACTACAAAGCTAAATTCTCAACAATCTCAATATTAAAAAAAAATCGACAAAGACAATCTTGAAAAAAATCATTAAAAAAAACTCATGTGAAGAAATATTATAACAATCCAAAGTGTTTTAAAGAAAAAAACTACAAAGCTAAATTCTCAACCAGCTCAATATTAAAAAAAAATTAACAAAGATAATATTGGAAAAAATCATTAAAAACAAAAAACAAAAAAATCATAAATTAAAAAAATGAAATAAAAAATATCATTAGAAAAACAAAAAACAAAAAAAAAACCATATAGGAAAACAATGTAGCAATCCACAATATTTTGTGAGGAAAACTACAGTTGCAATTCTGAACCAGCTCATTTAAAAAAAAATCGACAAAGATAATATTGGAAAAAATCATTAAAAAAAATCATGTGGGAAACACTGTAACAATCCACAGTGTTTTAAATAAAAACTCTATGAAGTTAAATTCTCAACACGTTTAATATTAAAAAAATAAAATCGACAAAGATAATTTGAAAAAAATCATTAAAAAAAACCAATGTGGGGAAACATTGTAACAATTCAAATTGTTTTAAAGAAAAAACCTACAAAGCTAAATTCTTAACCAGTTCAATATTAAAAAAATAAAATCAACAAAGATAATTTAAAAAAAATCATTAAATTTTTTTATAAAACAATAAAAATCCTTGTAGGGAACACTAGCAATTCATTGTCTTTTGTGAAAAAAAAAAAAGCAACATTGAGACATATAAATGAAATCTTAATGATTGTAACATTTAGCTTGCATTGTGTGTGCGTGTGTGGCGTCCATCTAATGGTAGATTTATTTATTGAATGAATTCAAAACCCATATCTGTCTTCTACAACAACAACAAATAAAATAAAATAAACCAATCTAATGGTAGATATTTCATTTTTCTCATCAAGGAAATATCTTTAGAAGATTTGTTTTTTATTTAAAGAATGATATATGTAAACATCAAGGACATAACTTTAAACCCTCTCGGCTTGGAAGAACTTGAATATGGAGAAGACTTGCGGGCATAGCCATAGTCCTTTGCCAATTTTTAATTAATGGTATCAAATATCAGTGAAGTAAAAGAGACGCCAGAGAATATTGCATGCTCTGGTTAAGATAGCTTGCATTTCTGAAAAAGCTGGATCGGGAGGGAAATAGATTTTTTATTGCATTGCTTGAACACTTAGGTTATACAGGAAAGTTCATACATCATACAATATTTTACAAGAGCGAAGGATTCAACGGCGTGCTCTTCACGGTGTGACTTTTGAGACTCCTTCGTTGACTAGAGAGGATCATTATTTTTTTTTAAATAAAAGTTGCTAATAAACAAGCACATAAGAAACGGTAATTAAGAACATGCACTTCCAGAGGTAAGGGAAAATAATTCTTCAATTTCTGGCTGTGAACTTAATATGGATGCCATCGCCAAATGAAATGATAGGGGTCCGAGAGACGTCTCCTCCCTTGACTTTGGTAAAACTGGCATTAAGAAAGGAAAAAAACAAAAAAAAAACCCCAGTGAGTTAACAAAAAAAGCTGTCATCAATTTAACTTCCATGTTGTCACTGTTCAAGTATGAGTAGGAGGACGAGAGTGAGAGAAAAATCAACTCTACCTGTAATTAGTGACCAGGACATGCAGAAAAGTGGACAAGACCAGTTTGCTGTATTCTGCCCCAGCACATTGTCTCGTGCCCCCGCCAAATGGCATGAAATTCTTGGAAATAGTAACTTGATCAAGGTCCTATTTAGCATTGCAGAAACAATAAAAAGAACAAATTCAGCAGTTATAAAAGCATGATTCTATTAACGTTATGGTAAATTGAATCTATATTAAGGTTTGACTTGGGAAATGGAGCAGTACATTCCAGCGCCATGGGTTGAATGTAACTGGGTCCTTGAATGTATCAGGATTTAACTGAATAGCAGGGGTAACAAGCATAACTGTCCAACCAGCTGGGACGGTGTATCCTGGAGATTTCTCAATGAATCAATTGAAATGAACATTTTGGAAAAAGAAAGCGAAGAGATTTCTGAGTTAAGAACTGGCAGCTGCATACCTTTGACCTGGAAATCTTTCAATGCCTTACGGAATAAACCAGGTGGGATGTTGGAGATTCTAAGTGTTTCATTGACAACCTGTGTATCATAATTAACATCGTGTGATTAAGAATATAAGTCATCTACCACAAAATAATGAAAAACACGTTTTTATTCCAAGACAAGAGGACCATATTAATTTAAGAATATGGAGACTGACCATTTGTGTGAAAGTCATTGATCGGTACTCATCCCATGTGAGGCCGGAGTTTGGATTTTCCCTTTTCTTCACAATTGCCTCATGCTCAGCCTGATCGATTAAATTACACAATTAGCGCGGGACATGGTGTGAATAGAGAGTGGTGGCATCTTCAAATTGAAAGCTTAAAATAAGATGCTATTAGGGTATGTATACGTACTCTCAATTCCTCAACTACTCGAGGGTTCTCTGTAAGAAACTTGAATGTAAGAGTTAGGGTGGTTGACATGGATTCAAAGCTGGCAAACAAGATCCCGAACATTTGTTGGGGGATGAAATCCACAGTCAAGAACTTCTCAGTCTTCATATCATCAATGGCTTGATCAAGAAAATCTCCCCGACGCTTTGATGGGTCGTTGAGCCTCTCCATCAGTGTATCCTTGAGCATTTTCAACATCTTCTCTCGGTCCTGAATCAATAGAAAGATATGTTATTGAATGGTCATTCCTGAGCAGTGATTACCAAATATGAGCAAATCTCAAGGTTCAGGGACTACTCTGTTTACCTGCATGCACTTGTGGAACGAAGTTCCAGGAATATTCAAAGGCAAGGAGATGAAACTGTTCAAGATCTTTGTGTAATTCTCACTGAGCTTCTCTTTTGAGTTCTCCGCATCATAACCAAATATTTTGTTTGCAGTAAAATTGAAAACCATCTACAGCAAGAAAAGGCAGGTTAGGGTTAAGAAGACACGTGAGAAAATGTTCATCAATACCAGTGTATCAAGCACTGAAAATAAATAGTGCACTCACGACAGAGATAACTTGTTTGACGTCAACAGGTCCCTGAGAAGCCCACTTTGCCAAGTTGGTGTGAAGCATGTCTTCGATTTTAGGAAGCAGTGATTTAAGGCTCTCAACACCAAAGTGGTTCAAAGTTATGCTTCTCAAGTATTTGTGAACTGTACCGATTGCGTTCACCCTGGTTTCACCCTCGAGAGCGAAGAATTTGGCAAAGGAATCCAAATACCATAGCTCAACCAAGGTTCCTTCGTGTTGCAAGATGTACTTGTTCATTTCATAGTCAGTGGACACAATGATAGGCCTTCCAACCAAGCTGGTTTTAAAGATCGGTCCATACCTGAAACAGGGAGATTAATATGAATAAGTTAGTAGGGAATAAAGCAGGCAAGTATATATGATTTAATTATGAAATAAGATGCTCTGTTTTTTTTTTCCTCTCGCAAACAATGGTAGCCAGCATATTACTTTTGCATCCTTTTCTTGACGAATGGATGAAGGTCTAGAGATTTTCCAGGAATGATGAACTGGAGAGTTTCTCCAATGAGGGGCCAGCCCATGGAACCTGGAGGGAGAACTCCTTCAATTTTTGGGCTTCTCCATTTGAAAAGCAGGTGAGTATAGTATATCACCACTAATGCTACAACAACCAATCCAATTGCCCACATCTTTTTGCTTGATCTTTCTCTCCCTCTTGAGCTAAAGGATGTAGGCAAGAGAATGAAAGATAAGAGAGAATGTTAATGAAGCGGTGGATGAAGAATGGTGCGACTACAAAGCATTATATACAACTCCAGCATCTCCAGGTCAAATACTATTTAGAAAAGCCAATTTGGAATATAGTTTTTAATAGAATACATATAGTTTTTTTTTTCTGTTTATGCATATTTCAATGAGAAAAAGACATTTATAAAAACTAATTATATTTTAATATATTTAATACTCAATTATTTTAATAACTGACCTGTTGGCTTTACGGGTTTAAAATTAATCTGAACGATTCTCAATCAATCCAATATTAAAAAATCAATTAAAAAAATAAAAAAAATAACTTAAGTTGATTCGGGTGAACTTGCTAAATCTATGAATATTTTTTAATAATACTTTTACAAGACACACACACACACACAGTAGATGGCATGCCCGCGTGCTGTGTTGGGCTTATGAAGCAAATATGCTTGATGATGTTAAAATTATGAATCAACGCTAGATAATTAATAGAAATTGAAAGTGTGATGGATTCAAAATTCCACGAGGAAAAAAATATTGTGTTGGTTATTAAAAACTTAAAGACTGAATAGAATGAGTTGTAATAATCCACGGTGTTTTGTGAAGAAAGTTCCAGTGTTTTTCCCATATAATTTAGCTTTATGCTATATGATTTAACTTTTCTATTAATAAAAAGAAAAAAAAATTATAAAGTTAAATTCTCAACCTACTCAATATTAAAAAAATAAAATCGACAAATACAATTTTGAAAAAAATCAAAAGAAAAAAAACTCATGTAGGTAAACACTGTAGCAATTCATAGATATATAAAAAAAATTGACAGACAATTTTGAGAAAATAATTAAAAAAAATCTATGTGGGGAAACACTGTAGCAATCCAAAGTGTTTTAAAGAAAAAAACTACAAAGCTTTCTCAACCAGCTCAATATTAAAAAAATAAAATCGACAAAGATAATTTTTGAAAAAATAATTAAAAAAACAAAAGAACAAAAAAAATCATAAATAAAAAAAAACCATATAGAAAAACACTATAGCAATCCACAATGCTTTGTGAGGAAAGTTACAGTTGTAATTTTCAACCAGCTCAATATTAAAAAAATAAAATTGACAAAAATAATTTTAAAAAAGATCATTAAATAAAAACCATGTGGAGAAACACTGTAACAATCCACAGTGTTTTAAAGAAAAAAAACTACAAAGCTAAATTCTCTATAAGCTTAGTATTAAAAAAAAATCGACAAAGAAAATTTTGAAAAAAATCATTAAAAAAACAAAAAAAAACTAAACAAATCATAAAAAATATCATAAAAAACAAAAAAAGAAAAAACAATAAAAAACATATAAGGAAACACTGTAGCAATCCATAATGTTTTGTGGGGAAAACTACATTTGCAATTCTCAACCAACTTATTATTAAAAAAATAAAATCGACAAAGATAATTTTAAAAAAAATTATTAAAAAAACTATGTGGGGAAACACTGTAGCAATCCACAGTGTTTTAAAGAAAAAAATACAAACTTAAATTCTCAACTTGCTCAATATTAAAAAAATAAAATCAACAAAGTTAATTTTGCAAAAAAATATTAAAAAAACAAAAAAAAATCATAAAACAAAGAAAGAAATATCATGAAAACAAAAAAAAATTATGTAGGGAAACACCGTAGCAATCCACAGTGTTTTTTGAGAAAAGCTACAGTTGTAATTCTCAATCAGCTCATTATTAAAATATTAAAATCGACAAAGATAATTTTGGAATAAATCATTAAAAAAAATCCATGTGGAAAAACACTGTAGCAATTCACAGTGTTTTAAAGAATAAAACTATAAAGTTAAATTCTCAACCAATTTAATATTAAAAAAATAAAATCGACAAAGACAATTTTGGAAAAAATCATTAAAAAACACAAAAAACAAAAAAAATCATAAAAAAAACAAACAAAAATCATGTAGGGAAACACTGTAGCAATCCATAGTGTTTTGTGAGGAAAACTAGAATTATAATTCTCAACCAGCTCATTATTAAAATATTAAAATCAACAAAGATAATTTTGAAAAAAATCATTAAAAAAAACCCATGTGGAAAAAAACAGTAGTAATCCACAATGTTTTAAAGAAAAAAACTACAAAGTTAAATTGTCAACCAACTCAATATTAAAAAAATAAAATCGTCAAAGATAATTTTAGAAAAAATCATTAAAAAAACAAAATAAAATCATAAAACAAAACAAACAAAATAAAAAACAAACAAAAACCATGTAGAATCCACAGTGTTTTAAGGAAGCAAAAACTACAAATTATTAAAAATTGAACAATTTTGAAAAAATCATTTAAAACATGGGAAAAACGAGCAATTCACATTGTTTTAAAGAATAAAACTTAAATTCTCAACAATTAATATTAAAAAAATAAAAAAGAAAATTTGGAAAAATCATTAAAAACAAAAACAAAAACCAAAAAAAAACAAAATCATGTAGGGAACCAACCATAGTGTTTTGTGAGGAAAGCTACAATTGTAATTTTCAACCAGCTCATTATTAAAATATTAAAATCAACAAAGATAATTTTGAAAAAAATCATGATGTGGAAAAGTAGTAATCCACAATGTTTTAAAGAAAAAAACTACAAAGTTAAATTGTCAACCAACTCAATATTAAAAAAATAAAATCGAAAAAGATAATTTTAGAAAAAATCATTAAAAAAACAAAATAAAATCATAAAACAAAACAAACAAAAACCATGTAGGGAAATACTGTAGCAATTCACAGTATTTTATGAGGAAAGCTACAGTTGTAATTCTCAACCAACTTATTATTAAAATATTAAAATCAAAAAAGTCAATTTTGAAAAAAAATCATTTAAAAAACCCATAGGAAAAAACACTGTAATTCACAGTGTTTTAAAAAAAAAACTACAAAGTTAAATTCTCAACCAACTTAATATTAAAAAAATAAAATCGACAAAGACAATTTTGGAAAAAATCATTAAAAAACACAAAAAAATAAATAAAACAAAAAAAAGAAATAAAAAAATTAAAAAAAAACAAAAACCATGTAGAGAAACACTGTAGCAATCCACAATGTTTTGTGAAGAAAGCTACAATTGTAATTCTCAACCAGTTCATTATTAAAAAAAATAAAGTCGACAAAGTCAATTCTGAAAAAAATCATAAAAAACTTTGTGGAGAAACATTGTAGCAATCCATATTGTTTTTTTTAAAAAAACTACAAAGCTAATTTCTGAATCAACTCAATATTAAAAAAATAAAATCGACAAAGATAATTTTAAAAAAAATTATAAAAAAATAAAAATAAAACAAAAACAAAAAAATAAAAATAAAAAAACTTGTGAGGAAACTCTATAGCAATTTATAGTGTTTTGCGAGGAAACCTACCGTGCTTTCCCCATAAGTTTTAGAGTTTTGTTAATATATTATTATATTTTTTATATATATATATATATATATAGTATTTTTGTAAATGAAATAATAAAATGGTTTTTTATATATCACCATCGTTGGAACATGTAAAATAGGCTTTAAATAATAAAAATAATATATTTTTTTATTTTTAAATTTTTATTTAACATTAACCCCTTTCAAAACAGCCAGTGTGGACTTGGTTTAGAATAGAACAAGAAAATGTCTGGCATCGATGGATGAAATCCTCAGCTACTATATTTTAAAGCAATGGATTGCACCCGACGTCGTATAAAAAAAGCAATAATGAAAACATGTGGTCGATTAAAATAGGCATCAATTGTTTTTCTTCCTTTTTTTTATATATATGTAAAAAATCATATTATTTGCCTTAAATATATTCACGAGAGGCTAATTTTTTTAAAACTTTTTTAATTATGATATTATTTCAAAATAAAAATAAAAATTATTTTTAGAAAACAAAACTTATCTATATAAAATAAAATAAAAAATCTGCAAAAGTTAAATCCAAAACAATTTTTTTTTAAAAAAAACTTTTAATTAAACAAAATTTACAAAATTCATAGTCTAAGTAATAAGAAGAAGACAAACCGATCAGAAAAAAATTGAAAGTAATCATAAAATCATTTTGTTTTCTAAACAATAATAATATAAAATCATAAAATCATAAAAAAATATAAGCAAGTGGATATATCTCCATAAACGCTAACCCAATCTCTTGGATTGTCTTGAAAATAAGAAAGACTAGAGAGTTATTCAAGCAAAGTAATGTGGGGCCCATAACTAGCTTGCTCGATAGCTGATGGAGACGTCGATCATCTGATATTTTTTATTTTTTTTGTCTGTTTCTTCGCTTTTTTTCCCTGGCGAATCTGAATGTCTGATACAGCAAACTTAAATAACAGTGTAAAAAAAAAAAAAATAGATTGTTTTGATAATTGACATGGAGAAACACATGGGAAGGTGTCCATTGATTATTAAAGGAATGAAACAAAACGAAGGACAATCTCTGTATTTTTTTTAAAAAAAATATTACAAATTGCTGTTGTAACCATTACACTTATTGTCTTGAAACCACCCCACAACTCAATCGCTCCACTGCTGAAGAGATCTGAAACTCCAAACTTTCATAAACCAAACCAGGTAAGGTCTATATATCCTCTTTCCGGTGAGAAAGCACAAAGGAAAGCTTCTTCATTTATGCTCTGGCTGTAAACTTAATATGGATACCATCACCGAATGAAATGATAGGGGTCCGAGAGACGTCTCCTCCCCTGATCTTAGTAAAGCTGGTATTTAAAAATATATATTCAAAGAGTTAATACAAATAGTTATGGCATAAAATTAAATTTCCCGTATCCAATGTTCAAGTATGGCGACTATTAAGAGAAAAAAAAAACAAATCTCTACCTGTAATCGGTGACCAAGATATGAAGAAAAGTCGACAAGACCAGTTTGCTGTACTCTGCCCCGGCACATTGTCTCGTGCCGCCACCAAATGGCATGAAATTCTTGGAGATGGTAACTTGGTCAAGTTCCTGTAGAGAATTAAAAAACCAACATGTATCAATAAAAAGCAGCTGTGCAGCAATGAATGGCACGCATATATATGATGATGATGACAGTGAATCAAATTTAATCCACCCTAAGGTTTTGTTACAGTAAAATCTCCCACCTGCCAGCGCCATGGATTGAATGTGACTGGATCCTTGAAGGTATCAGGGTTCAACTGAGTAGCAGGGGTAACGAGCATTACTGTCCAACCAGCTGGAACAGTGTATCCTGGAAATTTCGCAGACGATCAATTAAATTGAACAATTTCGAAGAAGTAAACCGTAGAGATTTTAAATCAAGAATTGGCAGTGTACCTTTGACTTGGAAATCTTTCAGTGCCTTTCGGAACAAACCAGGTGGGATGTTGGAAATTCTAAGCGTTTCGTTGACAACCTGTGAATGATTGGTCACATTTCATAAGAACATAAGATTATCTTATTACCGCAAAATGAAAAAAAAAAAAGGAAAAGGGAAAGAGATGTTATTGGAAAGTTGTAATACAAAAGGACATTTTTTAGAATGTGGAGACTAACCATTTGTGTGAAAGTCATTGATCGGTACTCCTCCCATGTGAGGCGGGAGTTCGGATTTTCCCTTTTCTTCACAATTGCCTCATGCTCAGCCTGATCGATTAAATTACACAATTAGCGCGGGACATGGCTTTGATAGAGAGTGGTGGCATCTTCAAGTTGAAAGCTTAAAATTCGATGCTATTAGGGTATGTATACGTACTCTCAATTCCTCAACTACTCGAGGGTTCTCTGTTAGAAACTTGAATGTAAGAGTTAGGGTGGTTGACATGGATTCAAAGCTGGCAAACAAGATCCCGAACATGAGTTGGGGGATGAAATCCTCCGTCAAGAACTTCTCAGTCTTCATATCATCAATGGCTTGATCAAGAAAATCTCCCCGACGCTTTGATGGGTCGTTGAGCCTCTCCATCAGTGTATCCTTGAGCATTTTCAACATCTTCTCTCGGTCCTGAATCAATAGAAAGTTATGTTATTGAATGGTCATTCCTGAGCAGTGACTACCAAGTTTGAGCAAATCTCAAGGTTCAGGGACTCCTCTGTTTACCTGCATGCACTTGTGGAACGAAGTTCCAGGAATATTCAAAGGCAAGGAGATGAAACTGTTCAAGATCTTTGTGTAATTCTCACTGAGCTTCTCTTTCGAGTTCTCCGCATCATAACCAAATATTTTGTTTGCAGTAAAATTGAAAACCATCTACACAAAGAAAAGGCAGGTTAGGGTTAAGAAGACACCTGGGAAAATGTTCATCAATACCAGTGTACTGAAAATAAATAGTGCACTCACGACAGAGATAACTTGTTTGACGTCAACAGGTCCCTGAGAAGCCCACTTTGCCAAGTTGGCGTGAAGCATGTCTTCGATTTTAGGAAGCAATGATTCTTTAAGGCTCTCGACACCAAAGTGGTTCAAAGTTATGCTTCTCAAGTATTTGTGAACTGTACCGATTGCGTTCACCCTGGTTTCACCCTCGAGAGCGAAGAATTTGGCAAAGGAATCCAAATACCATAGCTCAACCAAGGTTCCTTCGTGTTGCAAGATGTACTTGTTCATTTCATAGTCAGTGGACACAATGATAGGCCTTCCAACCAAGCTGGTTTTAAAGATCGGTCCATACCTGAAACAGGGAGATTAATATGAATTTGTTAGTAGGGAATAAAGCAGGCAAGTATATATGATTTAGTTATGAAATAAGATGCTCTGTTTTTTTTTTTTCTCTCGCAAACAATGGTAGCCAGCATATTACTTTTGCATCCTTTTCTTGACGAATGGATGAAGGTCTAGAGATTTTCCAGGAATGATGAACTGGAGAGTTTCGCCAATGAGGGGCCAGCCCATGGAACCTGGAGGGAGAACTCCTTCAATTTTTGGGCTTCTCCATTTGAAAAGCAGGTGAGTATAGTATATCACCACCAATGCAACAACAACCAATCCAATTGCCCACATCTTTTTGCTTGATCTCTCCCTCCCTCTTGAGCTAATGGATGTAAGCAAGAGAATGAAAGATAAGAGAGAATGTTAATGAAGAGGTGGATGAAGAATGGTGCGACTACAAAGCATTATATACAACTCCCGCTACGTGGTAATAGCATCTCCAAGTCAAATACTATTTAGAAAGGCCAAGTTGGAATATTTATAAAAACTTATTATAAAAAGATATTTTTTTTTAAAATCTTATTACATTCCAGTTCCAATGAGAAAAAGATATTTATAAAAACTTATTATATTTTAATATATTTAATATATAATTATTTTAATAATTTAATATGATTCGGTTAGCTTGACGAGTCTAAAAATAATCGGTACGATTCTCAGTCAATCTAATATTAAAATATAAAATTAAAAATAAAAAATAACTTGAATCAATCAAGATAAACTTACTAAATTTATTACAATAAAAACATGGATTGTTTTAAAAAACATTCAAGGGAATAAAGCCAAAGATATATATTTTTATATAACATGGACGTTTTCAAAACAGCCGGTGTGGACTTGGTTTAGCATAGAACAAGAAAATGTCCAGCATCGATGGATGAAACCCTCAGCTACAATATTTTAATTAGGGCAACAGTGGATATTCATGGAAATTAAATTAATTTGACCAGCATAAAAGAAATATAACATAAATGTTCAGGTCTTGAGTGGAGACTCAAGAATGCGGTTAAGTATGAGGTTGAATGCTTGACTTTTTAGCACCAATCGCAGCAGAGCCATTTCATAGTCTCCTGTCACCGGAGTTATTCCCAATGATTTTCAGCAATCAATTAGTTTCTTGACCCATTCCAGTCAACTTAAGCTTGCACCCGACGTCGTATAAAAAAAAAAGCAATAATGAAAACAAGTGGTCGATTAAAAATAGGCGTCAATTGTTTCCAGTCAAATATGGATTTCAGCCAATCCCATTTCTTCCTCTTTTTTTATATATATGTAAATAATAATATTATTTGCCAATCTCTCCAATCTTGAAATCTGACTACATCTTTTTGCTCTATCTCCCTCAACCAATTGTCAATATACTATAAAAAAAATAAAAAATGGAGTATTAAGTTGAATATTAAATCAAATAAATGAATGGAGAATCAAGCATGAAAGCACTAAACATTCAATGAAAGAATATTTGATATTATTATTTTTAAAAATTAAATGTTCAACTCCAGCATGAGTTTTGTACAGGGTAATTTGATATTTTAAATTAGAAAAGAGGTTATTTGTCAACTTATAAACTAAAAAACAATACTGGGAGTACAGGAGTGCCAATAGCGGCATCTCAATTCTATAAATTAAAAAATATACACAGATTAAAATATTTAATTATACAAAATCAAAAATTCTTCTGATTGTATTTATTAAACTTGTTTATTTGAATAAATAAAAGATAAATTTACATCCTGAAAAACTCATGATCTAAAAGATAAACACAAATAAAATTAACTAAAAAAACTCACGTCCTAAAAAAATTACATAAGGTCAAACACATCACCAATATTATTTTAAAATGAATATTTTTTTATTTTGAAAAATAAACTTCATTTCTATAAAACCAAATATATATATATAAATGAATTAGAATAATCTCTTTAAAAATCAAACACAAACAAAAAAACAATTCTAAAAAATATTATATTAAAAAATGACATGTAAAACTCGTGACCTGAATCATGAGATCAAGACAAACTCATAGAAAAGAAATTGATGATAATCCCAAAATCAATATTTTAAAAAATATATGTATAGAACGACAAGATCATACAAAGTTGAATCCTCAATAAATCAACTGTCAAAAGAAGAAATCATGAAAAATAAAATAAATTATAGAAAAGCATCTAAAAAAACAAGGGTGAAAAAAATTAATTAGAGGGAAAATAAAGATTTGATTTGATCCATGCTCCGTAGTGGGTCGTAATTTTTTTAAAGATAAAAACTTGAGTACATAGACTATTTTAATATTTTTTTTACGTAATAAAAATTATAAGTGTATATTAAAAAGTTTATGCAAATATCTAATAATCATCCATGTAAATAAATAAATAAATTCATTTATAATAACTAAAAGAAAAGATAAAAAAATCAAGAGATAGACGCAAATCAAGATATTTGATCTCGCAAAAGAAAATATTTACCTATTTGTGTCCACTGAACTTATTTATTAAAATCAATTAAAGATATTATAAATAAAAGCACATATGAAATTGAGTGAATAAAATTAAAGGAAAAATAACTATGCTTAACCGAACATATCATAAATATTATTTCTAGAAAACAAAACTTATCTATATAAAATAAAATAAAAAATCTTCAAAAGTTAAATACAAAACAATATTTTAAAAAAAACCTTTATCTAAAAAAACTTTCAAAACTCCTAGTCTAAGTAATAAGACCAAGACAAACCGATCAGAAAGAAATTGAAGGTCACCATAAAACCTTTTCTTTTTCAAAAAATGATAATGAAGAATGACAAAATCATAAAAGAAAATGAGAAAAAAAGAATTTTCAACCATATTGAGACTTAAAACTTGTGACCTGTATCATTAAATTAGGAAGCATGTCAAATGGGAAAACCGTGAAGCTTAATCCCGAACACGTCAAACACCAAAGGATGTAACCAGGGAAAAGCTGACCACATAAAAAATATAATTAAAAGAATGAGAGTGAAAATCGAAATAAAAAAATAAATTTGAAGGCATTTGAAAAAAATTAAATTGGAGGGTTAAACTGGAAAAAAAAACTTCAACGAAAGGAAAAGAAAATCAAAAGAATGAGTGCTAAATTAAAAAAAAAATAAGACAACATAAACTTTGATTGAAAGATGAAATTTAAAACCAATAAAACTTTAACAAAAGAGATAAAGGTGAAAATGAGAAACCAAAATAATAAGGATCATATTGGAAAAAACAACATATGACAGCTTCTAATTCAAGGACTGAATTGAAAATATAAAAACTTTTTTTGAAAGGGCTAGGGATGAAAATAAGCAATAAAAAACATAAGAACTGAAAATGAAATAAAAAAAGAAAAGATGATTGACATGTACTTTCTTTAGAATATAGAGAAAAGAAGAAAGAAAAAAAGGAACAACGATTGACGATAAAATGTTTAACCGTTGTCATGTGTCACACCAGGAGAAAGAGAATGTAACGGTGCTTCTAAAGACATGATGATAGTTCAAGTTTTAATAACCGGTGGCATCGTACGTGCCGTTCAAATGACGCAAACACCATCCATGCACTACCAACTTTTCAAATTAAAAAACAAAAAAAAATCAATGTAAAATTACTAAAATAACCTCCATTACCCTGGAAATAACAAATAAACCAGTGTGAAATGACTAAAAGATCCCTAAATGCATAACTGATCTTTTATCTTTTCTAAGTGTAAATTCATATTTTTATTGTAGCTTAGGAAGTGAAAAAATCAAAAGCCCTTGGTCAACAACTCAAGTATTTTCTTACCTTTAGGGTAAAGAAGTATTTTTACTATTTAAAAGTTTTTGAAAAGTAAAAAAACCTTTGATTAACAAATTTAAAATTTTATTGACCTTTGGGGTACAATGATGTTTTTACTATACAAATAAACTTAAAAAGACTAAGATACTCCACTTCAATCTGTTAATGACCATTGAGCCTATGAAAAAGATCAAGACACCCCCACATCTAAGGCTTCCATTTTTTCAATCAAATGGCAAAATAATAATTTTATTGTATATAAAAAGACAAAAATACTCTATCCCAAGCCTTCAAAGATGCAAAAATTCACTGTGTTGTCTCTTGATCCACAGTACACACACAATAGATTTCCAACGTAAATTAGAGTTTTTGTTAATTGTTGACCTACTAAATTAATCATTTTTGTACTTTTTATGTACAACTAAGATTTTATAACAAGTTTAATAGATTCTATAATTGTTGACCTACTAACAAAAATCTCTTGGTCAACATGTTTAAAAAACATTTGGGGTACAATAGTATTTTTACTATACAAATAAACTTAAAAAGATTAAGATACTCCCTTTCAATTTTTTAATGACCATTGAGCCTATAAAAAAAGACCAAAATACCTCCACATCCGGGGCTTCTATTTTTTCAATCAAATGATAAAATAGTTCATTGTATATAAAAAGACAAAAATACCCCATCCTAAGCCTTCAAAGTTGCGAAAATCTACTATGGTGTCTCTTGATCCACAATACACACACAATAGATTTCCAAGATGAATTAGAGTTGTTGTTAATTGCTGACCTATTGAATTAATTATTTTTGTACCTTTTATGTACAACTAAGATTTTATAACAAGTTTAATAGATTCTATAATTGCCAACCTACTAAAAAAAATCTTTTGGTCAACACGTTTAAAAAACCTTTAGGGTACAATAGTATTTTTACTGTACAAATAAACTTAAAAATACTAAGATACTCCCTTTCAATCTTTAAATAACCATTGAGCCTATGAAAAAGACCAAAACACCTCTACATCCAAGGCTTCCATTTTTTCAATCAAATGACAAAATAGTAATTTTATTGTATATAAAAAAACAAAAATACTCCATCCCACGCCTTCAAAGTTGCGAAAATCTACTGTGTTATCTCTTGATCCATAGTACACACACAGTAGATTTCCAAGATGAATTAGAGTTTTTGTTAATTGTTGACCTACTAAATTAATCATTTTTGTACTTTTATATACAACTAAGATTTTATAACAAGTTTAATAGATTCTATAATTGTTGACCTGCTAAAAAAACTTTTGGTCAACACGTTTAAATTTTGTTGATCTTTAGGGTACAATAGTATTTTTACTATATAAATAAACTTAAAAAGACTAAGATACCCCCTTCAATCTTTTAATGACTATTGATCCTACAAAAAAGACCAAAACACCCACACATCCAAGGCTTCTATTTTTTCAATCAAATAGCAAAATAGTAATTTAATTTCATTGTATATAAAAAGACAAAAATACTCTATCCCAAGCCTTCAAAAGTTGCAAATATCTACTGTGTTGTCTATTAATTCACAGTACATACAATAAATTTTCAATGTGAATTATAGTTTTGTTAATTGTTTACCTGCTAAATTAATTATTTTTGTATTTTTTTTATCTACAACTAAGATTCTATAACATCAAGTGTAAAAATCTCCAAAGCATAAATACAACAAATACAAATATTTCATAGCTGTAACAATTTCCATCTCGCAGTATATCTCGTTAGCAGACTTAAATATCAGTGTTAAAAAAAATTAAAAAAGATTGTTTTGATAATTGACTAATCGATTATTAAACGAATAAAACAAAACAAAAGACGATCTCTGTATTTATAAAAATAAAAATTACAAATTGCTGTTGTAACCATTACACTTATTGTCTTGAAACCACCCTACAACTCAATCGCTCCACTGCTGAAGAGATCTGAAACTCCAAACTTTCATAAACCAAACCAGGTAAGGTCTATATATCCTCTTTCCGGTGAGAAAGCACAAAGGAAAGCTTCTTCATTTATGCTCTGGCTGTAAACTTAATATGGATACCATCACCAAATGAAATGATAGGGGTCCGAGAGACGTCTCCTCCCCTGATCTTCGTAAAGCTGGTATTTAAAAATATATATTCAAAGAGTTAATACAAATAGTTATGGCATAAAATTAAATTTCCCGTATCCAATGTTCAAGTATGGCGACTATTAAGAGAAAAAAAAAACAAATCTCTACCTGTAATCGGTGACCAAGATATGAAGAAAAGTCGACAAGACCAGTTTGCTGTACTCTGCCCCGGCACATTGTCTCGTGCCGCCACCAAATGGCATGAAATTCTTGGAGATGGTAACTTGGTCAAGTTCCTGTAGAGAATTAAAAAACCAACATGTATCAATAAAAAGCAGCTGTGCAGCAATGAATGGCACGCGTATATATGATGATGATGGCTGTGAATCAAATTTAATCCACCCTAAGGTTTTGTAACAGTAAAATCTCCCACCTGCCAGCGCCATGGATTGAATGTGACTGGATCCTTGAAGGTATCAGGGTTCAACTGAGTAGCAGGGGTAACGAGCATTACTGTCCAACCAGCTGGAACAGTGTATCCTGGAAATTTCGCAGACGATCAATTAAATTGAACAATTTCGAAGAAGTAAACCGTAGAGATTTTAAATCAAGAATTGGCAGTGTACCTTTGACTTGGAAATCTTTCAGTGCCTTTCGGAACAAACCAGGTGGGATGTTGGAAATTCTAAGCGTTTCGTTGACAACCTGTAAATGATTGGTCACATTTCATAAGAACATAAGATTATCTTATTACCGCAAAATGAAAAAAAAAAGGAAAAGGGAAAGAGATGTTATTGGAAAGTTGTAATACAAAAGGACATTTTTTAGAATGTGGAGACTAACCATTTGTGTGAAAGTCATTGATCGGTACTCCTCCCATGTGAGGCGGGAGTTCGGATTTTCCCTTTTCTTCACAATTGCCTCATGCTCAGCCTGATCGATTAAATTACACAATTAGCGCGGGACATGGCTTTGATAGAGAGTGGTGGCATCTTCAAGTTGAAAGCTTAAAATTCGATGCTATTAGGGTATGTATACGTACTCTCAATTCCTCAACTACTCGAGGGTTCTCTGTTAGAAACTTGAATGTAAGAGTTAGGGTGGTTGACATGGATTCAAAGCTGGCAAACAAGATCCCGAACATGAGTTGGGGGATGAAATCCTCCGTCAAGAACTTCTCAGTCTTCATATCATCAATGGCTTGATCAAGAAAATCTCCCCGACGCTTTGATGGGTCGTTGAGCCTCTCCATCAGTGTATCCTTGAGCATTTTCAACATCTTCTCTCGGTCCTGAATCAATAGAAAGTTATGTTATTGAATGGTCATTCCTGAGCAGTGACTACCAATTTTGAGCAAATCTCAAGGTTCAGGGACTCCTCTGTTTACCTGCATGCACTTGTGGAACGAAGTTCCAGGAATATTCAAAGGCAAGGAGATGAAACTGTTCAAGATCTTTGTGTAATTCTCACTGAGCTTCTCTTTTGAGTTCTCCGCATCATAACCAAATATTTTGTTTGCAGTAAAATTGAAAACCATCTACACAAAGAAAAGGCAGGTTAGGGTTAAGAAGACACGTGAGAAAATGTTCATCAATACCAGTGTACTGAAAATAAATAGTGCACTCACGACAGAGATAACTTGTTTGACGTCAACAGGTCCCTGAGAAGCCCACTTTGCCAAGTTGGTGTGAAGCATGTCTTCGATTTTAGGAAGCAAAGATTCTTTAAGGCTCTCAACACCGAAGTGGTTCAAAGTTATGCTTCTCAAGTATTTGTGAACTGTACCGATTGCGTTCACCCTGGTTTCACCCTCGAGAGCGAAGAATTTGGCAAAGGAATCCAAATACCATAGCTCAACCAAGGTTCCTTCGTGTTGCAAGATGTACTTGTTCATTTCATAGTCAGTGGACACAATGATAGGTCTTCCAACCAAGCTGGTTTTAAAGATCGGTCCATACCTGAAACAGGGAGATTAATATGAATTTGTTAGTAGGGAATAAAGCAGGCAAGTGTATATGATTTAGTTATGAAATAAGATGCTCTGTTTTTTTTCTCTCGCAAACAATGGTAGCCAGCATATTACTTTTGCATCCTTTTCTTGACGAATGGATGAAGGTCTAGAGATTTTCCAGGAATGATGAACTGGAGAGTTTCTCCAATGAGGGGCCAGCCCATGGAACCTGGAGGGAGAACTCCTTCAATTTTTGGGCTTCTCCATTTGAAAATCATATGAGTATAGTATATCACCACCAATGCAACAACAACCAATCCAATTGCCCACATCTTTTTGCTTGATCTTTCTCTCCCTCTTGAGCTAAAGGATGTAAGCAAGAGAATGAAAGATAAGAGAGAATGTTAATGAAGCGGTGGATGAAGAATGGTGCGACTACAAAGCATTATATACAACTCCCGCTACGTGGTAATAGCATCTCCAAGTCAAATACTATTTAGAAAGGCCAAGTTGGAATATAGTTTTTAATAGAATAGATATTTTTTTTTTTGTGTACGTATATTCCAGTTCCAATGAGAAAAAGATATTTATAAAAACTTATTATATTTTAATATATTTAATATATAATTATTTTAATAATTTAATATGATTCGGTTAGCTTGACGAGTTTAAAAATAATCGGGATGATTTTCAGTGAATCTAATATTAAAATATAAAAATAAAAAATAAAAATAAAAAAATAACTTGAATCAATCAAGATAAGCTTACTAAATTTATTACAAGAAAAACATGGATTGTTTTAAAAAACATTAAAGGGAATAAAGCCAAAGATATATATTTTTATATAACATGGACGTTTTCAAAACAGCCGGTGTGGACTTGGTTTAGAATAGAACAAGAAAATGTCCGGCATCGATGGATGAAATCCTCAGCTACTATATTTTAATTAGGGCTACAGTGGATAATCATGGAAATTAAATTAATTTGACCAGCATAAAAGAAATATAACATAAATGTTCAGGTCTTGAGTGGAGACTCAAGAATGCTGTTAAGTATGAGGTTGAATGCTTGACTTTTTAGCACCAATCGTAGCAGAGCCATTTCATAGTCTCCTGTCACCGGAGTTATTCCCAATGATTTTCAGCAATCAATTAGTTTCTTGACCCATTCCAGTCAACTTAAGCTTGCACCCGACGTCGTATAAAAAAAAAAGCAATAATGAAAACAACTGGTCGATTACACGAATCCCATTTCTTCCTCTTTGTATATATATATATAAAATAGGCATCAATTGTTTGTAGTCAAATATGGATTACACGAATCCCATTTCTTCCTCTTTACTTTATATATATATATATATAGGCATCAATAGATATATATTTGCCTTAAATATATTCACGAGAGGCTAATTTTTTTAAAAAAATTACAATTAGGATATTTTTTGAACTAACTTTCAAGTATTGAAACCAAATTTATCTCTCCAATCTTGAAATCTGACTGCATCTTTTTCCTCTATCTCACTCAATCACTCGTCGATATACTAAATGCTTTCATCGGTTTCTGTTTCCTTTTATTTTCCTCAGTTCTTAAGTTTACCCCTTTTTTATTATTATTATTATTGGAATCTCCTATAAAAAAATAAAAAAATGGAGTATTAAGTTGAATATTAAATCAAATAAATGAATGGAGAATCAAGCATGAAAGCACTAAACATTCAATGAAAGAATATTTGATATTATTATTTTTAAAAATTAAATGTTCAACTCCAGCATGAGTTTTGTACAGGGTAATTTGATATTTTAGATTAGAGAAGAGATCCTTTGTCAACTTATGAACTAAAAAATAATACTGGGAGTATAGGAGTGCCAATAGCAGCATCTCAATTCTATAAATTAAAAAATATATACATATTAAAATATTTAATTATACAAAATAAAAAATTCTTCCGATTGTATTCACTAAACTTGTTTACTTGAATAAATAAAAGATAAATTCACACCTTAAAAAACTCATGATCTAAAAGATAAACACAAATAAAATTGACTAAATAAACTCATGCCCTAAAAAATTTTACACAAGGCCAAACACATTTAATAGAATTGAAAGCACTCTAGTTCAACTTACCAGAGACGTATGCACTGTTATTCTTTATATAAGTGAGGTTGTTACAAGAGATAAGGGAGATGTCTATGTGTTTGTTACAAGAGATAAGAATTACATGATATTCAAACGTAACCAACAATACTAGGATTGTGCCAAGCTGTAAGGCTCTGCATGCAAAGTGCAACAACGTCTTCACCATGCAGAGTGTAATGGTAGCATCTTCAACGTCAAGAACAAAGACTCTGTTGCAGTTTATTCAAAGTGGAGATTATGTGTGATGATGTTGATCCTTATCATTATCATTCCCCACAAACTAGCAGGGAGATCCAACACTGAGAATTTGTCCCTAAGAAAACAGAATCGATCAGCTGTATGCCCCTTTGTAAATATATCTGCAAGTTGCAAGGAAGAGGGTACGTGTTGTAAGATGATGTCTCGGTTTGTCACCTTCTCTCGAACAAAGTGGTAATCCACTTCAATATGCTTAGACCGTGCATGAAAAATGGGATTGGAAGTAAGAGCTAGAGCACTGACATTGTCACACTAGACAATGGGAGCAGATTCAAGTGAAATTCGCAGTTCACACAAGAGCATGCGTAGCCAATATACCTCAGCATTGACCAAGGCCAAGCATCGATATTCTGCCTCTGTACTAGATTTGGACACTATAGGTTATTTCTTGGCTGACTAAGAGATGAGGTTAGGACCCACATACACACCATAACCATACGTTGATCGTCTATCGTCAGGATCGCCGGCCCAATCAAAATCACGGTAAGCATTCACAGAAAATGATCCTAGTTTGTAGAAAAGGCCATAATCAAGTGTATGCTTTAAATAGCGAAGCACTCATTTAGCTGTTGTACAATGAGTAGAAGTGGGAGCTTACATATGTTGACAGAGCTGGTTCACTGAGTATGCAAAGCCAGGCTGGGTGAGAGTGACCTACTGCAGGGCACTAACTATTTGCCTATATTTAGATGGATCTGGGAGAAGTTCTCCATCAAATTTAGACAATTTGGAACCCGAAACACAGGGAGCGCGATATGGACGAATGCCAAGAAGTCTGACATGATTTAATAAATCAATGATATATCTTGTTTGGCGAAGATGTAGACCAGAAGAATTGCATGTAGCTTTAATACCCAGAAAATATGTCAGCTGCCCAAGATCCTTCATAGCAAACTCAAGTTGCAAGTTAGAAATAAAAGATGTAATGAAGCGTTGATCATTGGAGGTGACAAGGATATCATCCACATATACTAATAAAAAGGCATGAACTGAATCTTGGTGATATGTGAACAGAGACGGATCAACTTGTGAGCTGAGAAAACCAAAAGATAAGAGAGCAGTAGATAGGCAATTATGTAATATCCCACATCGGCGGGTGAGGACTTGGGGGAGGGTCTTATATGAGCATGCTCACCTTGACTAGTAAGACTTGTTTTGGAGCCATGTGTGGCTGCTAAAAACAAATCCGTGAGGCTTGTGGGCCAAAATGGACAATATCTTACTAGTGGGGTGAGGTGTTACAGATTAAACCAAGCCCGAGGGGCTTGCTTCAAGCCATAGAGTGGCTTATAAAGCTTACAGACAAACTAGGGGTGCACAGGGTCCTCAAAACCTTTCGGCTGGGCTATATAAACCTCTTCTTCTAAAATGCCATGAAGAAAGGCGTAGGAAACATCTAGTTGCCGAATATCCCAGTTGAAAGAAACTGCAATCGCAAGAACCATACGAACAATAGATGGTTTGATAACATGGCTGAAAGTATCATGAAAATCAATACCACTTCTCTGTAAATAACCAACAGCCACTAATCTTGCCTTGTGACGATCAATATTGCCATCAGGTCTACATTTGAGCTTAAATAACCATTTGCATGGGACCACATTTTTACCAGGAGGACGAGGGCATAATGACCATGTTTCATTCTTCAGCAACGCCTGAAATTCACTAGCTATTGTTGCATGCCATTCAGGTATAGCAGCTGCTTGAACATAAGTACGGGGCTTAAAGATTACCACACCTGCATGCAAAGCTTGAAAATGGTGACGAGTAGTGTAGTGGAGTTGAAAGTCAGGAAAAGTACGGGGTTTATAGTGTCCAGTTTGGGATCTAGTAAGCATACGATAAGAATAATTAGGAAGAGGGAGTTCACTGTCAGAATGATCAGAAGATGCAGTTTTGTGGGAAGCATTAGAAAGAGTAGCCAAAGATGTATTTGAAGAATGGTGGTTGGGGGGGACTCAGGGTGGCTAACAGGGACGACTGGTGTGTGGAGTAAAGATGCAGGGGAGGAGTTATCAGGATGAATGAAAGGAAGGGGGGAAATTGGGTTATCGGGTAAGGTGCTATCATGAGAGGTATGATAGGGTGAATCTATGTTAGGGGAAGACACAAGGAAAAAAAATTAAATGGAGGAGAAGATGGAGGTAAAAATAGAGTATTTGAAGTACCTGAAGAGTCCAAGCAATTGGCAGAGTCAGTGAAAATGGATTGTTCACGTGCAGGAAAAATACCTTCATTAAAGATCACATTTCAGGATATGTATACCTGCATGGAGGATGGATCAAAACACCAAAAACCTTTGTGATTAGAGCAGTAACCAATGAAAATACAAGGCTTGCTACGGTAAGATAATTTATCAAGTGAGTAAGGACGAAGATATGGAAAACATCAACAGCCAAAAATATAAAAATAGGAAAAATCAGGTGAGCATTGAAAAAGACGTTCATAGGGTGAAGAGTAATCAAGAACCTTGGTAGGTAAGTTATTAATGATGAAAATAAAAGTTTGAAAAGCATCGACCCAAAAAACCTTAGGTAAGCCAGATTGGGCAAGGAGAGTGAGTCCCATTTCCATAATATGATGATGTTTTCTTTTGACAAGGCCATTTTGTTGGGAAGTGTGTGGACAGGAAAAACAATGAAAAATTCCATTGGTAGTTAAAAATTGCTTAAAAATGGTAGAACAATATTCACCCCCATTATCACTTTGAAATTGTTTAATAGTGTAATTAAATTGTTTTTCCACTAAAAGCTTAAAGTTAACAAACATAGAGTAAACAACAGATTTATGAGAAATAGGAAAAGGCTAACAAAAACGAGTGTAGTAATTAATAAAAATTACATAATACCGACAACCACTTAAAGATGGAGTGAAAGTAGACCAAACATCAGAATGAATTAATTCAAGAGGATTTGTTTATTCTCTTGAAGAATCTGAAAATGGCAATTGTTTAGATTTGCCCAGTTGACAAGACACATAAATACCTGGTTTATTAATGGAATCAGTAACTGGAAGAGAAAATTTAGAAATAACACAATGTAAAATGTTTGCCGAAGGATGTCCCAAACGACAATGCCGAGTGGAAGTAGAAGCCTTGACGCGAACAGTCATCGTAAGAGCATGGAATTTGGATGAAGGGAGTTGACGAGGGTTGATTGGGTACAATCCATTTTCACTTAGCCCCGTTAGTAATGTGTCCCCCGTCAAGATGTCTTTTATAGAAAAATCAATGCCAGTAAGTTCAAAGAGAACATTATTATCTTTGCACAATTTATTAATGGAAAGAAGATGAGCCGAAGCTTGAGGACAACAAGCAACATCTTTTAAAGTGAGAATAGAAGAGTGAATTTGAATGGAATTAGTGCCAGTGTGTAATATATTCAAACTTATCCCATTACCTATGTAATCACCCACAGAATGATCACCGTCATAAGGTTGAAACGTTGCAAGATTGGCAAGATCTGAGGTTACATGAACGTTGGCACCACTATCAGCATACCATTGATATTGATTGAGGTAAGTGGTATTAGCCTCAGCAACCATAGCAGAACTCGGTTGGAGGATGACATTCCTGAAATGAATAGGTCATCTGATTAAAACAGTCCAGTGACTGATGTCCATCTCGTTTGCAGATCTGACAATGAGAACGAGAATAAGAGGCAGTGGACATAACAGTTGATGATGAGGATGGCAGGTGAGGTAATGGTTGCCAAAATTGAGAAAGAGCAGGACTAGAGCCTTTTGATGTCTCAGAAAACCGAATCTTGTTGCTGTTACGAGAGCCTGGTTTTGAACCAGGTTTATGCGAATAGAAAGCATAAGACCCCGTCTCCTGTTGAATAGTTTGACTATGGAATTTTTGCATAAGATCAAAATTCAACAACTTTGCATGGAAGTCTGAGAATGACATAGATTTCTGTTTAGCAAGAAGCATATATGTTGTCACAAAGGAATGAAAAGAAGAATTGAGACCATTGAGAACAGAGTTTAAATCTGAGTCATCAATTGGTTTCCCAACAGCAGATAGTTGATTAGCAAGGGACTTGACTGCATCCAAAAACTATTGGCACTGCATGAAGCCTTGCTGTAAAGATTGTAACTTTCTCTTGATAAGAGAAATACGAGATGTAGAGGGTGCGGCAAAACGTGCACCAAGGGCTTGCCAAGCAAGCCGAGAGGTCTCAAGATCATAAATGGTGGAAACCACCGCAGGAGATAGAGAAGATATAATCCAGCCAAGAATCGTTTGGTCTTTATACTGCCAAACTACATAACCAAAATTAAGAATGAATTGGTTTTTATGTTCAGTACTGGTAAATTGGGGACGGTTGGGTTCAGAACCATCAACTATTCTTATGAGGCCATAGCTGCGAAATAAAAGAAGTAATTGAGCACTCCATGCAAGAAAATTTGTACCATCAAGTTTAATGGAGATAACTTGAGCTGGAAGATGAAATGCAGCGGAAGAGGAGGAAGACTCTGTAGTGAGAGACATAGGATCAATAGAAGTGTGAGCTAGAGTAAGCTCTGATGCTATAAAAGAATTGAAAGCACTCTGGTTCAACTTACAAGAGACGAATGCACTGTTATTCTTTATATAAGTAAGGTTGTTATAAGAGATAAGGGAGATGTCTATGTGTTTATTACAAGAGATAAGAATTACATGATATTCAAACGTAACCAACAATACTAGGATTGTGCCAAGTTGTAAGGCTCTGCATGCAAAGTGCAACAACAACGTCTTCACTATGCAGAGTGTAATAGTAGCATCTTCAACGTCAAGAACAAAGACTCTGCTGCAGTTTATTCGAAGTGGAGATTATGTGTGATGATGTTAATCCTTATCCTTATCACACATCAACAATATTATTTTAAAATGAATATTTTTTATTTTGAAAAATAAACTTCATTTGTATAAAACCAAATATATATATATATATATATATATAAGAATTAGAATAATATATAGAAAAATCAAACACAAACAAAAAAAACAATTCTAAAAAAAATTATATTAAAAAATAACATGTAAAACTTGTAATCTGAATTGTAAGACTAGAACAAACTCATAGAAAAGAAATTGAAGATAATCACAAAATTAATATTTAAAAAAAAACAAATGCAAAACGATAAAATCATACAAAGCTGAATCCCCAATGAATCAAATGTAAAACAAATCATGAAAAATAAAATAAATTATAGAAAAGCATTTAAAAAAGTGAGGGTGAAAAAATATTAATTAAAGCGAAAATAAAGATTTGATTTGACCAATGCTCCGTAGTGGGTCATAATTTTTTCTTAAAGAAAAAACCTCGAGTACAAAGACTATTTTGATATTTTTTTTACGTAATAAAAATTATAAGTATTGATTAAAAAATTTATGCAAACATCTAATAATCATCTGTGTAACTAAATAAAAAAAGTCGTTGATAATAACTAAAAGAGAAAGTAAAAAAAAATCAAGAGATTGATGCAAATTAAGATATTTGATCTTGCAAAAAAAAAATATTTACATGTTTGTGTCCACTGAATTTATTTATTAAAATCAATAGAAAAAATAGAAAAAAAAAACACATATGAAATTGAGTGAATAAAATTAAAGGAAAAAAAATTATGCGTGACTGAACATATCATAAATATTATTTCAAAATAAAAATAAATATTATTTTTAGAAAACAAAACTTATCTATATAAAATAAAATAAAAAAATTTGCAAAAGTTAAATACAAAACAATTTTTTTTTATAAAAAAAAACCTTTATCTAAAAAACCTCGCAAAACTCGTGATCTAAGGTAACAAGACCAAGACAAACCGATCAAAAAGAAATTGAAGGTAACCACAATACTATTTTGTTTTTCAAAAAAATAATATTGTAGAATGATAAAATCATAAAAGAAAATGAGAAAAAAAAAAGAATTCTCAACCATATATTAACACTTAAAACTTGTGACCCATATCATTAAATCGGGAAGCATGACAAATGGAAAAATCATAAAGCCTAATCCCAAACAAATCAAACACCAAAGGATGTAACCGGAAAAAAAAATTAAAAGCTGAATTTAATGAAAAAAATATAATTAAAAGAATGAGGGTGAAAATTGAAATAAAAAAAATTTGAAGGCATCTAAAAAAAATTAAATTTGAGAGTTAAAATGAAAAAAAAAACTTCAACGAAAGGAAAATAAAATCAAAATAATGAGAGCTAAATTGAGAAAAATAAGACTACATAAAATTTGATTGAAAGATGAAATTAAAAACCAATAAAACTTTAATAAAAGAGCTAAAGGTGAAAATGAGAAACCACAAGAATAAAGACCGGATTGGAAAAAAAACAATATATGACAGCTTCTAATTCAAGGACTGAATTGAAAACATACAAAACTTTTCTAAAAGGGCTAGAGATGAAAATAAGCGATAAAAAATATAAGAGCTGAAATTGAAACAAAAAAAGAAAAGAGGACAGACATGTACTTTCTCTGGAAGACAGAGAAAAGAAGGAAGAAAAAAAGAAATAACGATCGATGACAAAACATCTATTAACCGCCATCACGCATCACACTAGGAAAAAGAGAACGTAGTGGTGCTTCTAAGGACATGATGGAAGTTCAGGTTTGAACAACCGGTGGCATCGCATACGCCGTTCAAAGGACATATACACCACCTACGTGCTAGCAACTTTTCAAATTAAAAAACAAAAAATCAATGTAAAATTACTAAAACACCCCCCATTACCCTGGAAATAACAAATAAACCAATGTAAAATGATCAAAATACTCCTAAATGCATAACTGATCTTTTATCTTTTCTAAATGTAAATTCATATTTTTATTGTAGCTTAAGAAGTGAAAAAATTGAAAAGCCCTTGATCAACAACTCAAGTATTTTCTGACCTTTAGGGTAAAGAAGTATTTTTACTATTTGAAAGTTTTTGGAAAGTAAAAAAAACCCTTGGTCAACAAGTTTAAATTTTGTTGACCTATATGGTACAATAATATTACTAACATACTCTACTCCCCTTCAATCTTTTAATGACCAATAAGCCTATGATAAAGACCAAAACACCCCAACATCTAAGGCTTTTATTTTTTCAATCAAAAGGCAAAATAGTAATTTTATTGTATATAAAAAGACAAAAATACTCCATCTCAAGCCTTTAAAGTTGCAAAAATCTAATGTGTTGTTTCTTGATTCACAATACACATATAATAAATTTCCAACGTGAATTAAAGTTTTTATTAATTGTTTACCTACTAAATTAATCATTTTTTGTATTATTTATGTACAACTAAGATTTTATAACAAATTTAAATAGATTCTATAATTGTTAACCTAATAAAAAAATCCTTGGTCAACAAGTTTAAATTTTGTTGACTTTTGAGGTACATTAATATTTTGACTATACAAATGAACTTAAAAAGAATAACATGCTCCCCTTCAATTTTTTAATGGTCAATGAGCCTATGAAAAGACCAAAACACCTCCACATCTAAAGATTCTATTTTTTCAATCAAATGGCGAAATAATAATTTCATTGTATATAAAAAGATCAAAATACTTCATCTCAAGCCTTTAATGTTGTAAAAATCTATTATGTTGTCTCTTAATCCACAATACACACATAATAGATTTCCAACGTGAATTAGAGTTTTTGTTAATTGTTGATCTACTAAATTAATCATTTTTGTTTTTTTATGTATAGCTAAGATTCTATAACATGTGTAAATGGATTCTATAATTATTAACCTATTAAAAAAACTCTTAGTCAACAAGTTTAAATTTTGTTGACCTTTGGGATATAATAGTATTTTTACTGTACAAATAAACTTAAAAAGACTAACATATTCCCCTTCAATCTTTGAATTACCAATGAATCTATGAAAAAAAAATCACCCCACTTAAAGGCTTCTATTTTTTCAATCAAAGAACAAAATAGTAATTTCATTATATATAAAAGGACAAAAATACTCCATTCCAAGCCTTTAAAGTTGCGAAAATCTAATGTGTTGTCTCTTGATTTCCAATACACATTTCCAATGTGAATTAAAGATTTTATTAATTGTTTAATTATTTTTGTATTTTTTATTTTTCATGGAAAACTAAGATTCTATAACATGTGTAAAAATCTCCTAAACATGAAATACAACAAATATAAATATTTTATTGCTATATCAACTTCCATCTCGCATTCTATCTCGTTAGCATGTTAGTGTTAATATATATAGATAGATTAAAACAAATAACATTAAATATTTTAAAATTAACTAACTTGAATTGTTTTTTTATATATAATAATTAACTAATATTTAATTACACATTTAATAATCTTAAATATCTTAAAATTAACTAATCTTAATTATTTTATATTAAGTATATTAAACCTCAATTTATACAGATCTTAATTAAATTATTTAATTTTTTTTGTGGGGTTCAAACAAGCTCTTATTTTTATTTTTTTTAGAAAAATAATTACAATAAAGAGTATTCTTAGATTGTCTTGTAATATATCTCCATAATCGCTAACCCAATCTCTTGGATTGTCTTGAACTAATCTTAAAAATAAGTAATTGCCAAACGAATAATTAGATTGTCTTGTAATATTTGATTTTTCTAACTATTTATTTATTCTACAGAAATAATAAGTTGGACAAAGCTAAAATTAACCATGGTCTTTATAATTTATGCAAAGTGGTCCCATATTTTCAATTGTCTTTTTTTTTTTAAGCAATACTTGCCTATAATTCTTATCATTAATCTACTAATTTGTATCACAATCTAAACTATTTGCTATGATTTGTAAGAAAAACTAGAGAGTTATTCAAGCAAAGTAATGTGGGGTCCATAACCAGCTTGCTCAATAGCTGATGTTCCGATGTGTTTGGCATTGCGTTTCGAGAGTATTTTTAAAAAAAATTAATTTTTTTTCACTTTAAATAAATATTTTTTAATTTTTTTATATTATTTTGATGTAATGATATTAAAAATAATTTTTTTTAAATAAAATTATTTTGATATATTTTAAAATAAAAAATACTTTAAAAAGAAACAGTAGCACACTCTCAAACATATAGGAGACATTGATCATCTGATATTTTTTTATTTTTTATTTTGTTTTCTGTTTCTTCGGTTTTTTCCCCTAGCGAATCTGAATGTCTAATGCAGCAGACTTCAATATCAGTGTAAAAAAAAAAAAGACTGTTTTGATAATTGACATGGTGAAACACATGGGACGATCTCTGTATTTAAAAAAAAAAAATATTACAAATTGCTGTTGTAACCATTACACTTATTGTCTTGAAACCACCCTACAACTCAATCGCTCCACTGCTGAAGAGATCTGAAACTCCAAACTTTCATAAACCAAACCAGGTAAGGTCTATATATCCTCTTTCCGGTGAGAAAGCACAAAGGAAAGCTTCTTCATTTATGCTCTGGCTGTAAACTTAATATGGATACCATCACCGAATGAAATGATAGGGGTCCGAGAGACGTCTCCTCCCCTGATCTTCGTAAAGCTGGTATTTAAAAATATATATATTCAAAGAGTTAATACAAATAGTTATGGCATAAAATTAAATTTCCCGTATCCAATGTTCAAGTATGGCGACTATTAAGAGAGAGAGAAAAAAACAAATCTCTACCTGTAATCGGTGACCAAGATATGAAGAAAAGTCGACAAGACCAGTTTGCTGTACTCTGCCCCGGCACATTGTCTCGTGCCGCCACCAAATGGCATGAAATTCTTGGAGATGGTAACTTGGTCAAGTTCCTGTAGAGAATTAAAAAACCAACTTGTATCAATAAAAAGCAGCTGTGCAGCAATGAATGGCACGCCTATATATGATGATGATGACAGTGAATCAAATTTAATCCACCCTAAGGTTTTCTAACAGTAAAATCTCCCACCTGCCAGCGCCATGGATTGAATGTGACTGGATCCTTGAAGGTATCAGGGTTCAACTGAGTAGCAGGGGTAACGAGCATTACTGTCCAACCAGCTGGAACAGTGTATCCTGGAAATTTCGCAGACGATCAATTAAATTGAACAATTTCGAAGAAGTAAACCGTAGAGATTTTAAATCAAGAATTGGCAGTGTACCTTTGACTTGGAAATCTTTCAGTGCCTTTCGGAACAAACCAGGTGGGATGTTGGAAATTCTAAGCGTTTCGTTGACAACCTGTGATTAAGAATATAAGTCATCTACCAAAAAATAATGAAAAACAAGGTTTTTATTCCAAGACAAGAGGACCATATTAATTTTTAGGAAGCAGTGAATGATTGGACCATATCTTATTACCGCAAAAAGAAAAAAAGGGAAAGAGATGTTAATGGAAAGTTGGAATACAAAAGGACAATTTTTTAGAATGTGGAGACTAACCATTTGTGTGAAAGTCATTGATCGGTACTCCTCCCAGGTGAGGCGGGAGTTCGGATTTTCCCTTTTCTTCACAATTGCCTCATGCTCAGCCTGATCGATTAAATTACGCAATTAGCGCGGGACATGGTGTGAATAGAGTGGTGGCATCTTCAAATTGAAAGCTTAAAATTCGATGCTATTAGGGTATGTATACGTACTCTCAATTCCTCAACTACTCGAGGGTTCTCTGTTAGAAACTTGAATGTAAGAGTTAGGGTGGTTGACATGGATTCAAAGCTGGCAAACAAGATCCCGAACATGAGTTGGGGGATGAAATCCTCCGTCAAGAACTTCTCAGTCTTCATATCATCAATAGCTTGATCAAGAAAATCTCCCCGACGCTTTGATGGGTCGTTGAGCCTCTCCATCAGTGTATCCTTGAGCATTTTCAACATCTTCTCTCGGTCCTGAATCAATAGAAAGTTATTTTATTGAATGGTCATTCCTGAGCAGTGACTACCAAATTTGAGCAAATCTCAAGGTTCAGGGACTCCTCTGTTTACCTGCATGCACTTGTGGAACGAAGTGCCAGGAATATTCAAAGGCAAGGAGATGAAACTGTTCAAGATCTTTGTGTAATTCTCACTGAGCTTCTCTTTTGAGTTCTCGGCATCATAACCAAATATTTTGTTTGCAGTAAAATTGAAAACCATCTACACAAAGAAAAGGCAGGTTAGGGTTAAGAAGACACCTGGGAAAATGTTCATCAATACCAGTGTACTGAAAATAAATAGTGCACTCACGACAGAGATAACTTGTTTGACGTCAACAGGTCCCTGAGAAGCCCACTTTGCCAAGTTGGCGTGAAGCATGTCTTCGATTTTAGGAAGCAATGATTCTTTAAGGCTCTCGACACCAAAGTGGTTCAAAGTTATGCTTCTCAAGTATTTGTGAACTGTACCGATAGCGTTCACCCTTGTTTCACCCTCGAGAGCGAAGAATTTGGCAAAGGAATCCAAATACCATAGCTCAACCAAGGTTCCTTCGTGTTGCAAGATGTACTTGTTCATTTCATAGTCAGTGGACACAATGATAGGCCTTCCAACCAAGCTGGTTTTAAAGATCGGTCCATACCTGAAACAGGGAGATTAATATGAATTTGTTAGTAGGGAATAAAGCAGGCAAGTATATATGATTTAGTTATGAAATAAGATGCTCTGTTTTTTTTTCTCTCGCAAACAATGGTAGCCAGCATATTACTTTTGCATCCTTTTCTTGACGAATGGATGAAGGTCTAGAGATTTTCCAGGAATGATGAACTGGAGAGTTTCTCCAATGAGGGGCCAGCCCATGGAACCTGGAGGGAGAACTCCTTCAATTTTTGGGCTTCTCCATTTGAAAAGCAGGTGAGTATAGTATATCACCACCAATGCAACAACAACCAATCCAATTGCCCACATCTTGCTAAGTTTTTAGCTTGATTCTTCTCTTTCTGTAGTTAATTGATGTAGGAAACTGAAGTAAAGAGTTGAGTGGAGAGAATGAACAAGGAGGAGCCTTAAATACAACCCAAGTCATAAGCTGCGACCAATTCAAAACTGTTGTCCTATGACTTCTTTTTCTTTTTTTCTTTTTTTAAAAAGGAGGAAATAAAATAGAAGTAGGAGTTGTGCTTTATTTGTTTTTATTAGAAAATAATGTTATAAGCATATAACATTAGAAAAAGAAAGAGTGAGGTGAAATATAGCCGCCTCTCTCTCTTTCTCATCATTTGTCATTTCAGAGACTACGTTCTTCCCCCGCCATTTGAGTTGACTTCAAACGTGTTTGATAAGTGGAGTGCTTCCCCCTTTTTCTTTTTGCTTATTCTCCGATCATCCTTTTTTGTTTTTTTTTTTTCGTACAATCAGTTAAATTTAATATAATACTTATGTGACTTATTTAATGTTACTTTAATATGAAACTTATAAATTTAATCATTAAAAAATTATTGTATAGTTATGATAAGGATGTTGTGTTAAATGTGAGCATATAATCAATATTTTGTGAATGGGATTGAAAAGTGCCATAAAATAAGAGTCCTTGCCTTTTGTTTTTAGTTTTTCTCAATTGAAACTGGTTTCCTTTGTTTTGTGAAGCTTGGTACAAGCACAATGGTTTTTTTTTAATATGGGAATCTTAGATTAACATTATAGAAATTTGGTGAATACAAAAAGAATTACTGATGGAATTTTTTCATTGGTATAGTGCGGTGAATTTTATCAATAAAATTTTTCATCGCTATATCCGTCGGTAAACACTGATAGAAACATTTTGTCGGTATATACCGAGGGAATTGCAGTGGAAAGGAAAGAAATAAAAAAAAATAGAAAAGTATGATGACGTGTAACATTTACCGCGGCTTAACCGACAGAATAAACCCAACGATAAAGTTTATCACTAAATATACTGACGAAAATAATCCCTCAGTATATACCGATGAAATTACAAGCGATATTACAATCGATTCAGATGTTGTAATGATACATTGTTTACAAAAAGAGTTCATGTGTTGGTATGTATACATAAAACCATATATTTCTCACTATACCATGGTAGAGAGGATGGTTGAGTCAACTTCTAGTGCTAACAATGTGTATGGAGTTGTAGATGACAACAATAATCCTTATAGAAATATGGTTATGAATGTAATGAGAATGAATCAAGGTGTCGATCAATGTCCAATCATAGATGAAAAACCTAATGCAGACACGACTAATTTTTTTTTATCTTTTGAAAGATTCTGATGAACCATTATGAGATAGTTGCAAAAATCACAGTAAATTATTAACTATTGCATAGGTATTCACCATCAAGTCGGATCATGGGTTGAGTAAGGTTGATTATGATAAAATTATAGAATAGGAGAGAAACATTTTACCTAAAAGAAACAGGATGAAAGAGAAATTCTATGCTGCTAAGTCTATGATGAAACATCTCGGTCTAAAATACCAGAAAATTGACATGTATCCAAACTTCTGCATATTATACTGCCTTGAAAATGCAGAGTCGATCGGGTGTAGAACATGTGAGCATTCTCGTTATCAACCCAGAACTGGCAGGGGAAGGGCTTGTGTAGCATACAGAAAAAAAAACTTAGAGACATGCATCTTGGATTATGTCCAGACGGATTCAATCTATTTGAGTCATTTGTTACTCTTTATTCTTGTTAGCTGGTGATATTTATGGTTTACAACTTGCTACTAGGGATGTGTATGAGGCTGAAGTTCATGTTTTTATCTACAGTTATACCTGATCCTAACAGTCCAGGTCGGAATATAGATGTTTGTATTCAACCGTTGATTAATGAGTTGAAACAGTTATGGTTATACGGGGCTTTGACTTATGATGTATCGAGAAAATATAATTTTCTAATGAAAAGAACTTTGATGTGGACTATCAATGATTTTCTTACTTATGATAAGGTTTTTGGTTGGAGCATGCATGAAAAACAAGCATGTTCATATTTTATGGAAAATAACAAAGCATTCACATTAACAAACAATAATAAAACATCATTTTTTACTATTACTAGCGATTCTTACCAACGGACCACAAGTACAGAAAAAACAAAAAGGACTTCTTTATTGGCAGGGTTGAAAGAAATGTTGCATCGTCGCTTCTTTTGGGTGAGGAATTGTATGGCATAGTTTCGGGAGTACAGCGACATTGTGTTTGGTTTTCAATCTAGTAAGAAGAGTTTTCTGGTTTTGGTTTGACCCATAATTAGGTTAAACGAAGTATTTTTTTTAGAGTTTTCTTATTGAAAGACCAATCTTCTCCGCTATAACTTTGATATCATGCACATAAAAAAAACATGTTTGAGAATATTTTCAACACAGTTATCGACGCAAAGGGAAAGACAAAGGACAATATCAAGACTGAAATGGATATAACTTTGTTTTGTTACCGCAAAAACATGGAGTTGATTTATGTTGGGTCACGGGTTACAAAACCCAAAGCCAACTTCGTCTTAGACAAGAATGCACAATTACTTATCTACCAGTGGCTTAAAATCTGTGTTTTCCTGATGGACCTGCCTCAAATATATCAAGGTTGGTGAATTTAGAGGATTGCAGATTGTATGGAATAAAAAGCCATGACTACTACGTGTTTATGCAAACACTCATTTCAGTAGCTTACTGGGATTTATTGCCAAAGGAGATATGAGATGTACTCATGGTGATCAGTCATTTCTTTAGAGATATATGCTCCAACAAGTTATAGAGACAATACATGGAGAGGCTTGAAACGAATATTGTTTAGACAATATGCAAACTTGAGATGATATTCTCTCCATCATTTTTTGACTCGATGAAGCATCTACCCATACATTTACCATTTGAGGCAAAAGTTAGAGGCTCAGTCCTATATAAATGGATGTATCAATTCAAGAGGTTAAGGATTACACATACATTGTAAGTAAAATTCAAAACATTTGTTTAATTCCATGCAGATACTTATTCAACCTTAAAAGAAAAGTAAAAAATAAGATGCATTTTGAAGTTTTGATATGCAAGGTCTATATTGTTGAAGAGATCTCAACATTTATCTCGTACTATTTTAAGCTTCTACTGAGAACAAAAATCAACAGTGTCCTAAGGTATGATGATGGTGGGAGATGGTGGGAAAATTTCTTCAATTGAAAACTTATCAATATTCTCCCATCTTGGATGACCCGTATTAAAAAATATTATGAGGGGAAGATATTTGTCTGAAATAGAATTCAGACAAGCGCACAATTATGTGTTATTTAATTTCAATGAACTGAGACCTTTTATTTAGTAAGTATACTACTTAACATGTCATTATTTTTGAACAATTTATCTCTTATAATATCATAAACTGATACATTGTTGAACTTCTCGTAAACAACATCGTCAATATTTATTGTCCCAAAACTACAACTGATTGAATCTCAAATCTTTCAATTACAAGATGAATAATTTTTCACGTGGTTTAGAACACATTTAAGTACTATTTAATTATTCTTATATCTCATGATACTTAATTTCATTACATATTTCTTATTAACCATTCATGGTTGTACTTTATATACCAGTTTTATCAATTGTGAAGGAATGTTAATTTAATATTTATGGATGAAATTCACTTCAGTGTAATAACAATGATGTTTAATATATTATTGAATGACAATGAAATATTTATTTTATTATTTTGATGTGAATAGGTGTTACTGTGTTATACGTGCAATTGTGAATGACAAGGAAATATTTATTTTATTATTTTGATGTGAATAGGCGTTACTGTGTTATACGTGCAACTGTGAATTTAAATATTTGCATGATGGATAGATAGGGAATACAAATATAATCTAGCATCAAACACTGTTTTACACCAATGGATATACTGATAGAATATGACCATCGGTAGATTCTAGAGGCAAAGGGGATTGTTTCCCTTTTCACTAACACTGTTCATGGTGTTAATTACACAATAAAATAATGACAGAATATTTTCGTCGGTATATTCTAGTGGTGAAGAGAATTGCTCTTCTTTTTTCTAATACTGTTCATTATGTTAATTACACATGGACATACTGACAAAATATTTCTGTCGGTATATTTAGTGATGATGAGAACTGTTTACTTCTTAAGACACTGTTCACTTCTCAAGGTAGTGATAATTAATGCATTTTTACCTACGAAATCACCGATGCAATGAGAATTTCAACTCATTGACTATTAATGCTTTTTATGACTGTGGTACACGTTCCTTAATGGAATGTGAATTCTAAGGCGTTGGTAATCAATGTTCTTTCTGATTGTTGATCGTTTACTCTTTAATGATTGAATGAAAATTCATCAGTAATATTTAGAGGAATTTCTGAAATTTTTTCTGTTAATTGAAAATTTTATTTTTACTTCACAGACGAAATCACTGATAAATTTTTTAAAAATATTAATATTTAATATTCTATTGGAAATTATGTTGGTAATACCTAATATAAAAGTCCACGAGCACATCAGACAAAGCTTTATCTTCTTCATTCTTCTTCTTTCATCCTCTCTCTATTTTTCTCTCTTCTTCTTCACTCTTATTTTTGTTCACAACCCGGCCAAAATCAAGCATCATCTTCTCTTCTAATCATAAGATATGCCGTCTTCCTTTATTTTTCTCCTTATTTTTCTATTTTTCAGGTTTTTTTTAACAATCCCTTTTAATTTATTTTTTTTTTAATTCTCAGCCGACACTAAGCAGACCGTAAAGGTAAGAATTTTTTGTTCTTTTTTCTTTTTTATTTGTGCTTTTTTTAATTATTTTTTTTAATTATTTTTGTTCAATTCTGTGTTCAATTTTAATTGTTATTTAAATATTTTTTCATTACTTTCAAGAATTTTTGTTTTTGTTTTAAATTTTGTTGTTCAACTTCAATTTAATGTGTAGGATTAGTTTTAATTATTATTTTTAATTTTTGTTAATTTAGATTATTATTTTTTTAATTTAAGATTAAATATATTACGACTTAGAAAATGAGAATTTTGTCCAAAATTGAATTATTCTAATTTGTTGGAAGAAATTGAATAAAATCAACTAGTTTATGGCATATATGTTGTGTATTTGTAAGTTTAAAAATTCTAGGTAGCCTACCATATAGGTGAGGTGCTATCGAGTTTTTTTTAAATAGAAATCATTTAACTTTTTTCCTGTTAATTTATGTATATGCCACGAGGAAAGTCTATTGCACGTCATGAGAACAAGATTACTGCTAGTTCTTCTAGCAATAATGCTGACGACCACAAATCATTAGGTGCCAACCAAGAATAGGCACATGAGGCATAACCATCGACTCATAACGTAGAGTCGTCGAGTGCGATATTGCAACATCGAGAGAGGGTCCCTTCACAACAAGATCTTTTTACCTGTAAGTATGAGGTTGAATGGAAGGACGACCTTTTTAATGTAAAAATGATTTTCCTGCTTTCACAATGACATGTTTAATAATTTTTTAAAAGATAATTTTGTTTAACGAGTGCAATTTCAGGTTTATAAACATTGAGGCTGCAAGAACAATAAAACCAGCCTTTAAATCATCGATGAAAATTCCATTATTTCAATAGAGTCAGGTTTCCAGACATCCTAAATGAAAACCGTAAATCGATACATGGTTTTCAAGGTTTAAGGTTAGTATTAACTTAAATATTTTTTTATTATGTTAATTTAGTTAGTTTATTGAAATTATTGAAATTTTCCTTTCATAATTTTTTACTGCAAGGAAAAATTTGAATGGGAGAGAGCTGATGATAATGTTGCGAGGAAGGTTTAGAAAAATCACGTTGCAACTAGGTAAGATCAAAATGAGGATAATTTTTTTATCCTAAATATTAAAATTTTATTTTTCATTTACTAACGAATAATTTATTGATAACATATAAGTTGGGTGATTTTTGATACGAGAGGAAAAAAAAAAAAAAAAACCAAAAACAATACGTGAGAGAAAGCAAGCTTCCAGCCTTAAATGACATAATGACATGATAAATTAAAAGGATTTAAGACTCGCCGACAGACTAGGAATTACCGGAGAGAGTTTCATCTATGAATTGTTTCCATGCTATTTATTTCATGGTAAAGACTCTTGATTAAATCACAATCTCTTCCATCAACAAAGATTTTAATATTAATCCCAGTTAATATTATAATACGTGGTAATCACAATTCGTGATTTTATTGTAATCCGCTCGTTAAGTTTGGGCTAATTAGGCCGTTTAAAGAGGATCTGGGGTAGGCCACGTGGAGTTATACAAACTTATATTGACTGGAAAAATGATACATGACTTTGGATTAATGCTCAAAATTATAATTAATAGAGCGAGATTATTGACCAGTGGGTCTATCACGTAAACTAAATTAAAAGATATATATATATATATATATATATATATTAAAAAATAGTGCACATTAACGTATATTAAAAACATTTATAAACCATTTTATATCCATTCAAGTGATAGTCATTTTAGGTGGCATTCCGCAGAGCACATGGTATGGATACAAAACCGTATGCACTGAGATAAGAATATATTTAATTAAAATAAAAGCAGCTTCCTAGCATGGCTGACCTTTGGAAAAATGGTCGATGGCTTCCTCGCAATTATTAAAGGCAGGCACGGTACCTGTTCTGACTTCTGCTTCTGCGTATTTGCTCCACTGCTGAAGATGTTTGACGGGACCTTCATTCCTAAAGTCAGATCTGTTCTTCGAGTTAATTCCCGGAGACGAGAGCCACCACAGCCGGTCCTCATTGGACGATGACCAATGCCTTTAGTATTATCATATCCCACTACTGATCTTGGTCAAACACGTCGGGATTATTGAAATCCCGATCAGGAGACGATTTTTTCTTGAAGCCAGCCATTGATGACGATTTCTAATTCAAAATATTATCATTTGAAAATTGCGGATAAAACAATATTGCTATAATTTCCAGTTAGACCTCTTCTTTTTGTTTGTTTATGTGCACTAAATCAAACAGTTATTTAGAGTTGAAAGGGGAGGGCGCTAATTAATTATCATGGTAAGGAATTCGGAGATGCAACTGTCGCTCGACTGATGCAGCCATTGCTGTCATTTCCTGGTAATTAATTTGTCAGGAGGTGGGAGAGGGAGGGCGATAGTATTAATTAATTGGGATAAACATGAACTCAGTTTGCTGGGTGACTATTTTGGGTACAAGAGGAGTAATCAATTGTTTGTCAGAAGAAAGAAATAAAAATTGACCTCAGATCAAGTCTGGCTGCTGAATAATAAATTAAATATTGATGTGATCGTTTTGTCAGCCGTCGAAAGTGGAAACTAGATGCAACGTAAGTAATACACGTGTACATTGACAACAACGTAAGTAATACACGTGAATCCACATTGCACAGTACTGGCCCTCCACTCACTAGATTGCAACAGTCAAAGTTTGGTTTTTTCCCATATACCATGAAAAATTTAATTGACTGGTAAGGATAGTAGGGTATTTTTTTATTGTTTTTTAACAGTAAAAATATGACAATACCCTTGGTATAAAAAAAAAATTAGGCTCGGTACATGTAGGAGCATTTTTGCCTTTTTACCCTTAACTGCTAAAATGCTATTATGTCAAAGAAACCTTAGCTTTGATTGAGGGTTATTATTGTTATTTTCAACTTGTTTTTTTTTTTTTTTATAGATATTGCTAGGTGGGATCAGAGGCATATTTGTCCTTCAGTGTTTAATAAATATTAAAAAAAAAAAGCTCTTGAGGTTAACAAAACCCTAGCTTTGGTCAAGAGTTGTTTTCATCATTTTAACTTTGTTATTTTAGTTCATCATTTTAACTTTGTTATTTTAGGTGAGATTAGAGGTAAAGTTGAGTTTTAATATTTAATCAATATTTAAAAAAATGATGACAAGAGTGTCGCATATATGTGTCGCCACCTAAAGGCCAGACAATAGCTTTTGATGTGACATTTGAATTTTCTAAGCATTTTCTTCGTTTCTAACTAACGTATGTCCTGACTGGACCTTTAGTTTGATGCTAGCAACCTTTTTTTTTCTTCTCTCTCTCTTGTCCTTACTTTTTGCGCTTGGCCACCTAGATTTTCAAGGCTGCCCCCCAATTTGTTTTATCTCCAGACCTGGTCCATATTCTTTTGGTTTCTAATTTTTGTCATTGACTCTTTTATAGAGTTTTGATTTTTTTCTTAATTTCATTCAATCAATCTTAGTTTGTCATGTGTTGTTTTTTCCACTTTGGTTCTTGTTCTTTTGATTTCTATTTTTTTTCTCTTAACCCTTTTGTATAATTTGTATTTCTTTTTAATTTGACCCCTCAATTCAGATTTATGGTATGTTATTTTCTTTCAATTTAATCCTCATTCTTTTGAATTTTTTATTCATTTTGCTAAAGTTATTTTTCTTTCAATTTCACTCTTCAATCAGAGATTTATAATTGCCATCTAATTTATTTTGTATTTCAATTCCCTTATTCTTCTAATTACTATTTTTCATGGATCCTTTTATATAATTGATTTTTTTTTCAATTTCATCCTTTAGCGTTTGATTTGCCTGAGATTGGATTTTATGGTTTTTTCATGTATGGTTTCCAGTCTAATGACCTAAATCATGAATTTGAAAAGCTAATGTAGTTGACATTTTTTTTATTTTCTTTTTCAATTTCATCATTCAATATTTTTCTTTTAAAAAAATTACTTTGTGATTTTCTTTATTTTTTTTCTATTAGGTTATCTTGATTTAATAAAATAAGTCCCGAGTTTTGTGGATTAATCCGGGTTGACTCACCTCTTATTAACCAAGTTACATGTTTATCATGCTACCTCAAGTTAACTCGGACTAATTTTTTTGGTTCCCTTTTTATCCAATTTCATAGTTCTAAATGTTTTTTTTCCACATTGTAGTGATTTTTTAAAAAACAAATTTATCCATTTACTATCATCACCTAATTCTTTATAGTTTAATTAAAATAAAATCAGCTTATTAGACTTGGTTAGGGCTATAATCCGAGTAGCACATGTTTAATTAAAAATTATTGTTGCCTATTTTTTTATAGTTTAATTAAAATAAAACCATTTACTAGTTTAATTAAAAATTATCGTTCTTTTTCTTTGAAACACAAAAAAAATTAAATGAGGCTAGACATGTATGACTAGGTGTCTGACCCTTTGCAAGCATTCTCTCTATTTTTTTGTCTTTTTTTCTTTGGTTTTTTTACACTTCAAAAGTTTTTTACTAGATTCACTCACTTTTTAGTTTTATAGTTTTTAAATACTATTATAAGTTTTTATTTAAATCTTGATATCCTTTTCAATTATTATGTATCTTATCAAAAAATAATAATACTTATAATAAATTATTTATGAAAATTTGATTGAAATTAGTTGTTTATTATTAAAATGTTTAAATAGATCAAGAACATGATTTTATTATATTTATGATTATTTTTTTTTTATTTTTCAATCACACAAAATATAGACATGTTTTTTTGATATTTTTTGTTAACTTGCTTTAACAATTATATATATATATATATATATATATATATATATATATATATAAGAAACAATGCTTCCAATTAAAAATATTATCTTGACTTAAATAAACAAGAGAAACATTGATATGAAACTTTATTTTTAATTTTTTTTTTAAAATAGTTGTATTCTCGACCCTTAGTCGAGTTTTAAAACTATAATAACAATCATTTTTATCATTATATTTACCTGAATCAACTATATTAACTATTATACAGAGAATTGAACAAGTTTGTTCTACTATTCCTTTTAGTAAGACAAGAATTTGTCCATTATAACAGCTTTAAAATGAACAAAAATTAATTTTTATACGGTCTAAAAGGACATTAAACAACTTCACAAAAAAATATTATATTTAGTCCATCATTGTTTATCAAATCAAACACTACCTAATAGATATTGCAATATTTTCTTATCATCCCTACCAAACCACTGTATGTGTCTCATTTTTTCTTCTTTTGCTGTTTAGTAGCATGGCAAGAAGTTGCAGGAATTATAATTTGCCTCAATTACAGTTTTAAAAGTTAATATACATTATATTTTTGTATAAGTTCTACCGAAAACTCTATTTTAAAATCTTGATTACAAAAAAAGCTACAATTCATAGGTTTTTTGAAATCTAATTTTTCAAATCACAAAAACAATCAAAGTATCAAACATAATAAAACTTAAAAGGGGATTTCAAGTTACCCCTCTCCAAATATGCATGTCCTCGTTGGTGCGCTTAGCACACAAATTGGATCGCTTAAAAATGAATATGGGTATTATGACAGACTTAAGAAAGAAATTTTATAGAATAATTAACTAGTTACATAATATTAATTATTTTTACAAATTTATTTTTTAAAAAAGAATAGATAATGTGGTTTGATTGGAATGATAAGGTTTTTTTTTACTGATACTAAAACGATCATCCTAAAAATATTAAGAGAAGATATTTTTATTATTTTCTGTGTATTAAGAGAAGAAATTGATTTAAATGATTTACAGCAACATCTTCTAGAGAGAAGAAGGTTCACTTATTACTTTTTTAGCTTTTACTAACATGTAAAAGCAACTAAACCTTTTTTCTTTTCTCAAATTTAATCATCCAAGTATGAATGACAGGAGGCAATTCCAAAGTTATCCTATTTTTAACTTTTTAGTAGGTGATTTAGTGGTAAAAGATTGAGACCAAGGGATTTGCTCTTCATATGATCTCAGGTTCGAGTCCTGTAGTTGCTAATATGATGATCACTTGAGGTTACATGATCGTTAACTTCAGAACTCGTTAAATTAATTAGTCGAGGTATACCTAAACTGACCCAAACATCCACATTAAAAAAAAAAAAAAATAAAGCTATCCTTTTTCCTCCTAACATTGTGAGGGGCCCTTTATTTTTAGACTCTCGAATTAGCTTTTGAAGTTTTAATCTTCTACTCATTTTTAATTTGTTCCTAATCAAAACTCTTTCTCAAAGCTCTCATGCTCTCGCACCATGTAATTTTCAAAGTTTCATTGGTTTAGATTTTAACCATTCACCATCTCATATCTCTTCTTATTTGTCTCTGTCTTTCTTATTCGATGAATCATTATTTTTACAAGTCACAGTACTTGTTCTTGGTATGTTAATTGATTAGAAATTTTTTACAAATAGTGTAAGAAAAAAAAAAATCAAAGCCATCCCTTTGCAAGAATAGTGAATAATCGTCTACTCAATGTGTTTGTTAATTTTGTTTCATCCATTAATATCAAAATTAATAAAATGTTGGTGAGATTAAAGGATTCAATTATAAAGCTACCAAGTTCACTTCATAGAAATTAAAGGATGAACTTGCATTTTATTTTTTAAAAAAAATATTTAAAATGATTTTAATGAAAACAATATTATTGTAAATATTGATTAAAGGATGGTATGGATAATCTAGGGTGATGGCTAGAATGGTGGTGAACCGATGGTGAATAATATCAACGCACGAAGAGAGAATCTTTAGGGGAAAAAAATTCAATTCAATTTCTGTTTATAATTAAAAACAATACAAGTTGGTTCATTTTTATTTGATTTGGGTCATTCACACCGATACTTTTTTATATTTTAATGTAAATTTACTAAGTTTGAAAGATATGAAGAAATGGTCGCAAATAAAGAGGCTAAAAAGGTAATTTAACCCAACTAAAAAAAATAAAAAGATTTTTGTAAAAGCATCCAAGTTTTGAAGTTCTGTTTTGGCACTTCCCAATTTCAAAATTAAATAATAATAATAATAATATCGACTTGTTAAGTGTTTCGAACCCCGTCCAAGTAATGGACCGTGATATATGGATCAACTCATTATGGGCCGGAGCCACAAACCCTGTCTAGGCAAATATCATTTGTCCAAATTTATTCTTTTTTTTTTTGTTATCTTGTTTTTTTTTTATTTTTAAATTAGGAACTTTAAAACAATATTAATGACCACACATTGCATTGGAATCTTAAGTGAAAAAAATAAAAGGAAGAACGTTTGCTTAATTGAATTTCCAGTTGAAGTGATGCCATGGAAAATATGGTTCAATTAATTGTTTTTTTTTTCAAATTATAAATGCATGGTTGCATGATTTCTGTAGTTTGGAACCGAATTAATCACAGGAGTGGGATAATTGACATGGAGAAACACATGGGAAGGTGTCCGTTGATTATATGAGATATTAATTATTTAAAGAATCAACAAAGGAAGCTGTGATCTATTTATTTATTCATTAAAGAAATAAAATAAAATAAAATAAAATAAAGATTTAAATTATTTCTTGATTCACTGAATTTGTTTTATATCGTACGACTTTCATACATTTTTTTTCTTACTGTGCCGCATTTAATTACTTGAAAAATTTATAATACTGATGCGGCGACGTATAGATAAGGGACTAGTTACTGTAAACTGGTAAACAGAGCAATAGTCCATAAACTTCCGGGGGTTGCAAAAAAAAAAATTCTTCATTCATCCTTGGGTGTGAACTTAATGTGGATGCCATCACCGAATGACATTACCGGATTGCGAGAGACGTCTCCTCCCTTCACTTTAGTAAACCTGGCAAAAACCAATCCAGAGAGTTAACAAAAGAGTTCCTGTCCAAGCCAAGCATGGAGATTATTAAAAGAGAAATCAAATATACCTGTATTTGGTGACCAGGACATGCAGAAAAGTAGACATGATCAGCTTGCTGAACTCCGCCCCGGCACAGTGTCTTGTGCCGCCACCGAATGGGATGAAATTCTTGGAAATAGTTACTTGCTCAAGATCCTGTGTACCATTGGACAAATTAGCGATGAAAAGAGAAATAATCAGTTGTGAAGGAATGATGCTTGTTAGAGTGTATTGGTCCATGTTAGAGTATTTCGATAAGCCCGGAGTGGCCTGGCTCCAGGTAGCTCAGAAAGACTAGAAAGAAGAGCTAGAGAGAAGATGGGTTTAGTTAAACCCAGGAGGCCTAGCTCATCTCAAAAAACACCCTAAAGAGATGAGGATTGCCAAGGGCTTCCAAGAGTCCTGGCTTTGGAGTGTTCAGGGAACGTGGGATTCTAACAATGCTTTTTTATGTTATAGAAAAGTGAGTTGATCAATTGTAATCCTCCCTTGTAAGGTTCAGCAATTGTAAAACCCCCAACCTTCCAGCGGCATGGGTCGAATGTTAGCGGATCCTTGAATGTTTCAGGATTCAGCTGGATAGCAGGGGTAGCAAGCAGTACTGTCCAGCCAGATGGAATAGTGTATCCTGGAAATTTCACAAACAATCAATTGAATTGAGCAAGAAACCAAAGAGATCTTGAATTAAGAATTGATAGCATTACCTTTGACCTGAAAATCTTTCAATGCTCTTCGGATTATACCAGGTGGAAGGTTCGAAATTCTAAGCGTTTCATTGACAACCTACGAATGATTTGACCACACTCCAGAAGAATGTAAGACTATCGATCTTACAACAAAAATGAGAAAAAAGGATTTGCATTTAAGAACATAGAAACTAACCATCTGTGTATAAGTCAATAATCGGTACTCCTCCCATGCAAGGCTCGAGTTTGGATTTTCTCTGTTCTTCAGAATAGTCTCATGCTCAGCCTGATTATAAAACAATTAGCGCCAGTATAAACCAGATTTCATTCAATCTGGAAGCTTAAAACTTTGATAATCGGTGTTAATTATACTTACGGTTAATTTCTCAACTACTTGAGGGTTCTCCGAGAGAAACTTGATTGCAAGAGTTAGGGTTGATGATATAGATTCATAGCTGGCAAATAATATCCCGAAAATGAGCTGGGGGATGAAATCTACGGTCAGGAATTTCTTTGTCTCCAGATCATCAATGGCTTGATCAAGAAAATCTCCCCGACGCTTTGAGGGGTTGTTCAGTCTCTCAATCAGTGTATCCTTCAAAATCTTCATCATCTTCTTATGGTCCTGAATCAATAGTAGTGTATATTGATTAAATCACTCCCAAGAAGCGAGTATCAAATGAGAATATATTTCAAGTTTGAGGACTTCTTTCTTTACCTGCATGCACTTGTGGAAGATAGTACCGGGGATTTTCAAGGGCAAGGATAAGAAACTGTCCGCAAGCCTTGTGTAATTCTCACTTAGCTTCTCTTTTGAGTTTTCAGCATCGTAGCCAAATACTATTTCTTTTGCTGTAAAGTTGAAAACCATCTAAAGCCAGAAAGGAAATGTTAGAATTAACACAAGGAAATTGTTAATTAATACTACTGTGTCGATCAACTGAAAAGTACTCACAACAGCAATAGCTTGTTTCATATCAACAGGTCCCTGAGTAGCCCACTTTGCTAGGTTGGTGTTAATCATATTTTCAATTTTAGGAAGCAATGATTCCCTGAGGCTCTCAACACCAAAGTGGTTCAGCGTTATGCTTCTCGTGTATCTATGAACTTCACCGATAGCGCTCACTCTGTTTTCACCCTCAAGTGCGAAAAACTTGGCAAAGGAATCCAAATACCATAGCTCAACCAAAGTTCCTTCATGTTGCAAGATGTACTTGTTCACTTCATTGTCAGTGGATATTACGGTAGGTTTACCAAGCAAACTGGTTTTAAAGATCGGTCCATACCTGAAGCAAGGAAATTAATATGAATTTGTTAGTAGTGAATAAAGCAGGCAAGCATTTATGATTTAATTATGAAATAAAATGCTCTCTTTTTTTCTCGCAAACTATGGTAGCCAGCATATTACTTGTGCATCCTTTTCTTGACGAATGGATGAAGATCAATAGATCTTCCAGGAATAATGAATTGAAGAGTTTCTCCAATGAGGGGCCAGCCCATGGAGCCTGGAGGAAGAACTCCATCAATTTTAGGATTTCTCCATTTGCTAATCAAATGTGTGTAGTATACCACCGCCAATGCTACAACAAGAAACACAATTGTCCACATCTTGCAATGCTTTTCGCTTGATGCTTCTCTTCTTCCTCAAGGAAATTGATGTGGGGAAGACGCTTTTTATCCGTAGACGAAGAGTGTTAGTTTTTTTGTCGCAAGTGTTAGATGCCTAGAAGATGATGCGCAATAATATGAAGGAAGGAAAGAAGAAACTGCAAGGTTGCTTGCTACACACGAACCATTTGTGTTCCTTTAAGCTGGGCTGGGGTTATGGTCAGCAACCAACCGCGTATTCTTTCATGTATAAATATTTGGGTTCTTTCTGCTATCCTTCAGAATTGTGACCGCTTATTGGCGATGGCTTCTTTCATGACCTTCATTTGTTTATTCTATGTATTAGCAGGATCACATGACTGGACCCTTTTCATGAAATTGGCCAAATTGTCTTTTAAACTATAGAGTTTATTTCTTTTTTACATATAGAGTCGAGTTGATGAAAAACAGAGGGCTTTCCAATCGATCTGAGGTGGAAATGGCAGGAAGGCCAATAAATTAACTTCTCTTACCAAAAAAAAAAAAAAACAACACGAACAAAGTAAAAAAAAAAGTTTCACATAGGATACAAATCATCAACACCTGGTGTTAATTGAAATACAATTTAAATTAATTAAACTCGCCCCTTATACTGTAAATTATTCGAAAAGTCTAGTCTTTCTAGGTTGGCCCCTTTCTCCCTGTCTTGCTTCTTCCTCGCTGCCTACAGATGATGGTTATTACCCTTCAATCACGTTTGGATGTAATCTTAACGTGGACACCATCTGGAAATAGCAAAATAGGACTTCGGGTGATGCGTCCTCCTTTGACCTTTGACCATCTGTTGCATCAAACATAAGCATAAGCATTTTAAATTTTCTCCATGGCAGCCTATTAAATTATCCTTGGCAACTGTACGTAAGAGTCAAATATACCTGTATTTGGTCACCAGTACATGGAGAAAGGCCGCCATGTACACCTTACTGAATTCTGCCCCGGCACACTGTCTTGTTCCTCCACCGAATGGCATGAAAGACTTGGAAAGAGTAACCTGGTCGAGGTCCTACAGGTCCCGTCAAATAAATAAACAAGAGATATTAGCAACTCAGGGTTTATTTCTAAGAACTCTTGAGAATTCACAAGTTTAATTCTTAATATTCATCTCCAAGGTTTCCATGATATATAAAAAAGCACACCTTCCAGCGCCATGGATTGAACTTTAATGGATCCTTGTATGTTTCAGGATTTAAGTGAACAATAGGAGTAACAAGCATTATAGTCCACCCAGCAGGAATTGTGTATCCTGGAAAAGTAAACGTAAAACGATCAATCAATTCCATCAAAGAATAAATATAATTAATTACAAACGGAGGATTCATTGCAATGAGAGCATATGCATACATACCCTTGACATTAATGTCTTTCAGAGCCTTTCGCAATAAACCAGGTGGAATATTCATCAATCTAAGCGTTTCGTTAACGACCTGCGCATACATACAGAAACCACATCCATGCAAAAAAAAAAAAAATATGTGAGGAACGTTTCAATATCTCAGAGTTTAGGTAAATCAATTCAACAATAGAGATTATGGTACTGACGCTCTGCGTAAAAGCCATCGTTTTGTATTCTTCCCATGTGAGCTGGGAGTCAGGATTTTCCCTTTTCTTTAGAACTGCCTCATTTTCGGCCTGCAAAGGGAAGAAAAAAAAAGGTCTTAGAGTTCTTCAAAAATAATAAATGGAAAATGATTTGACATGTATGAAAGAATAATTTATCAGCTATCATGAGAATCTTGGAGAATTTATTTGTTTCTGTAGCAATGCTACGCACGCACCGTCAACTCTTCCAACACGAGAGGGTTTTCCGCAAGAAACTTGATAGCTAACGTCAGTGTTGTGGACACAGATTCAAAGGCAGCAAACAAAATCCCAAAAGAGAGTTCAGCAATAAAATCCTCTGTCAAGAACTTCTCTGATGCCATATCATTAAGAGCTTGATCAAGAAAATCTCCTGGACGTTTATCTGGAGAATTAAATCTCTCCTTTATTATGTGCCTCACCATGTTTGACATCTTCTCTTTGTCCTGAATAAAGAAAGAGATGCGTGACTGATCATTCCCAATTATAAAAAAAAAGGAAAAAATCTTCAGTAGAACAGGTAAACTTTAGTAATTTCATGAAAGAAATCTCAAATCTTAACAATAATTCTCGTTAATCACCTGCATGCACTTGTGGAATGTAGTGCCAGGAATGTTCAAGGGAAAGGACATGAGACTTTTAATGAAATTGGGCAAGTTTTCAATTTTCTCCCCCTTCGAGTTTTCAAGATCATACCCAAATGCAACCTTCGCGGTGAAGTTGAAAATCATCTGCAAAACACCAAAAATTAATACGGGTTGATTAATAGCAAAAACAACAATACAATCCCTCAGTTAGTGAGGTCTGTATTCAAACCATTCACAGAGTACTAATATTAGTTAGGATAATTATTCCTTGTAGAAGTTATTTAGTGTTGTTTTTTAAAGTATTTTTTATTTAAAAATAATATTTTTTTATTAAAACATAAAAATAAACACACTCTTAGCATCTTATTAAAAATACAAAAACAAACCGATAATTTTATATATAAATATTCATGGCAGCTCTAAGTGAGAATAGCAATAGTTACCCGTGAAATAGCTGATTTAACTTCAACAGCTCCCCGAGTGGACCATTGGCGCAGGTTATCGTTTACGGAGGCATCAATTTGAGGAAGCATCTTTTCCCTGAGGCTCTCGCCACCAAAATGGTTCAAGGTAATGCCTCGCAAGTATCTGTGGACACGACCAATCGCAGTAACCTTGGACTCGCCCTCGAAAGCAAACAACTTGGCAAATGAATCCAAATACCACATCTCCACTAAATTCCCTTCCTGAGAAAAGATGTACTTGTTGACTTCAGGGTCTGCTGAGACTATGATCGGTCTTCCAACCAGATTTGTTCGAAAAATGGGCCCATACCTTAGACAAGAAAGATTAGCTTAATGTTGTCAGTCTCCTGTATCATTTACTCAGGTGATGACTTCCGTTCGAAGAAAGGACACACCGATGAGTATTTATTTCCAAGCCCATTTAATATATTTCAGAAAATATTTAATGATAAATTAATATCCAGATGGAATCAGATTCATTTTAAAAAATAAATAAAAATATTATTATTTTAAAAAATACTATTTATCGCAACTCAAACAGTACCTAAACAATGATTAGAACGACATATAATGCTGCCACAATACCTTTGGATTCGTTTTCTGATGAAAGGGTGAATATCTATAGAGTTATAGCTTGGGATAAGCAACTGGATGGTCTCTCCAATGACAGGGAGACCCATAGAACCAGGAGGGAGCTGAACTGGAACTCCATTAATTTTTGGGTATTTCCATTTGATAAGCAAATGAGTGTAATATATGACAAACAAGGCTACAAGGACCAGCACAATCTCCAACATTGTGTGCGCTCTTGCTGTATCTCTACCTCGCAGGAGAATGAAAGCGAGGAAGAGAGGCAAAACTAACTCAAAGTATTAGGAGTGAGTATGGAAACAGAAAGGGATGATGCTTAAATAGCTCAACGCCATGGCATGCTGAGGACTTAAGAGTCCAAAACCCAATTCCAACACAAAGTAACCAATGTTTGCTCTTCTTCCCCTTTTTTCCCCTTCTACTATAAAAAAATCATATGTTCATAGCAAATAGACCGGTGCTCGGTGGATGGGCCTGTCCGCTACTTTATTCTAAGACGGCTTTCCAGCTCTGCATTCTCCCATGTTTGACCAGCGTTAAAATAAACTTTAGCTCGTAGAAGAGTTTTTATTTTCTTGTTTGGATTTTAAATTTATAAAATTAAATTGAATTAGTTAATTTTTTTAAAATTCTAATTAATCTTTTATGGTTTGATTTATTTATTTATTTATTTATTTTCTCATTTAATCAGCATTTCAATTTTTCCCATACTCCACCCTATCTATATATTTTCTTCATTCTTTTGCTGCCCCTTCTTTCTTTCTGTGTGGTGGGAGGATGCTGCTGCCGCCACATGTTTAACAGTTGTTGGAAGAATTTTCCTTGATTTTTTTTCCACTTCACCTCACTGTGATTTTTATTTTTCTAGCGTATGCATACTGAGGCATCGATTGAGGGAGGGGAGTGGACAGAAGACTCTTTTTTTATGTGTCTGTGCCAGCGAAGTTGATTGGACGAGGAACTATCGCAAGCCAGTTTTCCAAAAGATCATTTTAATCCCAATATTTTAAGCATTGATTCATGCTGGCCCCTTTGAGATTATTACCAAACCTCCCCTGAAAAATCAAGAACTTTCATAATATTACTAAATACTTGTGATATTTCAAAATTGCACCCCACCCCCGTCATCAGCAACCTCCCCACAAGGAAGTATATCTACATTTATATATATAAAAAATCTGGTAAATATCACTTGAAGGTGCAAGCCCTTTTTTATTTTATTTTTTTGTCGCTAAAAGTAAATATTTTCATTGATAAAAAGAGATAAAAATTACATCTCAAATCTAAACTAATTTGAATTACATCAACATTGAAAAAAGGACTTGGTATATATATGGCATATATGGGCACTCAAGCACATGGAGGAGATTTTATACAACAAAAAATCTTGATCATAAATTAAAAAGTATATATATATATATATATATTTCATTAAATAAATTAAGAATTATATATGTTAATAAATAAATAAATAAAATGTGTGCGTGTTTATTTGATTTGCCTCACTCCAGGTCAATTTTTTTTTCTAATGCAAAAAAATTCATGTTTAAAAGTTATTAATGTATTTTTTAACATTGGATAAAAAATATAATTTTGAATTAAAAAGTTGATGTTTAAATAAAAGCATGTAAGACTTCAAGTAAATTTTTAACCTAATATAAAAATAAGATAATATTGTAATTGGTACAATAAAACACCTTTTTCTTTGTCTTTGTATAATAATTTTAAAAAATTGCAAAGAAAACAAATTACAGAAGAATGAAGTTACGAACAAAAATAAATGTACAAATAGACTAAATGTAGAGTAATAAATATTTCAAGTATAAAAAATTAATAATACTTTTTTTCAAAAACAAAGTGTAAAGAAAAAAAAGAGGAAAAGTAAAAATTATTACAAAAAAATCAAAAAAAGAAAAAAGATAATAATAGATAAATCAAGTGTAAAATGATATAAATATATAGTATAAAAAAATATACAAAAAATATTTTTAAAAAAAAACTCAAAAATTATAGTTTGACGTGAAAAATTTAAAAATAATTTATGATTACTTACAACATTTGTACATTAATAAAAAAAAAACCTATTTTTTTAATACATGTATAATAATAATAAAATTACCCAGGGAATTTTCAACTCGAGTAATTAAATTATTTTATTTAAATCGGGCCCATAGTTTATTAACTTCATTAGTCAAATTCGGACCGCTCAACAAGGCTAGTTGCAGTCAAAACATTGTGTTTCAATTCCATTTTGTGGACGCCGTCAGTTCTGATTGTTGAGTGTTCTAGATGCAGTCCTGCTATCCGTTATCCTTTTGAACTTGAGGGCTATTCTTGTCATTTTCTTAAATGGTTTTTCTCCTATTACCTGATGGTGGTTAAACTTCACTGGATATGAGATTTTTTTCATAGCCAATAATAGGCTGGAGAGAAGGTGTTGTCTGAAAAAAAAAAAAAATTTCTATGCTAAAGTTAATTACTTTAGAGTTTCCCATGTAGATATTATGTAAAAAAAGAAGAGAATTGAAGTTAGATATTTTTATTTTTTCATATAGAGATGGGAAAAACCCTGCTCTTCTTCTTTAAACTTGGAAATATATAGCTTATTTTGTAGCAAACATGTGACTAACTATATGGTAAAGTGTTATTTATATTGCATATCTTACTTTTATTACATGATAGCTTGCCAAGTCAACTATGCATGTGACAATTCTAGTTGAAACATAAATGAAGTTATAGCATGTATGTATAGCGGTAGCCCAAAACAAAATAAGACATAAACTATATATATATATATATATATATATAGAGAGAGAGAGAGAGAGAGAGAGAGAGAGAGAGAGAGAGATGATTGTTTGGGTAAAAACTAAGCCATGTGAGGCTTGGTTATGCCTCGGTTGACCTTGGCAATAACCGGGCCAGAAGCTTTTTTTATATATTATCAATTAATATATATAGGTTGTGAATAGTGGTGGAGTTAGAGTTTTTTAAATGAAGGAACAAATTATTAACAATTTATATTATATTATATAGATATGCATTAGAAATCAATTCAAAACATATATACTAATTCATATCAAGTAAAATTAATATAAAAATACTTTTAAAAAAAAAACTTATATTATAATTGTTCTCTTCAAGTATTCATATTTTAAAACCGCTTCATAATAGCTTTATTATCAATTTTATCGAAGATATCTTTCTTAATATATACAATCAAACTATCATTCATTCATTTATCTTTTATCCTATTCCGCAATCTACTCTCGACAATATACATAGCAGAAAAACTCTCTCCACTGTAGCAGTTGCAACTGGTAGAAGTAATGATAATTTGATAAGCATATATACTAATGGAAATATCAAATTCTTTTTTGTTTTTACCATTTTCTTTGCAAGACTGGCAATACCTTCAATATCAGAGAACTCATCATCACCATGTAGATCAATAATATGCATATCAAGTTGGTCACCAAGTACCATAAGGTCCACTATAGAGAATTCACTAGGATAAAAAAGAGCAGGACGAATAAGTTTTTCTTTGTTGAAAGTAGAGAAAGAGTGACTTGGGTTTAAACATGTCACACAAAGAATTCACTGGATTTTTTTTATCATCATTAGTGTTTACATGATAATTAACATAACTACACAATAATTCTAAATCTTCCATATGAAATTCATAGCAAAATACACATCAATTCATCAAAATCAAAATCTATTTCAATTCATATCTATATGCATATAATAAGTATGTTGATTAAATTATACTTAATTATTTTTAGACGAATTTGAACATTTTTATATCAAAACCCCTAAAGAAACATTTATCATAAACCCTAATATTTTTAATAACTAATTATAAAAAAATAAAAGTAAAATTAGACAATAAAATAAATAGAAAAGATGAAGGAAATTTACCTAAAGTATAAAGCAAAATAAAAAATGAATTGTTTAACTGTACTTAAAGAAAAATTTGTATATAGGAGAGAGGCAGGGAACGTAGTATTAAAGAACCATCTCAAGCCAAAAGCTTAAACTTTTAGGTGAAGTCCTAAAATATGATTTATATTATTCTCTAACACACCCCCTCAAGTGAAAGCGTTTTGGGCTTGAAACTTGCACAGACCATATTATCTTGTGCTTAATTTTTACCAAATAAATGAGGATGATGAGATTCGAATTCCTGACCGTTTGGTCATCAAGGTTCTGATACAGTATCAAAGAACCATCTCAACCCAAAAACTTAATCTTTTAGGTAAGGTTTCAGAATATGATTTATATTATTTTTTAACACGCAACTTATAAAAAGAACAAAAAAAAAAATTTTGTTAGTCGGGGGAAGTTAAAGAAAGAAAAGAAAGGGGAAAATTTTAGGTAATGAGTGTTTTTTTTTTATATTATATATATATATATATATATATATATATATATATAAAAGTACATTTAATAATAACTTTACTTCCGTGTAGCCACAGTTCACCAAACTAATATTTTAATATAAAAAATATTTAAAACAAAATTAAAGGGGCAATTGTCCTCTTTTGTCCCTCCGTGGCTCTGCAACTGGTTATGGAGATAAAAGAATAGAATTAATTAATTGGTTTAGAGAAGAGAGACTCACATCTTTCAAGGTGTTGTGTTCGTGTGTGTGGACACACACATATTTGAAACAATACTTTATAATGATATGATTGTAAAGAAAAAACTTGATGCTTTTGAATTAGATTGAATGGCTATCAATGCAATTTAATTCTAATAATTGCACCCATTAACTAACTAATGTCAATAAAATAGATTTTATATGTAAACCCCTATTCTAACACTAGTAAATCAATGCTAGAAATTGTAAATTTTTTATTTGAGAAATGATAATTAAGAAGAAAAATTGTTATAGATAGAGATGATAAACTTTTATAAATTTAACTTAAATTTCATACTAAATAAAGTAATAAATTGATACGTAAAATGTCAACCCAATGACGAATAGCGTAAGTTCCCCAACCGGGTGAAATAATTATCCAAGGAACAAAAAGTATACATTGGGTATAAAAAAGGTGATACAACAATAATAATAATAATAATAATAATAATAATAATAATAATAGAGTGGGAATCTAAGAAAAAAATAATGTATGATTTTACATGTGAAAACATTGATTATTGATATAAGCCCCCGCGTACAATCATGTTATTTTGACCAAAAATAGCAAAAATTCTAAGCAATTTTTTATGATGGTTATGAATAGGAGTCATCAATGAATTAGATTAGCAAAAATTCTAAGCAATTTTTTATGATGGTTATGAATAGGAGTCATCAATGAATTAGATTAAAATTCATGATGATGTGAGTAAATGAAATGGTATGCAAAATTTAGATTTTTGAAAAAAACTTATCCAATGACCCGTTTTACAATATCAATTATATCTTTTAATCCGGCCATTCAATTAAGTTAAGCTTTTACGAGTGGTTTTTTGACATATTATTTTACCTTGAGTTGAATTTTTAGGTCAATTTTTAGGTCAATCAGAGCCCGAGAAGACCTCACAAAAATACCAACATACCAGAATTTGATAGAAAGAAACATATAGATATTTATGAAGGACATTATAGTCTTTTCATATATTGTGATAAAAATATATATGAAGTAAAAAAAATGATTTGAAAATACAATAGTGCCCCTGTATGTAATATTATAAGTATTAATGATTAGGGGCATTATAGTCTTTTTTCATATATATATATGGTTAAACAAAAAATAAGAAGAAGATACCAGATTTTGGAGGGAAAATCGTAAGTGAGAGGAAGAGAAAGAGATAGAGGAAGAAATGAAGAAAATGTTGAGAGATAGATGATAAAGGAATTAAGTGTTAAAGTAAGAATGAGTTTTGATATGTATGATAAATGTGATGTTGATTTTATTGGGGTTTCTAAATATTTGAATTTTTTTGTTGTTAAAATTGATTGATAATTGTTGTGGGTAATGGTTAAATTGATTGATTTGAGTGGATTATTAAGAATAATTATTTGAGATTGAATTTGATTAATGAATAATGTTTTTTGTAAGTAATCTTATGAGTTGTGAAGATACCTTTGCTGGAAAATTCTAAAAAAAAAAATGGGTTTGAGGTTGAAGATGATCAAATTTTATTTTGGTCATTGATTTGTAAAAATTATAATTTAGTCTTTAAAATTTTGGAAAATTATGATTTGACCCCTGAAACTTATTCTGAAATTCTAGGAAAAACTGATTTTGGGATTAAATATGATGAAATTCAGTTTAGTCATTGATTAATAATATTTTCAGTTTAATCCTTCAATTTTGTAAAAAAACTGACTTGACCTTGAATTTCAAGAAAATCACAATTTGGTCCCTGGTTATAAAAAACAGTTTTTGAGATGTTTTCAAGCAATAAATGTAGACTTATTAATGATGGATTATTAAGACTTAATTAATTTTATTTGCATTTGAAATTGATTCAATATTGGGTTTGTATATTCCTTAGGTAAATGATGAATTGAGTTAATTACATACCATGTGTTTGATAAATTGTGCGAATATTTATAAATTAAATTGTGATGTGTCGGGCCATTTTTAGTGTATTTTGGAAGATTTGAGATGTATAATTGGTGCCGTAAATTATGTAAATTATATGTGATAATGATGAATTATGTAATTGTGATTAGAATCATTGTAAATTAATTTATGATATGTGGAACCATTATGGATGTATCTTGGAAGGTTATATATTTGAAATTAATTATAGAATTTGAGTGTTGGAATTTATGTAAATCGAAAGAAATGATGATAAATTTAATGTATAATTTTCATTGTAAATTGATTTACCAATATGTAAGATATTGTAGTTATGTTTTGGAAGGTTTGGTATATACATTTCTTATGTAAGGAGTGGTTTAAATTAATTACACATCATGTTTGATAAATATGGGATTGATTATAAATTGATTTTGATGAGAAGAAAATAATTATGATGTTTTGAGAAGATTGTGTATGTATCATCTTTATATAAAGGATGATTTGATTTTATCGTATTTAAATTTTTTGATGATGAGTGCGTAAAGTGAGATGTTTAATGAATATTTTTTTCTTAAAGATGGCAAAAGCTTACTAGGCTAAAATTATAAATATAGTAAAGGGAAGGATTAGCTTGAACATGGTAGCATGTACTATGTCAAACTTGGCTTGAATTATTGTGTGGAATTCATCAATGAAAAATTATGTTATTTAAACATTGAAAAGCATCAATGAAAAATTGAGTTAGTGTGACATTAAAAATCATTAATGAGAAATGAAGGCATTCAAGCATTTAATGTCAGTGTAAAAAGATGCTAATGTATATGAATTGAAATGATAAACAAAAAATAGTATATCCATAGATTTGTTTACAAAGGTATTCGATCACGTGAATTGGTGATTGTGATGAATGGACTAAAAAGATTTAAATATTAATTTGAGATGTTCTATTGAAATGTTGGAGAAACATTTAAAGTAAGATTCGATTTTTCAGGAGTATTTATTGCAAGATTTTCAAGGTAAGGAACACATGATAGGTTAATAGAGTTTTTTTAACCTTTTACTTTTGTATTTTTATGGAATTTGTCCTTGAAGGAAGGATCACATATGTTAAAGTTTAAGCCCTTTCTTCTATTTTTATTAGTTAAAAAATAACTAGTTCATCATTTATGCATTTAACTAATTAAAATAAATTAATGACATGTTTTGCTCCTATACTCTTATTCCTTTATGTATTTTGCCCTTATATAATTTTATTGTTCTTATGAATTCTACCATTCTATTATGTATTTTATTAAGATTTCTTTCCTTCCATTAAGTTCCAATAAATCAAATAATACATGTAAGAAAATATATGCACTAACGGATACGATCATGACTTGAAAAATAAAACTATATATAAAAAAAAATAAAGAATATTTTAATTAAAAAAAATCTAAAGCAACAAAAATTTATCATCAAATTAACAAATGTGAGAATTTAGTTACAAATATTAAAAATTATATGCATAAAAAATATTTAAAATAGAAATTAAAAGGATATAATGTACAACAAAAAATAAAAAAGAATAAATAATTAAACTAACAAACACAATTTTTTTAATAAAAAATACTAACTCATATTTGTTCTTGTTTTTCTATCAAATGAAATTATCTCAATGATGGATCAATATATTTTATTTTTAACTGAATCCTCATTTTAAAGGAACCAGAAAGAGGGTAATAGTTCAACATCCTTGATCTCAGCCAAGTACTGAGCCTAAATATATATGGGTCTGAAGAGATGCATTCTTGGGCTCAACCAAGTGCTAAGTCCAAGCATGTATAAGTCTAGTGAATTACCAGACCCAACATTCTTAAACTCAATCAAGCGCTAAGCCCAAACATGTACAAGTATTGTGAGTTGTCAGACCCAACATCCTTGGGCCCATCCAAGTGTTGCGTCCAAGCATGTATAGGTCTGGCGAGCTGTCATACCAATATCATTGGACTCAATCAAGTGCTGAGCCTAAAAATAAACGAGTATGGTAAGTTGCCAGACCCAGCATCTTTAAGCTAAGCCAAACACTGAGTCTAAGTATATATAACTCTAAGAATCTTGTTAGACTTTATGTTGGACCACGAGATTCTAATAAGTCAGATATATTTTTCTATGATGAGTCTGTGACATTTTTTCCTCTTTGACACATAAGAAAATTAAATGTTATGAGGAAAATATAACTTTTAAGCTCTCATATCCACCAAAGATTAAGAATCATAGGCTGTAAAAAATTGATTGAATTTTTAAAAGAAAATATTCTCAATATCCATTCTTTAGCTAGAAAAAATGAACAAGTTTGTCAGAATCAAAAGGTTAACTAATCATCTAAGATAAATCTTGCTACTTGAATTTTTTAGGATTTCATCTCTCAAACACTTAATTAACCATCAAAAACCAAATTTCTCATTATGACAACAAATTTCTACTTAGATGCTAATATTTTTTATTGGTATTTATTAAAATAATATTAAATATTTGAAAAAGGAGTGTTTGTAACCAAGTTCTCTCTATTTTAATTTTATAATAAATTTTCATAGGTTTAGGTTTTTTATTCATTTTTGTCCTTATATATATATATATATATATATATATATATATATATATATATATATATATATATATATATGTTTTAAAGTAATGATCTTATCAACCAATGCATATATTTGACACATTACATGATTTAACATAATTGAATGAAAAGAAAAGAAAAAACTCAATAGTATATATAGTAGAATCTAGATATAAAAAAAGTGTACATGGGTAAAGATTATAAAAACTAAAAGTATATATAGGAGTAAAACATGTCATTAATCCATTTTTACTCACTAAACAAGTAAATAAACCAACAAAATAGATGAAATGTTAGAGAAGTGATTCTTGAAAGACAGAATCCAAGAAAGAATTTATAGAAATAAACAACTCGTAAAAAAAAGTAGAATATAAAAGCTCAACACACGCTATTAACACAATTATTACACTACTAAAAACCCTAAATTATAAACACTTTGAGTGTGTGTGTGTGTGTATTAAGTGGTTCCGACATATTTATGACATATACAATCCAAAGGATCCTCAGAGGAGACCTTCTTTATTATAAAAATAAAAAAAAGGAAAAAAAAAAGAATAATTAAGGCAGATTTGCCATTTATCAATAAAAACGTTAACCACGTGCACGAGGAGGGGCCTGGTATTTGTTTCCATCCCTTTATAATGCAAGTGAAGGCTGCCTATTTGATGGCTATTTGTGTTGCAGTTGTAACTTGTTTTAAAATTTTATTTATATATTTTTAATTATTTTAATATGTTGTTGTTGAAAATAAATTTTTATTTTGATATATATTTTTTTAATTTTTTTTAAAACCCTAACCACACAAAAATTTCGACAAAAAAGCAGCGCTTCCTCTTTCCAAGTGAAGAAACAACAACGTAAGTTCTTGTATCCAAGTGGGGCATAGGATAACGATTTGTTTGCTATTGTTGCTGATATTTTAAATAAAATTATTAAACTATCAAATCTTATTAAATATAGTCGAGTTATTGACTCAAATATCATATTTTTCTTATTTCTTAAAAAATATTATTTTTGTCTAAGAATCTTTTTGTGTACGTAAAGTTCTTTGACCAATCTAGCAGTGACTATGAAGGGGAGAGCGAGACTGTCTAACATTGGCAAATTAATAAAATTAAAATATTTGAAAATTAATTAATAAAAACTATGGATAATATGTTGGAGACTAAACTTTTGACTTTTAAAAAAATAATAAATAAAGAAAATAAGCGACCTCATGGGATATCTCTTATTAATAAATTATGAAAATAATTTTGACAAATGAATACTTTTTTTCAATGTTTGATCATCTATGGAAATGAGTTGTAAAAAGTTTTCAGTATTCTATGGACATAAAAAAATAAATTTCTATATTATTATATGATTTTTTTAATCATTTACGCCAAATAATGATAATTTTTTTGATAACTCACGAAATTAAAACCTTAACGAGTAGCAAACTAGATGTAAATAATGTACTTTCCTTATTTTATCATGGAAAATAAATCTCACAGAGCCTGGTTGAAATAATAAGACACCACTGTTTGAAGGGTTTTTTTTCCCCCCTCTCTTCTTGTTTTTTATTCGAATAAAATTGTAGAGCATCTAAGTAGTATATCAGATAAACTGGAGAAACACAATAAAAGTCATTAAATCTAGTGATGTAAATGATAGGAGGTAGGATAATTGAAGAAAAAGAGGTACAAATCAAAGAAATATAAAAATTGGAAACTACGACCTCTAAATGTATTTTCTGAGCTAAAAAAACCGTCCCCTAGTGTTTGCGTAACCTGTGGACTCAAAGACAGACGCCTCCACGCCTGGCGAGGCACCAGCCCACCTTTAAAACATGCCTAGATTATAAAATTACAAATGCCCTCCACTTGTTATTTGTTTCTGGTACTCCAAGCCAATCCCTTTCTTTTTTTCTTAATTTGTTTGATGTGTAAATTACAGATGCCCTCCTCCACCTGTTATTTGCATGAACATTCTTGCCATCTTCGGCGGTGATTGAACCTGTTGAAGGAATCATAATATCTAACATACGCGAGGGAAATATTTTGTAAATGTGCGTGTGATGCTGGTTAATAAATGAGTATTCGAGGGCGTAAAGCTTTTTGCTCAGAGTCTGAAGAAACATTCTCATACAGTGGACATGTGTTGGTCCGTTTGGCAGAACCATAACGTTACATGGAAGAATATACATAATAATTAACCTCTAATGCGTGGTATGGTGGGACAGATCTTGGGCTTAAGAAGTATGCTTCTTCTTAGGTTTAGAGTTCGAATCTCATTTATTATATTTCCTTGCATCATGCCTCCTTACTTACCATGTTCTTGTGTGAAAATGCCAAGGAAACTCTTAATTACATCTATGTTCGTGTGATAAAAGCTGGAGGAGGCAGCATAACCCAAAAAGTCTAAAAACAAAAAGCAAGAACTAAAGCATGGTAGCACTGAAACCAATCCACAAGCCAGCAAACAAACAAAATATAAGCAACCATGATGGAGAATCATCCATGGCCAACTGCAATGCCAGAGAAAATTACTAAAACTAGTTAAAATACAGCATAGAAAGATTCAGACAAAATGCAAAGGGAACTTAGCAACACATTCTTCTACATGCCTTGTGAGTTGAATAAGGCAACACAAGGCATAAAACCCAATAAAAAAAACCAAGAACTTAACCATGGCAGCACTGAACTAACAAACCAGTTAGCAAACAAACAAAATATAAAGACCGTGACTAAGAATCATCCATCTCCAATCATAATGCAAACAAAATTATTGAATATAGCAAGAGCACAACAAAAAAAAAATCCAGAAAAATATGCAAAGGAAAATGATGAGGTCTTGTTTTATCCTGTGGGCTTGAAGGTCGGGCTTGGACCTGGTCTAAAGTCATTAATCTCCTAGTTGTGGCAATTTAGTTCACCCTTTCATGGTGAAAGTATAGGTAGATCAGCATCGTTACCTGTAAAAGATCCTCTCTTATCTATTTGGAGACTCTCCGATAATTAAATTAGTGTTGATTCAGAGAGAGGTCAATTATATTTTGAGAAAAAAGGCTTTTAAGATAGATCAAATTTTGCCAAAGAGAAAAAACTAAAATTGGTGCGATCATCTTTGCTTTCTCCTTTTATAGTCCTTCGGGTGCTTCTCTTCCTTGTAGTGGAAAGGTTGACATGTCTTATCAGGATAAAATACGTCTAATTTATGGTCCAATCATGATACAATATTTCTGATTTATGGTCCTATCAGGATAAAATATCTCTAATTTATCGAGGGGTGTTTAGGTTTAGCACTTGGCTACGCTCAACAACGATAGGTCTGGAAACTCGCCAAACCCACAAGCGCATGAACTATTGGTCTAGCAACTAGTCAAACACTTGGCTGAGTGTAGGATTGATGGGTCTAGCAACTCGTCATACCCACAAGCATCTGGGCTCAGCACTTGGCTTAGCCCAAGGATGATGGGTCCTAACCTTCTCATGGTTAGTCATTTGGAGAGCAATTTTAAACAAACAAACAAAAAACAATAAATGTTGATCCATTAGTAGCCCGCCAAATCTTTGGATATTATACGTGAACATTTTGAAAAAACCTATACCCATAGCAGGTAAGGTCCTTTTTATCTTTCCCATAAAGTTTTTATACGTCCCTCCTAACACCGTTGGGATCCTCAAGTTCAGGTGGTTTCTTTCCACAGGTAGAAGGTTTTTCTTGGGAAAAGAAATGATGGCCAACACTCAATGTAGCACTTGAGTATCCTTCTCAAGATATGTGATGACATAAAAAGTTTTTAAAGGATCTTTCTTTTTCAGTAAGAATCAATAGAGCCCAAAAACATCAGGCTTAGTTCAAGAAAGAGAAGTACTTCAATTCTTGATGACGAGTTCACGTTTCAACTAGAACATGAAAAAAGCAACAAGGGATATGGGTCCCTTAGATTAGGCCCAAGGGTTCGGGAGGATGCCATATTAGCGTTGTTCTTTAGTGGAAAGAAGAGGAAATCCTCACGTAGGGCCCATCCACTTCTCCTTTTAGGGGTGCTCAAGAGACGAGATCCCACAGGAGTCCATCCTATGTCCCAACCAACGACCCTCGGGAGAGAGGGAGGTTGCCTTAGATCCTTAAGGATGACATCCCCAACAATATATGCATTGTGGACGTGGAAATCATAGCTTGCCAACAACATGGCAAGCACATTGCCTAGATGCCCCTCCCTAATAAGCATATTAGTAAACTGACCTTGGGAACCTCTCAGGGTATTTTTGAAATCACGGCTCCTCTATGCATGTACAAGATGGGGTATTATTTCCCTCTCTATGTGATCCACCTTGACAGAATCACCGACAAAACATGTCATTGATGTTCTATTAATGAAACCATCAATGAGACATACATATTGCCAACAAAACTATCCATCAAAATTCTATCGGTAATATTCACTAACGAATTTGACAACAGATATTGGTCGGCTCTTTTTTAAGGACCAGCGACAATAATTTATCGTTATATCCATTAATATAAAAATCATTAATGAGATTACCGATAGATATAATATCAACAACGAGATATTTCCTAACAATATTTTTTTATCAATAAATCTATCGGTAATTTTTACACCGATAGAATTAGTGTGTTTGTACTGAAGGAATATCCCGTCAGTATTTTAAAATCTTATGGTAGTGCAATGTGAAATGAATAACTTCAACTTATTTGGAAAAAAAATCATTATATATATCAAAGGTATCTGTATGCTTCATAATGAAATTAATTTTTGTAATATATATTTTAAGATGAATGGTATTTCATAATCTAATAAAAAAAAAAGATGAGAGAAAACATCCCACAAATTTAAAGGAAATGTAATTGTAAACAAGAGCAACAAATAAATGGAAATGAAGAAATGATAATTAAAAGTGATCGTTAAATATTTGGATTTTATAAGGTGAAATTACATATGAATAATTTTGGAATTCTAAATATTACATCAAAATCCCCCTAGTGGGGTAAAAGGTTGTCCAAATTTCTCATATGAATTTTACATCAATATAGTTTTATAATCTCAACATTAGATGAACTTTGTTCACCATCTAAAATAAAATTTTAAATTCACCCAAATTATCAAAAATCACTACGCCATTATACAGTTTTACCAACGGATTCATTCTGTCGGTAAAAGGAACAAAAACCATCAGTAAAATAATTACCGACGCTATCTCCGACGAAACAAATCCGTCGGAGACATGAGCGTCGGTAATTCTAATTCCGTCACCATGTCTGTCGGCAATAAAAAAAACAAAAATACCGACGGAATTTCTGACGGACATACAGACGGATAAGCGCTCCAAAAAAAAATTTCCCGCCACAAGTTACCGACGGAATATTCCGTCTGTAAAATTCAACGGTAATGCCGTCGGTGATTCCGTCGGTAATTGTGGCACAGACCCATAATTTTTTTCCAACTCTTTGTGAAATACCAACGGAACTATTCTGTCGGTGATGTTCATCGATGAGTGCCGTCAGTGATTCCGTCGGTAATTGTGGCACAGGCCCGTAATTTTTTTCCAACTCTCTGTGAAATACCGACGGAACTATGCCATCGGTGATTCCGTCGGTAATTGTGGCACAAGCCCGTAATTTTTTTCAACTCTCTGTGAAATATCGACGGAACTATGTCGTCAGTGATTTCCGTCGGTTATGTCCATCGGTGATTCCGTCGACAATTGTGGCACGGCCGTAAATATTGTAAAACGATACTATACTTTCGGTATAAATTTAAAATATTTTTTAAAAAATTATTTATTAACAATTAAAAAACTTATAACCAAATAAATTTTCATTAGACATTAAAAATGTAAAATTAATGTTAAATAATATTCATCGAAATATTCATTACAAATTTAATGTTTTAAAAAAACAAAATTAAACTAATTAAAATAGCGACGGAGCTGGAGAAAGAGGAGAAGAAGAAAAAGACTGGTTATTACTAGGACCGTACAGCCACAAAGAAACACAAGATGGATCATCACCCATATTTGAACTATAATCTCTGCTGTCCATGATACAGTCCACGAGCTCCCAAATGCCCTCAACTCTACATTAGCAGCCTCTCGAAGACTCGATATCCAATCTCTTTTAACATTCGTAGAATTATCCAACTCAGGCTTCACCAATTCCTCAGGTACGTAACGTTCGACACTATCAGACCCGGGATTTACCTGAGAAATTTCGTCATTTCTAAAACATGAAACTCTCCATTTATGCTTTGGTAGCTTTGAATTGGACTCAAAGATCCGATTATTCCTCGCTGCAAAAAGAGAAGAATTTCGAGGTCGATTAAAAACCCTAAGTTTGGGTATTGAAGGGGTAAGAATGGGCTGTTGAGATAAGCTCAACATCGGGACTGAACAAAAACCCTAGTTATTTACATGTGGATTTTTATTGATTATTGATTTGAACCCAAATACACAGTTCTCGGGAAATTGGAAAATAGAAACCCTAACTCAAGGGTTATTTTTTCTTTTTCTTTTTCTTTTTCCTTTTTTAAAGGGAACAGAGTGTTTTTGGCAATAATTAAAAGTGATCGTTAAATATTTGGATTTTATAAGGTGAAATTACATATGAATAATTTTGAAATTCTAAATATTACATCAAAATCCCTCTAGTGGGGTAAGGTTGTCCAAATTTCTCATATGAATTTTACATCGATATAGTTTTATAATCTCAACATTAAATGAACTTTGTTCACCATCTAAAATAAAATTTTAAATTCACCCAAATTATCAAAAATGAGATGGAATAATTAATAACATATCAATCACAAAAATAATGTAGATAATTTTAATAAGGTACGGCAATTTTATTGACTTGACCCGTCATCTTAGATGGTGAAATTACAAGATAAAACAATTATAGAAAAAAATGATAGAAATCATCCATCAACGTGCCAAATAGTCATCATCTGGAGCAACGTGCCAATACTATTATTTCTCTTTATAATTGAAGTGTACACTGTACACGTGTGTGCAGCACGTTATTTAACAAATGTATGGACTACTATGGACACGTTAAATGTACTAAAAACGACCACATCTCATAAAGCAAGGGATAGAGAACAGGTTTTGGTTCCTGTCCTTACTACTTACGAAAAACTAGGGGGGGAAAAACACATCAGAAGCATGCATTGCCTGCCACCGAGAAGTGTGATTTGTTTTGAGAGTAGATCGCTAGAATTAGATAAGCCAACGTATATAGATAGGAAGAAACAAATGCATAAATGGAGAGATTCTTCTTTAGGGATTCAGGCAGAAAATAAATTGCGGTGGAGAACAGGAGTGGACATGAATGGTTTGTCCAAGCTCATAGTCACACCTGCTTTAGTGTCCATGTTAACTTTTGATCCATCTGGGCCATCTCCTCCAACCACCTTCCAATCAAAACATTGAACCATAGCTGAAACACTGCAATTGATCAAACTTGAGGACATGTTAGTCCCAGGGCACATTCTCCTTCCCCCGCCAAAAGGGACGTAAATCTGCAGGTTTTGCCCCTTGGTGCTGTCATGTTCTGTCAAGAACCTCTCTGGAATGAAGTCGTTGGGGTTATCCCATATCTTTGGATCCCTCATGATAGAGTATGCATTCATTATCATTGTAATTCCTTTGGGGATGTCATATCCTGCAAGTTTGCAATCTTCACGGCATACTCTATCAAATAAAGGCACTGGTGGATGTAGTCTCATTGCCTCCTTCACACATGCTTGAAAATAAGGCAGATTTGGGATATCTGCTTCATCTGCAAGTCTCTCTGTCCCGACAACTGAATCTATCTCCTCTCTCAGCTTCTTGAATGATGCAGGATGGTTGACAAGCTCCCCTAAGATCCATAGTATGGCATCTGCTGTAGTACTCGTACCTCCAGTGAAAAGATCCTGAGAAAAGAATTAAAAGGGATATTTGTTAAGACAGTTTATTCTTGACAACTCATCCCAACATGTATAATTACAAGAAAGATTTATAAATTAATGAAGAAGGGAAAGGGATGAGAGAATAATTACCAGAAAGAAAGTCTTCATTTGCTTCCTGGTTATCCTCATTTCAGCATTTTTATCATGATAAACTTCCAAGAGAATATCCATCAAGTCTTTATTCTCCATGTGTGGACCTCCTCTCTTTGCTTTTTCCTCATGCTCTACCAAGATGTTCTCAAACAATTCATCATACCTTTTGGGCACGGCAGCAATTTTCTTTCTTAAGTACCAAATACCTATCCTTTTCAAGGGACCAAACAAGTTACATACAGCAAGCTTTGCAGCCAGATCAAAGGATTCACTCACCAGCCCTCTACACTGATCAGCCTGATTATCTTCCCCCGAACACCTAGCACTCATGATCATCCTGCAAGTAGCATTGTTTGCTAGTGTTAATACCTCAGCACTCAAATCTGCAACATCATTTTTTTGACCTATCTCCAACATTTTAGACAAAAATCTCACAACTTCTTCATGTCTAACATTCTTTAACTTCTTCATCTGGCTGCTCCCCAACAATTCTGTCATGCAAATCTTCTTCATGAATTTCCAGTAATCCCCATATGGGGCATTGAAAAAGCTTGTTGAGCTTCCAAATAGTAAATTATCCTCAAAGGGGGATTTTATTCTAGAGGCAAAATGGACATCTTGTGCCTTGAAGATCTCAGTGGCCACTGGAGCTGACGAGACAAGAACAGCAGGATACGTGGCCAAACGGAGATAGAGGAGAGGGCCATATTTGTTGTTGAGAGCATGGAAGCCTTTGTATGCTACTGGGGTTAGTAAATGGAGGTGACCGATCAAAGGAAGTGTTGGTGGGCTTGGAGGGGGGCAATAACCGGCAGGTTTCTTGCCGGGTCTCTTGAAAATGTATTGAAGAAAGACGGTGATAAACCAGAGGACAAAGAGGGCAATGACATATTGAATGGCAGTCATGGCAGCCATTTGACTAGAAAAAGCTGGCTAGCAAATGGTGAGTATATCGTTCTGAACTAGAGTTGTTATGCATTTATAACTAACCTCTCACTAGTTTTCATTTCAGGGAATCATTTTCTGAGGATTTTTTTTTTAAAGAAAAGAAGAAGTCATCAATATGAATTGTTGAAATCGAGTTTGAATGAGTAGGGGCTTTGTATTAGTCAATGCATACGTTCGATGAAAAACTTGGCATGCATTCTATATATCTAAAATAAAAAAACATAAAAAATGTAAGAAAAATAAAGTAAAGTAAAGAAAAAAATAAAAATAAATAGTAACCAGATGTAAAACAAAGATCATGCTACATATTTTTATTATATTTTTATAAAAATAATGTTATATATCATCTCATAGGAAAATTCGTTGATGGGATACCGGATGACTGTCTCATGGAAAAATTAAATCAAAAATTAACTCACAGGTTCAAATTCACTTTCTTTTTTTTTAGAAAACTTATTTATTTATTTATTGTTGAAGATATGATGAGAAAACACAACAAGAAAACACTTAATCATGAACTAATGCGACATTAATCCTGTAATGTTCTAAAACTCTGAAACTAATTCGAACTGCCCATTTGAGTGATTTTCCGAATGAAAAAGAAAATGTCCTTCTGGGGCCATAAAAGGTCTCTTCTTTTTTGCTTTAGCAACAAGAAGCAATAGTACTTTTCAAACTTCATTCGATATTTGTATTTCGACAAGTTATTCACGTTGAGATATATATGGCCAGAATTTCGAGTGTGGCTTTCAACTTCAAGGAAAGGAACTGAATGCTGAGTGCATAAATTAGCTGATGGGCCACTTCAAATTCTCTTTCAAATTTCGTTAATTCTTGATGTATATGAGTACGTTGCCGTAGCCATGTGACCCATGCTATGAGAGCTTGGGATCTTTATGAGTCAGGGCGCATATGACTCAGTGCATTTTGCCGCGCACTAATTAATGGGAACAGTTTGATCAATATCGACAATAATTGGGTTTAATGGAGTTTTTCTAAATCATCCATGGTTTCAACCAAGTATGAATGGGTTTAATGAAATCTTTGGATTAAGATAGTCTTGATTTAAATATATAATTAATAGATTTGGCTTAATGATAACATGATATAAATTCAAACCATTTGTTTAAAACAAAGGTTTAAGTTTCTCATTTATGATTTTCCATGAAGAAAGAGTAATACTTATTTTCTCCATGGTAACATGTTTTAATTTAGAGGGGACGATAAACATGCTGAAGCCACAAAATAATGAGCAATTAAATCAAAAGAAACCAGCAAAAATAGAAACTATGGATATTTACATGTGTGATATTGATTATTTTTTAAAATATTTTTTATTTAAAAATACATTAAAGTAAAAAAAATATAAATTTCCTTGGAATTGCAAACAAAAGAGGTTTTGTTTTGTTCTTCCAGCCGATTATATTTTCTTCCGACAGTATTTTGATGATCATCAAGACAACTGTATATAGTTTTTTTTTTATTTTTAATGGAAATAGTCAGATCCTTTTCTTTGGATTGGGAAATTATAGTCAATTTTGAACGCGGAATTTGACTTTCAGCGGTTTAAGAGGTGGTGTCTTATTCTACCGTAAAACTATAAATATATATATACCGCATCATAGACTTATTATAGTAAAGCCAGAGCTGGTCTATGATTGAACACTAATCAAACATGTGCACATGATAAGAGATAGAACACTAATCAAACACAATCTTAAGGATTTGTTTAATGAAAGTTTATCCAATAGAATAGAAGGTTTCAAGATTTTCATTGGTCAGCTTTAAAAATAATCATGCACGCGATGACCTAAATATTCATGCACTACTGCTCTCCAAAATCATCCGCCGAAGCTAGCTACGTACGAAGGCCCGTCCACACACCTATTCAGATGGTCTCCTTTCCTTTCCTTTCTTTTTGTGGGTTACCGTCTATCTAAGTTTGTTAATTCCCTTTTGTTTTACTACGGGATTATCCAAGTTGTTAATCTGTCCCTCTTAAAATAAAATTTGAATTTACCGCATCAAGGAGTTGTTAATTTTATCGAGATTTAACAAGCCCTGTCGTTTGTTGAGAAATCCAGGTCATCCAACTGATACAGTACTGATTAAGCTGAGAAATCTAAGTCATCCAACTAATACAATACTAATCCAGGACATCCAATTGGATGCTCAGATCAGCTTGCGCGCATCTCGACTAATCCCGCAAGCCTTGAAGTTAACGACCATATAAGCCTAAAATGACCACGAGGTTTGTGAAACTCGAACTAGTGATATCTAGAAAGCAAACTCAAGACCTGACCAGTTGAACTACACCTCTCAGGATTATAAGATTCATCCAAATGTCTTTTTTTTTTTCCAATAATCACAAATCTAATTAACATCTAAGATGAATGAATAGAAACTGTATACCTGGTAAACTATATCAAGGTTGTAGCATTGTTTAGCTGAAGAACCTCCTCTTATGGTTAGAGTAGAAAAGATTGCAATAAATAATTATCGCAATGTAAGTTTCACGTTACAATTATTGTCCTGCACAATCCACGCACATTCCAGGTAACTGCTCCACTGCTGATAGTTGAAAGTCCTTAATGCCGCCAGGCCTTTCTTTTTCTTTTTTCGTTTTGACTGTATCATCTAAAGAAAACCTATGTCAGTATCCTTTGTAATACGTTTTTCGTGGAATTTTTGGAATGCCGTGGATGGAAATTTGCTCCAGGCCAACCCCTTGAATTTTATTATTATTTTTTTTTTTTATCGCATATCTTTTTGCATCGTTACCATTGATCAGAGTGAGTTGACTTAAATGATGATTTTGGAAAAAGTTATAAATAAAATATTTAAAAAGTATTTTTTTTAATTATTTGTATCGGGAAATCTTGGTTTTGTATTTGAATTTTTTCATTAAATGAAGATAATTTTTATTTTGTAAAATATATCTTATTTATTTAAAAAAAATTTAACTAATATAATCATCGCTATTATCCAAGTAATTTTTAGATTAAACCTGGCCGGCTCCAAATCAAAAGACTCGCCACCATTTTTTGTTCACCACCTTGCATTTTTTTTCCTTTTCTTTTTAGGGCTCGTGGAAAGAAATAGAGCTGTTGGGTGATAAAATTTATTATTAATATTCTCTTTGAATACATGCAAGCACATGTTTAATCTGAGAAATGGACACAGAAGCACGCTATGGTTATCTTATATTTCTATGAATTATAGTTAGGAAAACAGGCTGGTTTTTTTAGTTTAGAAGTTGTTTTTTTTTAAAGTATTTTTTTTATTTAGAAATATATTAAAATAATATTTTTTTATTAATAATTTAAAAATTATAAAATCAATTAATTTAAATAAAAAAATCAATTTTTTTCCTAAAAGTAAAAAACAATTAAAACTCAACTCCAAACATGAAGTCAATGTATACGTTCAACATTATTTAGTAAAAGGTAATCATAGTTAAATGCAAAATCAGCAATTTGACGGGAATAAAAAATATTTATATTCAGAATTAATTTAAGACCGTGTAAGCTGGTGGCGCAGGGTAAACTCTGTCATAATTCTTTATGTTTTTCTCACGTCAGACTTTCATTGATTCACATTAAATAATAATAATAATAATAATAATAATAATAATAATTAAAAAAAATCCGCTAAGAAAGTTACTATGCTATAATTATGATTTTATCATGGAGAAAAAGGAAATTCACTAAGCTTCGGAGTAAAATTGTCTTTTATTATAATATAATTGTTTTTTTAAATTATATGGGTTAATTTGATAATTTTGTTTTATTTTATGCAGTAAAATTATTAATTTAACTCTAGAATAAAATAATCTAAGATCTACTTCTTATAGATATTTTTGTATTTTTAATTTTTAGAACAATGTAATTTCGTTGATACTTTTAAAAACAAAACCAACTGAATTTTCATCCAAGAGCTTTTTTCATCATCTAACATTGTTTTTATTATAATTTTCAAGGGTGCTTAGGAATATTATCGTAAATTGCATTTATTAAATATAATTTAAAAAAATTATTAGCACGTGTGCGGCATGCGTGAGCGTGTGGAAGGCCCTTGTATTGTTCGGGCGGCGCATGGGAGGTTGTTCAATCATAAAACGCTGCATTCTGAGGCGGCATTTGAAAGGTTTCGGTGCTCCAAACACGATGAGGTGGCGCATGTGCCAAGATTTGAGGTGGTTTGGCACCAACAACCATTTCTTTCCCTTCTTATTCTCTCTCCCCTACACATAAATTTTCACATAAACCCCTTAAAAGTTCAAGAAGAACCATTTAATTTGTTGGTTTTTTAGATTTGGTTATTTTTCTTTTTATTATGACTTTTTTTATCTTGGATAATTTATTGAATTTGATCATCGTTCTTTTTATTGCTATTTTTTTGTTTGGAATCATTTTTTTAATTGATTTTGTTTTACGATTTCACCCTCCTTTGCTTTTTTTTCCCTATCAAATTTAATCCCTCTTTTTTTGATTGTCATTTTTTTAGCCTTGACAAGTTTTTATTCTAAATCATAAATGATTTTATTTTATGATTCGCCTTTATTTATATTTTTTTCCTATTAAATTTAATCCTCATTCTTTTGCTTTGACAACTTTTAAACTTTTATATTTTTAAATTAGTTCATAATAAACATCTTGATTGGAACCAGATCCAAGATTTCACAGGTTGTGATTTTTTAAAATTTAACCAAGTTTAGGATATTTGTCCGAGTTTGCTTGGTTTTTACAAATATTTTTCAATTTCACCATTATGATTTTTTTAATCTTTAAGATTTGGTCTCTATTCATTTAATTGTTATTTTTTTATCTTTAAAATTTAGCCTCTATTTTTTTTAATTATTATTTTTTATTTTAACTGGCATCATTTTATAATCTTTTTAAATTATAACATTTTGTAGTTTTTTCTATTAAATTTGATCCTCACTATTTTTTTATTGAATTGGTTGTGAATTAGGTTTCTTAACTAGATCCGGGTCAAAGATTTCACACGTTGTGACTTTTAGATATTAGACAAAATTTAAGAGGTCCTTCAAGTTTGCTTTGTTTTTTTGTTTTTCCTGTTTGTAAACTGATATTTTCTTATTTTTTTTATCCTTCTTTTGTTATTTTTTGTGTTTTGATTTTGTTGGGTTAGCACTCAAAAATTTCTTTTTATTTCAACCCCTACTATTTTTTAATTTATAAATAATTTATCATATTATAAATATTTTTAATTTCAGCCCTTGTGATTTTTTTAATCTTTTAAATTTGGTCCCTGTTATTTTAATTGCAATTTATTTTTTTGGATCATTTTTATTTATTTTTTTCAATTTTATCCTCTTCAGGTTTTTTTTCTATCAAACTTTATCTCCATTTTTTTATACTATTTTTTTTTCATTGCATGTTTTTTTTATTAATATTTTTTATGTGATTTCATTCTTTAAAATTAAATTTATTGAGAGTTAATTTTCTTGATTAAATCCATGTCCAAGATTTCACAAGTTGCAGGTTTTAGATATTTGACTAGGTTTAGGAGGTTCACATAGGTTTTCTTGGTTTTTTTTCGTTTTTTTGGATTTTTTTATTAATTTTAATATATAAATAATCTATCAAATTCTAAATTTTTTCAATTTAATCTCCTATGATTTTTTAATCTTTTAAATTTGTACTTATTCTTTTAATTGCTATTTATTTTATTTGAGATTTGTTTTTTTCAAATATCATCCTCCTTAGTTGTTTTTCTCTCAAATTTGATCCTCGTTCTTTTTATTATTTTTTCAAGTTTTTTTATTAATATTCTTTTATGATTTTATCCTTCAAAATTAAATTGGTTGACAATTCAGTTTCTTGATTGAACTTGAGTCCATGATTCAATGAGTTGTAAGTTTTTAAAATTAGATCAAGTTTAGGAGCTTCGCCTGAGTTTTCTTGTTTTTTTCCACCTTTTTTAGGCAGATTGTTTTTCTTTTTTTTGTTGTTTTTTATCAATTTTATTTATTGTTGTTCTTTTTAATATTATTTAAATTTTCATTTGAACCTATAACTCGAGACTTGAATTTTTTTAACTTGGCACTTTTTTTAGATTAAAAAAACATTTGACCTGCAACGGAACATGAAAAACATATCTAGTAAATATCTATTCTATGAACCTTCTTAATTCAATAGCTTAAAATTATTAGGTAAAGCCTCAAAATATAATTTATAGGCAAATTACTAGGCAAGAGGCCTAAAAAGCTAGTGCTAATTGTATTGATAGGTGCAAAATATACATATGTTTTTACTTCTTTTACACTATGCTTTTTAATGTATTTTAAGATTATTTGAGTTTATTGAAAGTTATTTTTATGAGTTTGGCATGCCTAAAAAACTTTGTAAATTAATTACTAAAAGATAAGAATTTCTATATTTTATGTTTCAGACCTTACTTCCTGTGATAGGTTTTTCACCGAGTTATAATTTCATAATGTGAATGTGGACTGAATCAAAGTTAAAGTGCACAAATCCAGCTTTACAGGAAGGTATTATAGGCAAAAATCCGAGTTCGTTTGAACATTTAATCAGACCTGCAAAATCAGGCTGAAATATTACTTATAGTAGGATTCTCTACTTACACACTACATGTTCAAATTGGCATATCTTGATCCTTGAAAATCAAAATCATGTTATTCAAAATCTCAAACTTATCCATACATCCAGGACTACAACTTTTATGAAGGATTCTAGGTCAGATAAAATCATTTTGAATGCGAAAATTCAAACACAATCTGAATGACGAGATTGATCTTCTGATCTGATGAGGAAACTAACGGTGTCGAGCATCCCACTATGGTTGAGAGTCTAACATAGAAATGATAAGACTTATGACCTGATAAAGGTGCAAATCAAGCCTCTAACATGTTATAAATGAAAAAATATAGCTGGGATGGTCAAATATTGCAAAAATCTAAGTTAGAAACAAGGTCTAAGTTGCAGCAGAGTTAGAATTATAATAAAGTTGTGACAGCAGCAGAGTCCTAACAGCAGCAAAGTCTGTTTTCAACATAAATTCTGAGGGATTTAACCAACCTTAAAGACTAGATAAAGAAAAAATAAATTAAGTAGTTTAAGGACTTTTAATTAGCTTAAGAATTCTAAAGAAATTTGGCATCCAAGAGAGAGAATAAATAGAGCAGAACACGACTAAAACAAAAGCTCTGCAACATTTTTTTTCTCTATTTTTATTAATTTTTCAGTAATTATGAACTAATTTCTAATTTCGGTTCAGAAGGAATACAAATCATTTTCATTAGCAAGTTATGAGAAGTAACCTTACTTTTGTAATTCTTTCAGATTCAAGTATTCATTTTTTCTTATTCAGGATTATGTTATTGATTGTTATTCAAGCCTATTAAATTATTTTTAGATAGCATGCATGCTTTCTAGTTTTTTTCGATCCATAATTGTTGTTAGGGACTAGAGTTAGAAGTAAAAGAATTAATTTAATTGCTACAACTCTCATCTTGACTTCTTAGGGAAAAATAAAGTAAGTTAAATTGTCAAGTTTTTAAATGTTTGCTTAAAATAATTTCACAGACTTTACTCCTAAGATTACTGCCAAGTGAATAAGAATTGTTTTTAATATTAAATTTGTTTAATGGTAAGAAATTGATTAAAGAGCTTTATCTATTTAATTTATTTGTAATCTCATCGATTTCCCTCAACTTTAAGGGATATCGAATTTATTTACTTGACTTGAAAAAATATTATTTTACTTTGATGATCAATAGATTAATAGGAATGAATGTGTGGATCCTTGAATTGAGTTAACAACATATCAATTTATTATTTTTATTTTCAAAAGTTTATTTCTTTAATTTTTTTATTCAAATCCCTCGTTCTTTTTTATTTCAATATATTATGAGAAGATTAAACAAAATTTTTCTTAGATTTGTGCTGGTTTTCACAATCATACTATAAATTTATTTTATTTATGATAATAAAATCAAAATTATATTTTGAAGATTCTGAGAATTAATATGCATCTTATAAGAGTTTTATAGCATAGAGATAGCTGGAATATAAAAGCTAATGAAAGGGATTTATCAAGAGAGAAAGAAATGATAAAAGATCACCATGACTAGGTAAATATATATATATATTTTTTGCAACGAGCTTCACGTAAAATTGCGTGTAAAACCTTAATTTTTTAAAAACTAAAATATTATTTTTTTCATTGTAAAAACCAGTTTTTTTTATTTATTTTACTTATAAAAATTTATCTCATAACAATTTTAACCAAGTACTATTACAAATATTTTTCTTAAACCGTTTTCTATCCAATAACCCAAAAAAATATATCAAAAGTACCAAACAAGCACACCCTGCAATGGCAGCGGATTTCAGTCATTCATTCAAATGCCACCATTGGGCTTAAGAGGGAATTCTCCTTCCAGCCCAAATTGGAATAAAACTGAAGGTATGCTATTTTTCATATTCTTTAGTGGACCTGAAACCCGTTTACTTATCGAAATCTGTGTTCTCCGACCTCCAGATGGGATGCTCCTTTTTCCGTAAGATTAAAAATTAATTATTAAATAATATTGCAAGATCTTTTTTAAGCAACCACTCATGAACACTTATTCTACTAAACATGATTGATACTATATTTTTAATGTGATTAAAAAAAATTAATTTTAACTAATATATAAATTGATATATGGATATCTTCCATTATTAAACCAGCACACACATATTTTGCAAGTGTAATTCATTCTCCATTGTATATGATTATACTATAAAAAAGTATTTAACAGCGTAAGCATAATTGAGATTATTTTTCAAAGTATGTTTTATTTTAAAATATACCAAAATAATATTTTTTATATTTTAATATTAATTTTTGATATCAACACATCAAAATGATAAAAAAATAATAAAAAAATAAAATTTTAATAATTAAAAAAAAACAGCTTCAATCTTAATTCTAAACAAGCAGTAATAAGAGCATGGTCTAAATATAAATTTCTCAGCACTTAACAATATGAGAGAATCCACTCAAGCCACGCAGCTTGAGAATAAATATCATGTGATCCATCCAACATAGTGGCTGACTCTCCTGAAGCAGAAAGAACATTCTTCAAACTGAAACAAATGTATGCATGAAATAGAATGCGATTTGAGAGATGGATTTTATTTAACTTTATCTATATTTTTATTTGCTGAAGATGTTAAGAGAGTGTTTAGCAGTGTGGTTGTGGTTGCTTTTCAAATAGCTTTTCGTGCCAAAATACATGCCAATAATGTTTTTTCATTTTTTAAAAATTATTATTGACATCATCACATCAAAACGATTCAAAAAGTATAAACCATAAAAAAAAAAATCAAAATTTGATGAAATGTAACTTCATACGCAATACAAACAGACCCTAAGGGCGCAATGAATAGAAATGCATTTATGGGCCGACAACCCATGGAGATTCATAATCCAAATTCCTATCATACTCTTATTTTAAAAGTCCTCATTTATTAGATTAATTAAATGCTAGTCCAATAATAATTGCGTAGGATCAAATCGATTGCTGAACATGCATGGAGTGCATACCCAGTGTTCTTTCTACCCCACTCTGAACATGCATGCAGGGAGGGAGTGTGTAACTAGTTTATGTTTAAAATTAAATTAAATTAAAGTTGCTCTCAATTGGTTTAGAAAACACAAAGATAACCTGAATAATTGGGACCTAAATATTATTTGACTTTTTAGAAAATTCAAGATAACTGTTTTTTTTTTAATATTAAAATAACGACATATTAGATTGACCCGAGTCTCATAACTTAACTTGCTGAATTTGCAATCTGGGTAATGAACTTTGGTGGTCTAGGAACTCTGTTTTTTTAAAAACTACTTTTTACTTAATTATATGATAACAAAAATTAACACTCGTAAAGTTAATCACAAATCAAATATCAAGATATTTATTTAATACCGCAATAACCTCATAGAAAATAAACCCAAATAATTTATGTAGATAAATTCAAAATCAAACAAATATTGAAGGTAAAATTAAGAAAAAATGATCAAAATGAAAGAAAAAAGAGAGAGAGAATAAAAATACAAAAAAAATAAAGTCATCTGCTTCACTATTCATAAAAAAAGGAACATCATTTAGTGTTCACGAGATGGCATGCACGCGCGCTGCCGCGAGCTTATAAAACAAATATACTTGATAGTGTTATAATTGTGAACCAGCGCTAAATAAGTAATAAAAGCTAAAGGTATGATGGAGCCAATATTTCATGATGGAAAAAAAGTTGTGTTGGTGATCAAAAACTTAGAGACTAAACAAAATGATTGTTTTCGCCATATTTTTTAAAAATTACAAAACTAAATTCTCTACCAACTTAACATTAAAAAAAAAAAACTAACAAAGATAATCTTAGAAGGAAAAAAACCCATGAGAAAAAACGTTGTAGCAATTGACAATGTTTTGTAAAGAAAACTACAGTGCTTTCTCCAATAAAATCGACAAAGATAATTTTAGAAAAAATCATAAAAAAATCATTTGGATAAATATTGTAGCAATTCACAATGTTTTGTGAGAAAAGCTACAACGCTTTTCCCATATGATTTATCTTTATTGTAATTATAATTCTTAATCAACTTAATATTAAAAAAAAATCGACAAAGATAATTTTGGAAAAAATCATAAAAACATTATATGGAAAAACACTGCAACAATTCACAGTGTTTTAAAAAAAAATTACAAAGTTAAATTCTCAATAAGCTCAATATTAAAAAAATAAAATCGATATATATAATTTTAGAAAAAAATAACAAAAAAAACAGAGAAAAAAAACCATGTTGGAAACATTGTAGCAATTCATAATGTTTTGTAATAAAACCTACAGTGCTTCCCCACGTGATTTAGTCTTATTTGTAATGACTTGTAATTGTAATTCTCAACCAGCTCAATATTAAAAAAATAAAATTGACAAAGATAATTTTGAAAAAATCATAAGAAAAAAAAATCATGTTGAGAGACACTCTAGCAATCCATAGTGTTTTGTGAGGAAAGCTACAATGCTTTCTCCATATGATTAAGTTTTATTACAAAGTTAAATTCTAACCAGCTCAATATTAAAAAATAAATTGAAAAAAATAATTTTGAAAAAAAATATTACAAAAAAAGAAAACACAAAAGAAACTAGAAAAAAATCATGTGGAAAAAAATACTATGACAATTCACAGTAATTTAGAAGGAAAGTTACAGTGTTTTTCTCACATATTGTAACTGTAATTTTTCACCAGTTCAATTTTAAAAAATAAAATCGAAAAAGTTAATTTCGGAGAAAATCATCACAAAACAAAAACCATGCGGAGAAACACTATAAGCAATCAACAATGTCTTAAAGAAAAAAATTACAAAACTAAATTCTCAATCAGCTCAATATTAAAAAAATAAAATCAAAAAATATGATTTTGAAAAATCAAAAAATAAAAATGAAAAACCATGTGGGAAAACATCGTAGAAATTCACAGTATTTTAAAGGAAAAAAATTACAAAGCAAAATTTTTAACCAGCTCAATATTAAAAAAGTAAAATCGACAAAGATAATTTAAAAAAAATAAACAAAAAACGGGAAAAAAAAGGAAAAAAAAGGAAAGTAATTTTGAAAAAAAAAGAAAAAAAAGGGAAATTTGGAGAAAAAAAAGATGAAATAAAAAACAAAAAAGTAAAAAAAAAGAGAGAGAGAGGAATGCACTATAGATTACTATTGTAATCCACAATGCATTGGGTGTGGGTTAACAGTGAATTCCTCACACCCTTTAGCTTATTACTTAATTGTAATTCCTAACCAGCTTAGTATCAAAAAAATAAAATTAACAAAGACAATTTTAGAAAAAAAAACTATATGGGAAAAAATACTATAGCAATCCACAATAATTTGCGAGGAAATCTACAATGCTTCCCTCATATATTGTAACTGTAATTTTTAACCAGCTCAATATTAAAAAATAAAATTTAAAAAGATAATTTTGGAGAAAATCATAAAAAATAAATAAATAAATAAAATCACGTAGAGAAAAACTGTAGCAATCAACAATGTTTTAAATAAAAAAATTACAAAACTAAATTATCAATCAGCTTAATATTAAAAAAATAAAATCAACAAATATAGTTTTGAAAAATAAAAGAATAAAATAGAAAAATCATGTGGAAAAACACTGTAGCAATCCACAGTATTTTAAATGAAAAAAATTACAAAACAAAATTTTTAATCAACTCAATATTAAAAAACTAAAATTGACAAAGATAATTTTGGGAAAAAAATACAAAACAAGAAAAGGGAAAAAAAATAAAAAGTGCAAAAAAAATAAAGTAAAAAAAAAGTCACAAAAAAAATGAAAAAAGGGAAAATAAATAAAAAAGTGCAAAAAACAAATGCACTGTGGATTACTGTTGTAATCCACAGTGATTTTGGTATGGGTGAACAGTGATTCCCCCACAACATTTAGAGTATTGTATAATATATCAACAATGAAGGAGGTGTTTTTTCATCCCAAGATTTTTAGTATAAAAAGTATAATCTTGTGATTTAATAAAAATAAATGCTCATAAAATTAATCACAAATCAAATGTCAAGATGTTTATTTGAGACTGCAATAAGTTCATAGAAAGCAAACCAAAATAATTTATGAAAATAAATTAAAATTCAAGCAAATGTGAAAGGATGAAATTGAAAAAAGAATGACAAAAAAAAAAGAAGAAGAAGCCACCTCCTTCATTATTCATTAAAAAAAAAGGATCATTTTCATTGTTCATATATGAACAATGAAGGAGGTGTTTTTCATTCCAAGATTTTTAGTATAAAAAGTATAATCTTGTGATTTAAAAAAAAAAGAAAAACACAATAATAGGATTTGGATGAAATTAAGATTCCACAAGTAGTTAGCTAGTTATTTCGATAAATGAAAACTTTTATTTATTTTACTTGTTAACTTTAGTATAACGATAAATAAAACTCCATATATAAATCTATGCATACATTCATTAGAAACAATTAATAAACAAATGGACGCGTGAATATACTTGTCAAAGAACCATCTCAACCCAATAGCTTAAGCTGTTAGGTGAGGTTCCAAGATATGATTTATATTATTCTTCTCTAACAAAACCCTTCCAAGTGTTTGATTATTGAGTTTTTGTTCTTACCATATATTTTATATATAGGAATAGAGCTAGCGGTTCGTAGATTAGAATGATAGAAAACATTGTTATGTACTAATGCACAAATTAATATTCCTCTAATAATCAATATCATATTTAATAAAAATATTAAATAAAAAATTCAATTTAAACAATACTAAAATAGTCCATGTAAACAATAACTTAATAAATAATTAGAGATGTCAATTTCATCCAAACCCAATGGATACTAACATAAATTTACCCTAATGGATAGGAATTTGTTTTGCCCATTTAGTTCGGTTCAGGTTCGAGTAATACACGAAGTAAAAAGGTCAAGTTTGGATAGGATATGGATATTGCTCTACTCGATCCAAAACTTTGCCTAAACTCGACCCGAACTATATATATAATCTTAAATTTTTTTAAAAAAATTACATTTGTACCTATCTCTATATTTAAAGAAAAACTACAGTCTCTCTGTCACATTTCCCTTCTCTTGCTGTCTTCTCCAAACTCTAACTAACAGTAGACTTGTCGTAACACCAGCAACATGTTTGTTTATTCTCTATTCCACACAATCTTGCACTTGAAACAACCTTGTCTCTGTCCCCCTCACTCTCTCAGCTTACTCTCTCTCTCTCTCTCTCTCTCTCTCTCTCTTTAAAGATATAAGCCAAATATGGCTTTTATACCAAAGTCGCATAATGACTTCAAGGTTTAAAACTAGTTTTCCAGCTCTTTTTGGTTTTTACTTTAATTTTTTTTAATTTTGGTATACTTTATCAAATGGATAGAACAACCCAATAAAGAATAACTTTTTTTCAACTTTAAACCCTAATGACATATTTGCTTTTGGGTTTTTTTCTTGTATCATGAAGTTTGCAGTTACCTTGATATTTTATTTTGGTGGTGTCAATTTAGGGAATTTAGGGTGCTAAAATTATTGGGGTTTGGTTATTATGAATGAAAGGAATGGATCTAAAAGTTTGGTGTATCTGCTGCTTTTTTTATCCTAGGATTTGAAATGCACCGTTTTAATTACCATATTAATGTTTGGATTTATATTGTCTATTTTTGTATATGTTGTACACATTTGATCAATGCAAATTTGATTGATTCTTAAATTGCTCTGTTTGGATCATTTGATTAAATGAAAGATCCAGCTATTTTAATTTAAGAACTATCGTATACACAACACATTATAGTTTTGGTTCTGGTTCTAGTTCTGGTTCGGGTCTAGTATGAATACTTCATAGATATTTGATGGATGACTAATGGATACCTAAAACCCAATTGGGTTGGATTTGGTTTATGCCTAATTAGGTTCAAGAAAGAAATCTGGGATCAGGTTCGGGTATGGATATTGAAAAACCCGACCCATGAGTATCCATTATCATCCCTATACATAATTATTCCAAAAATACGGTAACATGATAAATATGTCAAGAAAAGAAATATGAGGGAAAATATCTAAAAAGTCAAGGGAAATTTTGAATCACTAAGACTAATGATTTTACTTTTTTTCAAAAACAATCTCTCCTCTTCTAATGGATGCATGTTTACCCCTGCTTACATATCTTTATATGTTAGTAGTAAGAGGGATGAAGTATACCATAGGAAAACTATTAAAGGAAAGCCTAAGTTGTTGCCTTTATTATTGTCGTTGGTTATGTAAATTAGTTGTTGTGGATTAGCATAGTTGACGTTACCTTATTTATAGATATGATAAGGACTGGTTGTTACCAATTGTTATGCCTAGATTGTAGGAGAAAGATGTGGTTGTTGTTACTATCTTTTCTATTTAGTTTGTATTTTGTATGTGTAAAACTTGACTATGATTGCTCAAATAAAACAAGTTCTATTCCTTTAAATTTCTTTATAGTATCAAAGTCGGTTCTTATTGTTCTGTATTTTATTTAAAGTTTTTATGGAAGACACTCCTAATCTGGTGGTGCTAATACCAGAAATAAATCTTTCAACATTTTAAAAGGAGAACCATATCCAAATCAGCATTTGGGTTCCATATTGTTAAACAAGCTCAAGATCTTCCTTGGTCAAAAGTCATGATAATTGCTCTTGGTGGAAAGTCCAAACTCAACTATGTTAATGGCCATATTAAACCTCTTGACCCTTCTTCACCAACCTATAAAGCTTGGTAATGCAAAGATCAACTTGTTATTTCTAGCTGTTCAATTCTATGAAAAACAATATTGCTAATTTTTTTAGTTATTCGGAGTCTTCATTTGACCTATAGGAGGCAATGAAAGAAATATATGGTAGTCAGAACAATGTTGCTCGAGTGTTTCAAATAAAAAAAGGATTTTACTAATCTTCAGTGAGATGGCAAGACCTATGTGTAATTGCTTGGAATGTTGAAAGGTATATGAAGTGAACTCGCACTATACCACCCTTATATTATTGATGTTGTAGTATTGCAGAAACGAGAGGAAGATAAGATATTCTAGCTTTTATCTAGTTTTGGTTTAGATATGAGGATCTTTGTAGTCGAATTCTTATAAATCTTGATCTTCTATCATTTACAAGTGCATATGCTACAATTCAACGAGAAGAAGTCCGCAAGAAAGTCATGAATATAAAGCCTAAAATCACCTTGTCAGAGACAGCAATGGAGCGCACAAATTAATTACCCTAGCAAAACACACAAGAAGTATAGAGCAAGCAAGGGGAACAGGAAGGTTAGTTAGATTTTTATGCTATATGTTATGCAATTGGGGAGTTTTGATTTGTGATGATCTAAACTATGGAAGAAATTAAACTAGCAAACAAATTCAATTGAAATTGAAATATATCAAGAAAACAAACCTTGGTTGCAAGCACACATCCACCTACGAAATTAGAACCGATCCTTGAAACGAAACTTCAAACTTATATTCGAATTTTTATCTTTTCTTAACATTGGTTAATTAACGGATCCGCCGATAACTAACCCTAACCAACAAATAATCACAAGTGCCGCACAATGATTTAATCCAATGGCAGCCTTAAGATCTAGATAAATTCATTAATCTTAACAACCAAACTTGTGTTGCTTTGATCGAATGTTCTCCCTAAGTTTAATAACGAGTTCCGCTACAATTACCAAGCTTAGTTGCTTCACAAGTTTATATATCACAACTCGGTTTTGATATCAAACTTAGCAATAGATTGTTCACAATAATAACTTAGAGTCCGCTCTAGCAATTAAGATAAACAATCATAGGAAATATGCAAGGAAAACAAACATAGTCATTCATAATACAAACAAAATAAATGGAAGAATAAATCTCACAGTCTTGAAATGAAGGTGTTTGCGCCTTGCAACCAAGAAAACGAGCTTAGCCTTGCATATCTATTGAACAACTACTCCAAAAGATGAAAGAATACATGATTTGATTTGTAGAAGGGAGAGTTTGTGTTTCTTCTCTTATGGTGCCACCCTTATTTCTTTGATTCTACGCACTCTCTCCCTCTCTCTTGGCTCTCCTAATATCATGAACTTAGCTGCCTATTTATACACAAATTGTAAGTAAGAAAAATCAAAGTTCAAGTGTGAACATCAAGAGATGGTGGTAGGGAAGGCAAAGTGGTGGTGGTGGCAGCGGTTTGTGGTTGGTGGTTTGAGGTTGGTGGCTTGAGGTTGGTGGCTGCCTTCCTTGACCTTCTGGATTGATTTACTTGAGGAGCAAATTTCTGAAATTAAAACTTGGATGCCGGTTTTGATGCTTCGGGATGCAATTTGGATTCGTTTCTTCACGAAACCTGATTGCTGGCAGAATCAGTTGTCATCTTTGAAAACTCATATCTCCCTCATATGACATTGTTTTTGGCTGAAATTTGGAGCGTTTGTAGACCTTTGAGTCAGGAATCCAAAACAATTGAGTTTGCATCAATTGGATATCTACAGATCCAGATATTGAATTTTGAATGGACAAAGGTCAACACGGCAGAATGCGAGCTTTGAATTTGAAGGATGTGATTTCCATGCTCTTTGTATTTTTATTTTTCTTGACTTAGATTTCCAGAAAGGTATGGATGTTAGCTTTCTAATGCCACTGGAATCACTTCGTTTTGACTTTTAGAGCTCACGCTCTGCACAAAACATCGACTGAGGGTCAAATCTGCCAATTACCTCCAATTTACTCCTTTTTGCATCTTTCATCTAAAGGTGCCTTCAAAACATAAAACAAAGAATATCAAGGCATTTTATACATAAAACAATAGGCAAAACACTAGTTAAATGTGGGTGAAACTATCGAATAATATGGTTACATCATGTGCTTATATTTTAAATAGACAAATAAAGAATGGCAAGGCTTATGAAGGAAAACAACTAAAATCTGAATTCTTCATCAAAAGCTGAAACATAAGTTTGAAATGGAGAAGGGATTTCAAAAATGCTATGAACATGAAGCTCATATTATTGCTTACTTTGTTGATTCGTCACCTAGTGATGTGGTAACTTTTTCTACCAATCCAGTTGCTCTTTTTAATGATTGTGTTACATATCTACAGGAGAAGGGTGATCATGGTTTGTCAATTTCTAAGAATTATGATTCCACAACTCTTCTTGGTAAGTTTAATGGTTTCTTGGTAAGCTTTATGCATCTGTCATAAGACAATATTGAATTTTTTTTTACTGCATTCAAAACTGCTTTAGTTGCTAGTACTGTGCATGATTTTTGGGTTATTGATTTGGGTGCCACTGATCACATAACAAATAAAATGATCAATTTATATCACTTTAAGAAGTTTTCTACTCTAACTCATGTATTTTTTGCAAATGGGAAAAAAGTGTTTCTATTAAGGGTAAAGGAAAGGTTAAATTACTATTTAAAGATGTAGAATCTATGGTTATATGTGTTCTCTTTTTTTCCATTTTAGCTGCTCTCTATTGTCAAACTCACCTAAACTCTTAATCATCATGCTATATTCGATTCTCACTATGTTATTTTTCAAGACTTTGTCACCAAGAAGATAATTGGTGAAGGTTTCTTTTTCTAAAGACTTTATTATCTTTCAAGAAATCCTTAGAACATCAAGAATTTTCAAGTTTTTTGCTCTTTCCTTTCTTTCCATGTCTAATTTTATGGCATTAATGTTTAATGCATCCCTCTGAAATTGTTCGCGCCAATTTGATGCCTAATTTAGGTACCAATTACATCGCTTGTGATACATGTCATTTATTAAAATTCACTAGACTATTATTTATGCCTTCTTTGTATAGAGCTAATAAGATTTTTGAACTTGAATATATGATGTTTGGGGACCTATTATTGAATCTTTTGATGGTTATAAGTATTTAGTTACTTTCATTGATGATTTTTCTCATTAGAAAAGTCACATGCCTCTCACACTCCAATGTAACTATTATCTAATGGATGAAATTGGTCTCTCTAATGCAATAACACCACCCTTCATGAGCTTTTCCCCTCTGCCCCTTCAAAACATTTCTAAGTATGGGTGTCGACATGGATCCGACCTCTTCGGCTTTTAGAAATCTTTCCAAGTATGGGCATTGACATGAGTTCGTCTCCCTAGCCATTTATTACCTGAGGTTTTCAACCCTCTTTTTAAATGAAGAAAACTCGATAAAATTCATTGTACCAGACATTTTTACAAATCTTTGCGTATTAATATCACAAAGACTAGGTTTAATGGGCCCAAAACCCTCCCTAAAAGGCCTCATTCAACATATCTAGGCACACTAAGGAGACCCACTCCATGGGTCCCCATAGGGGATGAGCCCACACTCTATTGCTTTCAGGAGGAGCCCGACTCCATGGGCTCTTTCTAAGGGAGGAGCCTGACTTAATAGTCACTCTCTAGAAGAGGTGCCTAACTCAATGGACTCGTCCTATGAAGTGCGTTTGGACCCATTTTTTACCTCTAATAAGTTAAGGCAACTTTCCCGAGCCTAACTCTCCATTGAAAATTTTTCCAGAACCCTACGCGGGTACCTCGATATTTTATATTGATCCAATACATATTATTTTTGAGTTAATTACTCTTCAATCCCTCCTCTCCATAAAAGGACAAGACTCATGTGCTATAAATACATCATAAATCCTTCAAACTCAAGATTCACAATCTCTTCATTCTTAACACTTTTAATATACATATTCAGAACCTATTTCTCTAAGATATTATGTAATTTCTCTCCTTACAAAGTTATTAACTTAAGCATCTAAAAGTCCTCACATCCATAAAAAAAAAAAAAAAAACATTTTACAAGTATCATTTACCAGTCACCTTAACTTAATTACCAGGCACCACCAGCTACTTTGTACCTAAACTTTTTATATCAAACCACAAAATACCTGGCTGAAAAAAATAAATCAAATTACTTTAATTAAAAATAATTAACTAATTATCCAACATATAAACTTTATTTCTAGACATTTTAGATTTTAATACTCATCAGAATTCATTGAAACAATGCATCATATTTGTTGCTCAAATTAAGTCCCTAGCCCGTTTTCCATATAGCCGAAACCCCAGAACTTTCAAAGGACCCAAGACTTCGCCAAAACAGAACTTTACAGCCAATTCAAACGACTCCTTCACAAGCTCCCTACGCTTCTCAGCTTCTCCATCTTCCTCTGAACACGAAGTGCTCATCACCATCCTGCATAAACACTAACGATTTCAAAAAATATATTTCACTAACAGCCAATTAAAACAAGAAGTGGCTAACAAATATAAAATCAATTAGAAAAATTATAGGGTTGGCCTAATGATTAAGGGCTTGAATGAGTTCTGTAGAATGTCTCCCATTCTATTCTATTAGAAGAAAAAAATAATTAATCTGCATGTGACATTGTTTGTAAGCTTGGTTAACTCGGCACTCAAATCAACAGCCTCATTTTAATTTGCTGGCTTTCTTCATAACCTTTAGGCGCCCCCATCTCCACAGGACCTTTCAAGCTGCCATGGTCCAAGCAGTTCAGTCACAAAAAGTTTCTTCATGAATTTCCAGTAATCACCATAAAGTGCAGTGATAAATCCTGAGATTCCATAAGGTAACTTATCAGCAAATTTATAGCAAATGTTGGGCGAGATGAAAAGGCAAGATCATTGATCTTGAAGATCTCTTTTGCCATGGATGCTGATGATACGAGAAGACAACGAGAAGTGCCCAGTCGGAGATAGAGGAGAGGACCATATTAATTTGGAGGAGAGATTGTAGAAACATTTGTACAAGGCAGAAGTGAAGAGGTGGAGGTGACCATCACTGGAAGAGCTGGTGGGCGTGGAGGAAGGTGGAGTTTGGTGTTGGTTGTTGCTTTGGTGAGTTTCTTGAAGATGAACTGAGGGAGAATGGTTAAGATTATGCAGAAGAGCAAGAAGACGTAATTATTCATGTCGATTCATGTCAATATATAATCGAGGCCATCGCTAGAGAAAGTAACTTTGCCAGTGCATATTTTATGTCTTATGCTTGCGTGTAATGGTACCACCTACCAAATGTTAATTCATATTATCCGTTCTTGACACAACCTCTAGCATGATTTTTTTATAATATTATTTTTAAAAATATTTTTATTTAAAAATATATTAAAATAATATATTTTATTTTTAAAAAAATTATTTTTAATTAAGTAAGTAAAATTCTTTAGCAAGTTCAAATCTTAACATTACAAATTTTGGTTATTTTATTAGGCCAGTAATAGTTTTTATCAAACCGATCAGTTTGATTCAGGTTTAACAATACAAGTAATCATGATTTGTATTTTTTTAAAAATGGTGCTTTTTTGTTGTATAAAGTATGAGCATCATTAAATGGGAAATATTAACAAGGACCAACTTGAGAAATATTCGAAAAGTTGGGGATCCAACTAATGAAATATTCTGTTTTTGAAATGAAATTAGGGTTTAATTTCAGATTTTCCTTGGAGAAGGGGAAAATAGTACGTGAGGACATCCAGTCTAACAAAAGGGAAAATGGAAATAAAGCTCTTGGTTTCTTCTCCTCGACCAAAGTTATCTTTTCTTAGCGACCAAAATTTCCTTGTCAATCTCTTAACGTGAAGGACATGCAGTAATTTGTTGCCGAGACATGATAGGATATTGGAAGATGTTAAAGGAAAAGAATGCTTTTGGATAGAAACGAAGCAAGAAAATTGACCTGACAGCAAGAAGTAAGCATCGATATTCAAAGGCCATGATAAATTAACTAAACAACTTGTTGACGTTGAAGAAGAAAGAAAATTAAACATCAAATGCTAAAATCCACTTGTTTCAGTACATAAACTTCACATTTATTCTCTTATTGCCAAAAGCATTGCTATTGTCCTAACTAATGCCCCCCCCTGGAGCTCTCCACGCACTTATTCCTAATCATCTCCCATGCTCTGTGCCCTACTTCTTCATAATTTCACCTGCACATAAAATGACAAAATAAGTAAGCAGGATTGAAAGAAAAGGTAAGCGGGAAGAATAGAGCAGATATCAATTAATAAAACAAAAGGAAAGAACCTTAAAATGATGCAGCATGCTAAAAGATAAAATTTATCATTAAAAAAAAATATCAGAGACCATTTTGATGCCCAGTTTGCTGATAATTTTATGACCTTGAATTGGAAGAGTTGAAAATAAAGAACCTTCAGGGTAGCCTAAAAAAAAACCTCAGGGAGGGTGTGTGTGCGCGTGCGCGAGTTTTTTTGAGAAAGAGAGTTACATGGTTCAAAGTTGGCTGAACACTTGTCAGGAAGCTGCAAGGCCATGTTCCTGTCAACACCAGAAATTGGAGGGCCATTGACAAGAGTACACAAGCAAGGCTGGCCGAGAGCTTTCACAGCACTGCAGCAGAGCTCACTTGGTTGGATAGGACTAAAAGGAGCAACTGCTGCCCTGCAAGGTATCATTTGAATGAGTGCAGAGAAAAAAGTGCTACCACAAGGATGTGCTTGGCCTTGCTCCGCCAATACTGTCAACATCAGCACAAGTACCAGGAATGGCAGAACCTTGACACCACAAAGCTTCACCATCTTTGAACTGGGATATCTCCTTGATTAATGAATGTTTTCTTACTGGAAGAAATTGATCTCGAAGATGTTCTATATATACATACATAGCAAACGAACTCATGCTAGCTTGCACACCATTCCTAACCCAAAAGCTACAGTGTTCATGCGATTCTTGTGTCAGCTCCAGAGGTACTGTTGGTGTGCTGATGGAAACAGTTGGGGAATTCAAATTTCATGACTCATAGCAGTTGTTCAATTTTAATGTCTTAAAACCCATGTCTCTTGCAAGGACAACAAAGTCCTTTAGAAATTTGGATTGCTCATATAGGGAAAGCTAGCTAAGATTGATTTTCTTAGGTTAACAACTCGCCTCGCCGCAGGAACTGATCCATTCTTCCTCGAGTGAGTGATCTTCAATCTGTTTAATTGTATTTTCACAACAATTATGCTTCAATCATTAATTTGCTTTTCCAGTCAGTTTATTAACGAGCTCATTAAGTTTCTTAACCCATAATCAAAGGCTTATCTAAATTCAAATTTAATTCTAAAACAGAAATCAATAAAGTCCCACCAAGATTAAAACAGAGACTGTAAAGCAAATTAAAATTCTCTTTATGTCCTGATCAAAAAACCATGTCCTGGTCAAATGAAATGACTCCATAGCCATATCCCAAACAGCCATTCAGAAATGTAAAACATCTATTTCCAATTGAAATTTATCATTTAAACAGATCTTTCAGGTCTGATATCAGTACATTTGCACCATGTACTGATAACGAGCTCATTGAGTTTATTAACGAGCTCATTGAGTTTCTTAACCCATAATCAAAGGCTTATCTAAATCCAAATTTGGTTCTAAAACAGAAACCAATAGAGTCCCACCAAGATAAATCAGAAAAACATTAGCCAGTCAGTTTATTAACGAGCTCATTGAGTTTCTTAACCCATAATCAGAGGCTTATCTAAATCCAAATTTGGTTCTAAAACAGAAACCAATAGAGTCCCACCAAGATTAAAACAGAGGCTGTGAAGCAAATTAAAATTCCCTTTGTGTCCTGATCAGAAAACCATGTCCTGGTCAAATAAAATGACTCCATAGCCATATCCCAAACAGCCATTCAAAAATGTAAAACATCTATTTCCAATTGAAATTTATCATTAAAACAAATTTTAAAGCGGATCTTACGAGCTCATTGAGTTTATTAACAAGCTTATTGAGTTTCTTAACCCATAATCAGAGGTTTATCTAAATCCAAATTTGGTTCTAAAACAGAAACCAATAGAGTCCCACCAAGATAAATCAGAAAAACATTAGCCAGTCAGTTTATTAATGAGCTCATTGAGTTTCTTAACTCATAATCAGAGGCTTATCTAAATCCAAATTTGGTTCTAAAACAGAAACCAATAGAATCCCACCAAGAAGCGGGGTGGGGTAAATTAAAATTCCAATTTGGTTCTAAAACCATGTCCACCAAATAAATGACTCCATAGCATATCCCAAACAACCATTCGGAGAGTAAAACATCTATTTCCAATTGAAATTTAACATTTAACCAATCATTTGCCCATTTATTAACGAGCTCATTAAGTTTCTTAACGAATAATCAGAGGCTTATCTAAATCCAAATTTGATTCTAAAATAGAAATCAATAGAGTCCCACCAAGATAAATCAGAAAAACATTAGCCAGTCAGTTTATTAACGATCTTATTGAGTTTCTTAACCCATAATCAGAGGCTTATCTAAATCTAAATTTGGTTCTAAAACAGAAACCAATAAAGTCCCACCAAGATTAAAACAGAGGATGTGAAGCAAATTAAAATTTCCTTTATATCCTGATCAGAAAACCATGACCTGGTCAAATGAAATGACTCCATAGTCATATCCCTAACAGCCATTCAGAAATATAAAACATCTATTTTCAATTGAAATTTATCATTTAAACAGATATTTCAGGTCTAAAATCAGTACATTTGTACCATGTAAAATTAACTTTTCAGAACATGGGGATGTATCAGAATTATATGCTAAGAAACGGATAATTAAATGCTCCTATCCCAATAAATATCCGTTCTTTATTGCAAACAAATCATCCCAACAACCATTTGGTGATGTTTGCATCTCTAGAACAACAAAAAATAAGACAAGTTATCATGATTCCCCTTTGTTTCCTTGAAGGTTGATCACCGCAAGCTCCTGTTCGACAAACTCTCCGGCGCACATTAGTGGATATTTGCTGGCCAATGGAGATTCAACAAAATGGCCTAAAGGCTTCAACACGGCATCTGATGCTATGTGTGCAAAAAGCTGCATATGATCGAGGATAAAACAAGTAAGCACAACATTCTCTAAGAAATGCAGTTTGCTCTTTAGAAGGTTGCAAGCACCAAGATCCAAGAGGATGATGATGGAGGAAATGGTATGCTTAGCTCCACTTACTGTTGATGAAACTCTCCAAAGGCTGCGATTTTGCTGTGATGCTAATTTGATTGCATCTATTGTCCTGTTTGTGACAACAACTTCATGCATGCCAGCCATGCATTCTCCTGCAGTCAACCACTCTATCTGCAAATAATGCAAGATACTGTTAAGATTAAAAGCCAGATACAACTGAAGCCTAAGTCGTACTCAAGAAGTTGATTAAACTGTCATTCAGAGCTACAAACCACAAATGCAGCATGGAACTGGAAAAAAAAATAAGTTAACTGAGCTGAACACTAAATGGACCAACAACAATATATTATCTAAATTATCTTCCAAATGTAAATAATTCCATGTGAATAGGAACATTGGATTACTGGCTGTGTGTTCTATAAACCAGATATATGTTTCTTCTGCTTTCTTAATGGAAGCTAGTAGCATATGTGACCTGATAATTAGAAGGAAAATGATACGTGAGAGTAAATACTAAATCACAAAGAGGGGAAAACAATGACCACAAAGTCAAGGTTAATCATAACACTGCCATCAGTATCTTGTTCATAATTTTTCGTGTCTAAAAAATTGTGTCATCACTTTATATGCTTTTACCTGCTTTCCTGTCTGAATGAGAAGACATCCTGAAGGAACCTTCACTTCAATTTTTTGCCCATTCCTTAGCCAAATGTTTAGACCGGGAAATCTACTTCTGCCATGAATTGTTAGAAAGTTAAGGTCATAATGATACCCTGCAAAGACAGTGCCTTCCTGACCATAACGGCTGAGATCACTCCCTGTTGGAGCAAGCAGATGAGGTCCCTAGTGTTTACAGGGAGAATGGGAATTGTTATTCAGTCCATGAAGTTGTTACTACTGGAAACAAAAAGAAAATCATAGATCCTAAGACATAAGTACGATAACAGCATTGAGTTAAAGGGAGAAAGAGGATAAAGAATTAGGAATGAAGAAGTTCCTACAAGAAATTCGCACTCCTTGTCTGTTAATAAAATGCTAAAACAAAACAATTAAGGTGAGACACTTGTCAAGCCTTTGGGGTTCAGCTCAAGTAGTGGAGGAATGGGACATGATCTCCATGTGTTCTAGGTTCAATTGTCATCAAGCCCAACAAAAGGAATAAATAAATTGAATAAAAATACGGAAAGAAAACCAAGAAGACAGAGGAACATGGCATGAAAGTACAGGTAAAGAAGTTAAAGATTGGAACACTTTACTAAAACATATAAGATATTAACAAAGAGCAGCTACTAATAGGGATCCTTACGACACCCAACCAGCATTGAAAAAGCAGAGTCGAACACTTGCACCAAAAGTGGAAAAAAAATGTTAATCGTCAAATGAAAGGGCATAGAAAAACAACAAATCCATCATTCTTTTGTTCAATTTACATTTCCTGCTTTAGTGCTAAAAATTGATCAAGGAGAATAGAAAACAGGAACATACACAAAATTAAAAAGTTATATTATCAAAATTTTAACCTGTTTCATAAGAGAAGTAAATGCATCCTTGGACAAACCAAAACCAATTGCTGCCATTTCAGCAACAGCCTGACAAAAAACATGGCATAGAGAACACTATAAGAGATATAATAGAAGACAAATACAATCAAGCCAACAAACCACATAAAAAGATTACCTCTATTGCAGAGATCATTTTGCAACCCCATGAGTCCATAGTGTCTTTCCATTCAGGAAAACCTTCAGGTATTACAGGTTCTGAATTAAGTTCCTATCAGAATGGGATTGAAGTTAGCAAACAGTAACTAGAGGACCAAAATGTTAAAAGGGAAAAGAATGATCCCTTACCTTAAAGTGAGTGTTTGATGGCCGAGGACCTACTCTCCACATGTATCGCCATTTAGGATCCGGTCCACTAGGAGTGGATGGTTGGAACTCTTTGGGCATTGCTTTTAACTTCTTTTGCATCTCTTCATCAACCAAGCTTCTTGGAACTTCCACTCCCTCAGGTGTCACTCCAACCTGATATCCCCATTTCACAAAACGATTCTTTTATTTCCTTTTTTACAAAAAAAAAAAATAACTAAAATACAATTTAACCACTGAATTTGGGGCAATAACAAATCCTTCCACATTCCCTTCCTTTTCCTTTGTGACTCCGAAGTCAGAAAAATAAAACCTATACTTAGTCTTTAAAACTTGAAACTAGAAAGACAAGGCAACTTCTTGAACAAAACAGTTGTGAGTATCTACCTTTTCATTTCTTTGATCTTCTCAAAAACCAAAAAACAACTAAACTACTGAATACCAATCAGAGTCCCTTTCTGGAACTACAATAGTTCACAGCTTCATCAATCATGATGTGCTATGCTAGAGTGGTGTTTCCATAACAAATCCAGATGAACAATTCTAGTCGCCATCAACATCCTAAATCCCAACTATTTTCAGCTAGCAAACAAAAACAGGAATAATAAATCAATAATTCCTCTGCTTCAAGCAACTAGTACTAAAATTCACATAAGCAATATTTTTTTTGTTGTGGCATTCAGTGATAAAAAAAAATTCCACCCTGTCAAACAATTAGATCAACTTGAACAAGGGGTTATCATCGTCGACAATATTCCCGAGGCCGTAACCAAACTTTTCCACTTTGATAAAATAGAAAGAAAGCGATCTAAGCTTCCAATTCTCTCTCACATTTCACAGAAACCATAGAAATCACAATTCTCCGACTCCAATTATGCAAAGTAGGTAGGGACTCAAAACCAAACATAGCAAAAGATTTAGAAGTGATAAACGTTCAATACTCTTTCCCTTTCCATTGGTCAAGTTTCCTCCGCAACCAGACAAACTTGATCGCCAACGTGGTAATGCAAATCCAGTCTAATCACTATAACCAATACAGCCTATCAGGTACTAATCAATGTTCCAAAATTTTCCCCTCTATTATCAAAACCCGATTCGATAAATTCCCTTCACTTTTCCCAACACTCTGAGAAACCAAAAGAATTTATCTCCCTACATTCTCCTAAACATCATCTAAATCAAACTCAAGAAACACTTTGGTTCCTAAAACCACAAATTCAAAATCAAAACTTTCCCTCATTTCCCCACACTTCCTCAACTAAAACATCCAAAACCCAGAACCAGCCCAATTCCCAAAATTTATCATCCAATATAACCATTCACATTAACTCACATCCTCAAAATTCTCACCTCCCATCCCAAAAAACAAAACTTTCTCTCTATCCTCACTTCATCAAAAACCCATAAACCAAAACCCCAAAAAACAACACCATTAACAAAAAAAACACCTTCAATGTAGTACCTGATAATGCAAGTGAGATCTTTCTTGTAGTAACTTGAACTCTCTAGGTCTTTCAAAGTACTTTTCCATCATATCAATAAACTTGTCATTATCTTCCGCGGTACATCTCGGATCCTTAACTACCAAAGCTCCAGTTTCTCTCAGGATCTGACTCACTTCTTTACACAATTCACTGAGCCATGACCCGACTTCTTCGACTTGACCCGATAAAATAACCGGATCAGTGCTCAGTTTATCAGCGATCTCTAAATATCTCGAGAGTTCAATCACCGGTATCTCCATTTTTTTTATTGATTCTGGTTTTTGGTTTGTTTTCTCTTTTGGATTTTAATAGAAAGAGAGGGAGAGAATGATGAGACAGTTGGCTGTGGCGGGATAGTGGGTTGCTTTTTTATTTATCAAGGGATAACTACATCTAAGTCATCCAACTACTAAGTATTTTGTTATTACGTCCTTACAAGTTTCAATTACGCCCACTGTGACAGATTTTTTACGGCAATATCATCCTTCTTTCGACCAGCATTTCTCGGATCTTCCTTAGAAATGCATACGTATGGTTGTAACCATTGCATTTTCTATCCAAAAATAAGAAATCTCTTTATTTGATTGACACAAATTTTGTCATAAATAGGTGAAAGAAATAATAAATACTAATACTTTCATAATTGATGGAATATTTACCTTCTAAAATTAAAATTAATTTACCACCCCAAAGGATACTAATCTCTATATTTATTTCAATAATTCTTGCATGTGCAGGTGGTTGAAGGGAGGAATGATTATTTTTGTGTGGTTTTTATTAAAAAAAGAATAAACAAAAAATTGCAATTAAAAATATGTGTATAGATCTCAATTTGACTATTATTTATTTCAGAGCTTTCAAAATTCTAATTCATTTTCAAGTTTTTTTATGATTTTTTTAGTTTTTTGATTTTTTTGCTCACTTCTAGTTGAGGGTGTAAAAAAAGTATTGAAGGACACGCTCTAGATTTTTGACATTCATCTCTTATTGCTCAATCGGCTCAAAGAAAGTGAGGTGTTTAGTAAAGATAAGGGTGAGAAAAAAACTAAAAAATCGATTAAATTGGAAAAAAATAATTAAAAAAAATCAAACAGTGAAAAAAAACTGATTAAACCGATTAAAATTTAAAAAAAGTTGATCGGTTCGGTTCGATTTTATAAGTCTAAAATCAAAAAAACCGAGTCAAACCGGTTTGAACTGGTTTTTTTTCTAACAAATCAAACCGAAACTAGTCTGTTTAATCCGGTTTCGGTTTTTTAAAAACAATTGATTTTCTTATATTTTTTATAAAAACCGAACCGAACTGAAAATAATCATCTCTAAATAAAAATGTTATTAATTATGTAGAATTATGGGCTAAGATGTATGATCTAGGAATCGAAATGGTGATTTTGTAGAAAATAATTTATGCATTGGATATTGTTGGATGGAGATCTAGTTTTTTATCAAAAGAAAATGTTGCCTCGAAATTGATGAATGAAGGGTGTAGCCGAGACGTTTGTAGATGAAGCATCAAACAATATCTTGTGTAATGGTCGGAGGACTGGTGTGCAGTCTACTTTATTATTAAAATGGGCCGAAGAGGATTGTTTTGGTGGCGCTTGAGACTCGTGTGGGAGTTTTCTTGCGTGTGATTGTATCATACGCAAAGCACTTATTCCGGTTACATGCTATCTAGACACGTGGCTGAGTGATTTTACCCCGTAATTCAGAATCCAGATCACATAAACGAGAAGGATCGCGTCCTTTGTGGGGTCAAATTCTTGATTTCCTTTTTTACCTCGTGGGTGATAAACTGTAAAACATTTACGGAAGTTGAAGTAGTTTTCGTGTGAAAATGACGAAAACCTAGTATCTAAACAATTTGGAACAGAGTTTGGTGTAGCTTTTGAGGTTGTACATTAAAAAAAAAAAAAACAATCACACCTCACTGTAGTTTTATCCCAACATTCTCTAAAACCCTGAGAGTAGTTTCACTTTTCATTTTAAACATGTTAATATATATTATATTACACTTTTATATTAAATAGCTTAGGTGGTCAGAGGATGAGGAGTCACTCTTATGTCGCTTGTACGAGGCCCGTATTTTCTTTTACAAACAAAAGAGAAGGGAAGGTGCGCGGCCCTCTGGCTACAGTGCACATGTCTGGGTCTCAGCAGGTTGAAGTTATGATGATTCAAAATATTTTTAAAAAAAATATGTTAAAATATTTTTTTATTTTTTAAAAAATTATTTATCAGCATTAATGCATCAAAATGATATAAAAATATAAATAAATCATTTTAAGCAAAATAAATTTAAAATTTTTGGGAATGCGATACAAACACACCCTAAGTGAGGTCAAAAATTTTTTTTATTTTTTTTTTCAAGTCAGTCATTTAAAATTACGGTAATGATGGTGGTTCAAAATACTTTTTGTTTAGAAATATATTAAAAAAAATTTATTTTTTAAAAATTATTTATTAATATCAACACATCAAAACGATATGAAAATATAAAAAAATCATTATTTAGTTTTATTACTTTATATTGGGCTTATGGTAAATTATTATTTTTTATCCTTTAATAAAAAAAATTAAATTGATCTAAATATTAATCAAATAGTCCATTGAGATTTTTTTTAGCCTTTTTTTTATATTTTTTAGCCTTTTCTTTTCTCAATTTCATTACTCAGTATGGGTATTTTATTGAATTTTATTTTTTAATATTGAATTAATAAAAAATTAATTTTAGTTTTTTCTATCATATAATAAAAAAAATAATAATTTAACTTGGTAGAATTCATAACTCATGTTGCGGGGTTATCAGGTTGACTAAATATCAAACAAAAAGTTAAATAAAGACTTTTCAAGTTTAAATTGCTACATCAAATTCAATAATAATACCAAAAAAAACCATTGTTTACTTCTATCTAACATGGGTGAGGCGCTCCTTACTGTATAAAGTGGGGTGTGGTAAATATTTCTTTTTACCATGATGGTGAATATTTTTTAAATTGATGATTTGATGTAAAATTACATGTAGTTTTAAAAATATGTAAAATTATTTGAAAAGCTATAAGCTATATATGATATCAATTTGGTAAATTGATAAAAAAAAAATTGCTTAAATTAAATGACATTTTAATGTAAATTATATTTCTTTTTTTTTCTTAATCTTTTTATAAAAATTTTATTGGTTTTTAATCTCATCCTTCAATCTAAGTATATGGTGTGTTATTGTTTTTAATTTAGTCATCGTTTTTTGAATTTTATTTTTTATTTTTGTTGAAGTTAGTTTCTTTTTTTCAACTTAACCCTCTAATTAAAAACTTATGTACCTTTTTTTTTAGTTTTTTATTTTTATCATTGCCTTTTTTTGTAAAAGTTTAGTTTCTTTTAAATCTATTCCTTTAATTTCAATACATCATATATATTTTTTTAATTTGATCCTTATTTTTTATTTATTTATTTCCTTTACTCTTTTATAAAAGTTTTATCTCTTTTTCAACCTAGTCATTTAATTCCAGTCTATATATATTGTTTTTTTAAATTTAATTCTTATTATTTTAATTTTTTATTTTTTTCAAAGTCCTTTTATAAAAGTTTTATTGGTTTTAAATTTCACACTTCAATGTTGTGCTATTGTTTTCAATTTAGTTATTGTTCTTTTAAATTTAAATTTATTTTTTGTTAGAGTTATTTCATTTTCAATTTAACCCTCTAATCAAAAAAATCGTGTACCTTTTCTTATTTTTTTTTTATTCTATTCAATCAATTAAATGTTTTGTCTATTTTTTTATCGTTTGATTGAATAAAAAAATTATTTTAATTAAAAAAATTAAATATCTTCATCTATACATGTCTCTTGATTTTTTTAATTTTTATTTTTAGTCATCGTTTATGGTACTTTTCACTTATTAACACATAATTTTCAATTTATTTAATTATATGTATTTATATATTTCTTTTATTTTCACTTGGAATTTTTTTAAATATAAAACGTGCAAAACAATTTATATATAAATTTTTTTGTTGAGAAAAAATATCTAACCCGTAGTGAAATGCAAGCCAAATATCTAGTAAAATTAAAGGGGAGTGTTTTATATTGTAGTGTAGGGTGCTTTTCAAAATTGATTTTTTACTTAAAAATATATTAAAAAATATATATATATATATATATTATTTTTTTATTACATTTTTAATATCAATACATAAAAATTATTAAAAACACTAATTTAATATTTTTTCATGACAAACACACTTTTAAAATGTATTTAGAATTTATTTGATATTATAATAATAATTTTTTTTAAATGTGTTTTACTTGAAAATATATTGAAATTATATATTTTTTAATTTTTAAAATTTATATGAACATCCACATATTAAAAAAAAATATTTTTTTAAATTTAATTTTTTAACAAAACACAGCTAACCAATTTCCAAACATGTTCTTTAACGCAGTAACACGGAGAAATTTCGCCGCCTCTCAGCCACTTCCTGTTTTGTTAGCCCTCCTGCTAAAACCTCTCTTTCTCTCTCTAAAACCCCTCCCCCCCCTTTTTATACATCTACTAGCATACACCTACACACAACTAATAACAACAACAACATATAGAGCTGCGATTGGATTGAAGCTTTTTTCGTCACTTAAGTGGTAATACTAATCAATAAAGAATGAATGTTTAGTTTATTTCCTTGATAATTTCCTTGCTTTTTAGGAACCCATTTTTCATTTCTTTCTTTCTTTTATGTTGGTTTTGATTTCTTTGATTTTTTTTGGGGTGTAGAATAGTGTTTATAGTGCAAAGTTTTGATTTTTGGTTATGGAATTTGATTGATTTTAATTTTTAATAACCCTATAGTTTAAAATTGCATGTATTTTTGGGCTTTGAAATAGTTGATTTTTATGTTTATCTATGTGGGGTGGGATTTTGGTGTTTGTTGACTGGTCTCATCAGTTTTAAGGTGAAAGTGAAAATAGATTCATCAACGCTAGTTGGTGCTACAGGATTCAAGTTTGTTTATGAGTGTCCCCTGTGCGCGCGATAACTCAAATGGTTACTTTAGTTCATTTTGCAATGATTGAAACTTGAAAGCTCCTTTTGGCTTTAAAGCTACCAGGTTGGGACTTTCCTAGACAAGCAAGTGCAGGAGGATTTAAAGTCTTAGAACACTGTTTTCTAAATGAAATATGTATTCATTTATGCAAGAGTACTTACAGATGCACTCATGCACACACACATCAATGAATGATTGCATTCTCTTTTGTGCATTCGGATTCTTTGGTATATTGATGATGTTTTCAGTTTTCACTGAACTGGGTATTCTTTTCATTTTGAAAGCTAGTAAACCTTATTAAGTTGTCGAATTAGGAGGTGAAAATGGCTGGGAAATCTAATAAAGGGAGGAATCGGAGAGGGTCCAATAACACAACAAATTCTTTGGAGCCAGTGGCGTCATCGAATGCTCCTGTGAAGGATGACATAACTGCTTCAGAAGCTGATGTAGCTACTCTCAATGAAGTATCAGCTGGGAGTGAATCAACTAATGGCTCCTCAGAGATAAAGGAATCTGAAACAGCAAATCCTGCTAGTGAAGCAAAGCAAGGTTATTTTTATGATATTTTTTTTTGCTTTCCTAAACCTCATAGTGTTTCGCTAACGGCATGGTTTGGTAACATTACTATTTCTCTGCCAACCCAACCTAGTGAAATGGTTGCACCAATCATTTGTTGAAATTGAGCTTAATTAAATGCTGCATTACTGGTTTGTAATCTTTATCTTTTGTTTTGTCACACATCTCATGTGGTGTTTTCCCTATGAGTGCAGGTGATCTTCATCTTTACCCTGTCTCTGTCAAATCTCAAAGTGGCGAGAAGCTTGAGCTACAAGTGAGCTAACTTGTTCCATTTAGATATTTTATTGTTTTATAGCACTCTGTGCATTGGGTAGTACAGGTTTTTTCTGTCACCATTCGGCAATGCAGAAGTTTTTTTTCCCTCCTGCTCAAACAACTAACTAATGGCCTCAAGTTTTAAACATGCTCTTGCTCTTGGCATGTTATTTGCTTATTTATGTCAATCAATTGATAAATAATACAAAATTGCAGTTGAACCCTGGAGATTCTGTCATGGATGTAAGACAATTCCTTCTTGATGCTCCTGAGACCTGTTTCTATACATGCTATGACTTGTTGCTGCACACGAAGGATGGTTCCACTCATCAACTAGAAGATTATAATGAAATATCTGAAGTAGCTGACATTACTTCTGGTGGTTGCTCCTTGGAGATGGTCACCGGTCTGTTAGCATCGCTCTCTCTTTTGGTAGTAGAGATCCATTTATGGACACTTCTAACATGGAAACTTTTTTGGCAGCACCATATGATGATAGATCGATCAGGGCACATGTTCACCACACAAGGGAATTACTTTCACTTTCTACACTTCATGCTTCATTATCAACATCCCTTGCTTTAGAGTATGAAACAGCACAAAACAAAGCTCCGGGTTCAGGTGGCTTGTGATATTCATCCTAAAATCATTATCATTCTCCTTTAATTACTTACAAAGTATTTCTTAACACTTCATTCAGTGCCAAAGATGTTCATACAATGCCTTTAATGTAGATACTGGAAAAACAGAGGTCCCTGAGCTTGATGGGATGGGATTCATGGAGGATGTTGCCGGCTCAGTTGGTAAATTGTTATCATTCCCAACAAAAGAAATCAAGTGTGTGGACAGTATTGTGTTTTCATCCTTCAATCCCCCTCCAAGCCATAGAAGGTCCAGCCCTCTCACTCTCTCCTCTGACTATTTGCACAAAAAATCCAACATTTCCCTTGGAGCGTGATTTAGCAAAATAATTTGTTTTCTTGGCTGCCTCTCCAGGCTTGTTGGGGATTTGATTTATCTGGATGCAGTAACATTGGAGGGTAACAGATATTGTGTTACTGGAACCATAAAGATGTTCTATGTCAATTCAAGCACAGGGAATGTCCTTGACCCAAGGCCCAGCAAAGCTACTTCTGAAGCAACAACCCTTGTTGGACTCCTGCAGAAAATCAGTCCTACGTTCAAAAGAGGTAAAGGAAGGCAATTGAGAATTTATATTTTATTGAGGCTTGAAGTTCATTTCTTAGTTCTGACTTTTGAATAATATGTTTCCTCGTGTGTTCCTATTTTGAAGCTTTTCGTGAAAATTTGGAGCGTAAGGGCTCTGCACACCCTTTTGAAAATGTACAATCTCTCCTGCCACCGAATTCATGGCTAGGATTATATCCAGTTCCTGGTAAGTTGAACTTTTGTATTCTATTTTGTATATTTATGCTATTTAGTTCCTAAAGCTGCAGAACACTGCTTTAACTTGAATGGACATTCTTCCTTGCAATTTTTAGTGTAAATCAACTAGCCAGGTATTTTGGCTTCTTTTAGATGGGGTACCAGCTGTACTTCTAATCTTGATTAGTTTTGTTTTTTTGTTGCTCACTCTCAAACTTGTCTAATTCCATCCAAACTTCAAACTCTTCTTTCATTTATGTCATTGCTTTGTTCATTTAGAAACACGGTCCACCTGTCATAGATTTTGAGGAAGTTTCTGTTGGTATTTTTCAAGTAAAGTAAGCTTTACCTGAAAGTTTATTTCTCTAAGTTGTGAATTATAATCTATGCCTCACATCATTCCTGGTGGCAAATCTTGAATTCAAGCTTTGATAAGTTTTAATGAGGCATCCTTTATGGGAGTTGGGGAGGGTGGTGTTATGGTGTTGTAGCTACATTCTGGTACAAAGCATTGTGGCACAGGAAGTCAGAGGAATAATTAAAGAACAGAGAGATGAAAAGAGGCAATTGGAGGAGAAAAGACTGGATGGAGGAGAAGGGATCTCCTCTTCTGAGTCTGATCAGTTTTTACCCTTATGGAAGCTATTCAGTTTCACATCAATAAGGCTTTTCAAGCTTAACAGCAATAACAACCAAAAGAAATAAGATAAAATCAACCTGGCCATGTATCTTCCCTGAATTCCTGTATCTGTCCTTTTTTTTATTCATACCTTGATTTTTTAGATAGTGGTTTTTTCTTCAGGATTAAATTTGGCTGAAATTACTTATTTAGGTACCATGTGATCATGTATATTTTCAGGCATGCAATGTAAGAACCGGCTGCATCAACTAATTAATTGTTCTGAAAAAGTTTTTGTCCTGAAAAGATAATTAGAATTTTATTTGGTGGTGAAATTTTATAATAAAATACATTGGATATATATGCTACTAAAATGAAGATCAATACAGAAGAAAAATAGGGTTTTGAAGTACAATTGAAGGCACTGTAGCCACAGTAGCATGTGATAACATGGCACCAAATATGCACTTTTGGATGAATTGGCTGCTATCCATAAAAATGACAGATCTGTGGAACTCAGTGGTTCATTTGACATTCACCTGCATAAGCTTCATGGATTTTTTTGGGTCAGATCACAGACCTGATGCAGCCAGAGCGGAGGATGCACTAACTCTTTCGTATGGTAGTGAGCTGATTGGCATGCAAAGAGATTGGAATGAGGAGTTGCAATCCTGTCGAGAGTTTCCCCACTCAACTCCTCAGGAAAGGTATACTTGTCATATGTGCTGCTACCTTTATAAAGTTATGCATGTCCTGTGCTGTTACAATGTACAATTTCTTTATATAGTTTCATCCTCTATCCCTTATCAGGGTGGTTTTGTTGCAGGATCTTGCGTGATAGAGCTCTCTACAAAGTGACTTCTGACTTTGTTGATGCAGCAATTAAAGGAGCTATTGGAGTCATCGGCAGATGTATTCCTCCCATAAATCCAACAGATCCAGAGTGCTTTCATATGTTAGTGGGACCCTTATAACTTCTGAATTTTTATTCCATCCTTGAAGTCAATGCTATTTGCCGGTTTGAGCATTGTGTGATGTATTCTGCATCTTTATGTTCTTATGAATGATTACGGGCTATGCTAGCTAAAATGCTATTTCTTTGAGAGGTTTGTGATCATTAGTAAACTTTTCCATAATATCTCGTTCTTGTTTATTCTTATTCTAGGTATGTTCACAACAATATATTCTTCAGTTTTGCTGTGGATTCAGACCTTGAACAGCTCTCCAAGAAATGTAATTCAGATGCTAGTTCAAAGACTGAGAACACTAGTTCTTCAATTAAATCATCTGAAAAGGCCACTGCTAATGGGGTGAAATGTGATGGATCAACCGCAGAAGTGATGGAATTGCCTCCCGAATCTTCTGAGCCACAGTTGGCTGAGAGTGAACAAGCTACATATGCTTCGGCAAATAATGATCTGAAAGGCACCAAATCCTACCAGGAAGCTGATGTCCCTGGTTTATATAATCTTGCCATGGCCATAATTGATTACAGGGGTCACAGAGTGGTAGCCCAGGTGTGCATCGTAGATGCAATTCTTCTTTGTTTCTCGCATTCGCCCTCGCACTCAAATTCACATACACGGAAACACACTCACATGCACGCACCACTTTTAGTCTAACATGCATGCATGCAGTTATCATTGAAGTTATATAAAAAAGGAATGCAATTTTAGGCAAATTGCTCTCTTTTGCTGCTTGACAAAATTGGTGTCTGCTTTTTCTGTCATCATAGGTTATATGATTACTTATTTGCTAAAGATTGCTCTTTCTCTCATCTTAGGGAAAAAAGAATAATATCGCAAATCCTAATCCATGTTGCGTTTCCCATTGCATTGAACTTCCTGTCTTACTTGACAGCCAGTGGTCATTTTTGTTGTTCCTGTCTTTTCTTTTTTAGACTTATTTTTAATGTTGTTGGCCCTATTATCATCCCACTCTTCTTTTGAATTTTGTTTTAGAGTGTCTTACCTGGCATTCTTCAAGGGGATAAATCAGACTCTCTGCTGTATGGTTCTGTTGATAATGGCAAGAAAATATGCTGGAATGAAGATTTTCATTCCAAGGTGAGCAGAAATTTAAGTTGTCATTATGGGTTGATGGTAATGCATCATTAATTGAGAGCATCTTGTATTCAGGGTAGATAATTTTGTTATTAGTCCTGGGAAGTATGTTTGTATCTGGCACCAGCTAAATATCCTGGGCACCATGCTACATCCAAACATTAGTATGTTCTCAGATTTGTATATCACACACTTTCTTGTTAAGTACTGATCTCTGTGCGACTCAGGTGGTTGAAGCTGCCAAACGCCTTCATCTAAAGGAACATGCTGTCCTAGATGGATCTGGGAATGCTTTCAAATTAGCTGCACCAGTGGAATGCAAGGGCATTGTGGGTAGTGATGACAGGTGAGGTGATTGATCTGCTGGGTTTTTATCTTTATAGTTTCTCTTCACTTCTATCACTTGGTGACCTTTTCTGTCTTCTTTATTGCCTTTTTTGTGTTATGGTAATGATTAATGATGACACCATCAGTATGGGAACTGCCTTACATGGCTGCTGATCCTTTCGTAGTTGTATTTTTTTTTCACTAAAATATGAAATGAAAATCAAAGAATAAATCAGCATTTGCATTACTGTGCTTCTATCTGTTTAATAAACTTTAAGCATCGAAGTGCTGTTGAGTGGAGTTCGGTGGTACCACATGTTAACATCCATAGAATATTCATTCTCTTATAAGCGCTTGTTATGATTGGTAATTTTATTTCTTTTATCAGGCATTATCTACTGGACTTGATGAGAGTAACTCCTCGTGATGCAAACTATACTAGACCTGGCTCGCGGTTTTGCATATTGAGACCAGAATTAATCACTGCCTTCTGTCAGGTATGTTCGCATGGACAAAATAATTTGGTAATCACCGGCTTATTTCTGCATGTTCATTCTTTTTTTTTTAACGGCTAAGGCCGAAGCTGTGGCAAGGTTGAAGAGGAGACCTAAATCTGAGGGAGGGGTTCAAGTGGCTGCTGATTCTACAGAAGTTGCTGGTGCTGATAAGCAAGTTAAATCTGAGGAAGCTGCAGTGCCCATCAACAATCAAGTAAGATTGTTTGGCAACCTTTTCTTCACTTCTGGCACCATGCTCAAGCTAGAATAAATTGCACTTTATGAGGTTCATGTGATTGAAATGCATGCATGCAGGGGGTCATCTGGAGGGTTCCTATGCAATTGAAATGTTTGTTTGTTTTATTTGGTCATAAATGCTGCAACATGACACAGTTGTGACTGAGGGTGGAACATTCTCTTATTATATCTGAAGCTATACATAGTTACAGTGTCATGTTCAAACAGTGACATATGGCTTCAGATTTCTTCGGAGGGCAAGTGTAAACTGAATTTTGTTATAAATGTCAAGTGCATTTTATTGTAATATTTATATGAACACTATTACCCACAAGTGTGTGAGCACTTATTTGAATCATGTGGCCTTTTGCGTTCGTCTTCAGGAGATAGCTAAAGAAGGGAAAGCTGACACTGTAGAAGAAAGTGCTCCTCCTCCTGCTGGAAGCTCTGAATCCCTTGAAGAAATACTTTTTAACCCTAATGTTTTTACTGAGTTCAAGTTGTCTGGGAATCCAGAGGTGAACATCTAACCTTTCGGTTTTCTTATTGTAAATCCCACTATCTATTTGAATTTGCTGGTGTTCTTAGTGACCAAATACTTTTGTTACCAATCGTGGCCCAAAAGCTGTTTCGGTAGCCACACAGTAACACTAAACAACTAGGAGTTCATATTCTTTTTTCAATTGCCATTTATCAGGAGATAGCAGTGGATGAAGAAAATGTGAAGAAAGTTAGTTCATATCTTGCAAATACTGTACTTCCAAAGTTCGTCCAAGATCTTTGCACACTTGAAGTCTCACCCATGGATGGACAGACTCTTACTGAAGCACTACACGCTCATGGAATTAATGTTCGCTACATGGGAAAGGTAAGCTTATACATTTATTTAATGCTCTCTAACATTTGTGCCAAGATTCTGACAAATTTGTCAAATAACAAGTTTTGTAGCTCAACTTAAATTTGATTCATTAATATAGTGATAGCAGAAGTCACTATTATTTAATCTGTTTTCTGTTATTACATTTGACACAAATCAATGATTTCTTTAGGTAGCTGAAGGGACAAAACACTTACCTCATCTATGGGATCTTTGTTCCAATGAGATCATTGTCAGGTCTGCAAAGCACCTCCTCAAGGTGATCAGCTTTATCTGACCCCCTCAAATGCCACGTATTGCTGTTCTTTCTATTTTTCAAAAAAAAGGTGCTGACTAACTTTTGAAGGTCTTCAAATTAATGCAAGGCCTATTACCTGCATGTTGACAGCACTGTGTCTGTAGTGTTTTGGCAACTGGGCCACCCAGTTTTCTAAGAGAGGCATTTTGTAGTTCTCTAAAGTGTTTTCTTAGGATAATTTTGCTCCAGCTAATCACCAGTTAGTTGGTATTTGGTCAGTCCAGGCCAGGCATCTGTCTTCAAGTGATTTTGTTGCATGTGCAAACCTGTTTGGGACAGAAGCTGCTTTTGTTCTATCCTTTCTAATGCATTATATGTGCATCTTGTCATTAATCGGCAATAGATCTTTGAAGCATACTGTGGAAAATGCTAATGTGCTGCAGAATACATCAATTAGATCAGTGACTCCATGTGGAGCCCACTGATCTAATGGATAGATTTTTTTGACGGATTTTTTTGGGGATGAGTCTCTGGTAGGCTGGACGTGTTATTAATTATGCTTTCATTTGCTGTTAAAATTTAAATTCTCCTATCTAGTTACGGGGATTGGTGGCTGTTTTGATTCATCAATTTCATTTTACATGGGCAAGAACAGCAAGCTGTTATTGCGTAATCAGAATAAGAAATTCTGAGTTATCTTATTGGCATTTGCGGAGGACACTAAATATGAAAAAGTGCACACGCAGGCACATATATGTCCTTTAAACCCGTGCCTCTGGTACTAAGCGATTGCCTTTCTCCTGCCTTTTTATTCTGTTGATACAGGATCTCCTCAGGGACACAGATGATAATGATTTAGGGCCAGCAATCTCTCATTTTTACAATTGTTTCTTCGGAAGTTGTCAAGCTGTTGGTGTGAAAGTTTCAACTAATAATTCGCCTTCAAGAGCAACAAAGAAAGTATGTCTGCAAAAGATTAATAGTCATAATTGTTTTTCAGTTACTTTCATCACATTGTATTTGCTCCTAAGCTGTTATGAGCTATACTTCTTAAGGCCCCCATATGCTTTGTTTTCCCTTCTGACCATTCCATTTCCCAGATTCGATAGGTCGAATCTCACAGGAAGAGGAAGACTTGTGTTTAAACTTGAAATATTTTTCCTATTATATCTAATCTCTTTCATCAATGTTTAATCGACTGGTTTCTTATGTTGGAACACTTGCAGGAACAAGCTAGCAATCATTCTTCAAGAAAATCCTCTAGGGGCCAAACAAGGTGGAAAGGAGCATCTGCAAGAAAGAATCAATCCTCATATATGAATGTTAGCTCAGAAACTCTATGGTCTGACCTTCAGGAACTTGCAAAGCTCAAATACGAGGTATCTTTTACCATAATGTGGGTTATATAATTTGAGATTAACTTGAAATTGAATTAGTCCATTTTCTTACATGGCTTTTTATTTGACTTATGAGAAACATTGCGATTATCATTTGTAAGGGGGCATTATTCTATTACCTTAGCGCTAAAATATAAAATGCGAGTATAATATGCTGGATCTAATGTTCTCCTATGTATAGTTTGAGTTGCCAGAGGATGCGAGGTTACAAGTGAAGAAAGTCTCAGTTATACGTAACCTTTGCCAAAAGGTCCGTTTCAGTTCCTATGTCATCCATTCATATTGACATACTTATATTTTTCGATGGAGTTTTCACAATGATTGATTTTTGGTAAACGTCATTTCCATCCTGTGCTGCCTGGAACAGTTTTTTTTTTCTTCTTATAAGTATATGTTCATTAGTGGCCATAAATGCCCATGCTTCTTTTTTCTTTCTACCACTGTGATCATTGTTTCCTATTATTATGATTTTCTTGCCAAAGAAAAACATTTTATGTTTGCCTTTGGGGTGCTAATTGTAATTATATTCTGGTACTTCAGAATAGACTGATGAATTTCATGTTGGCTTGTGGTTGACATTCTAAATGGCAAATGGTTTGTGTTTTATGTGGTTCCCATAATAGGTGGGCATCACCATCGCAGCTCGCAAATATGATCTCCATACTGCAATGCCTTTCCAAATGTCAGATATCTTGAATCTCCAACCTGTGGTGAAGCATTCAGTTCCTCTATGTTCAGAAGCCAAGAATCTTGTGGAAACAGGAAAAGTTCAACTGGCTGAGGTATGTCCTGGACAAGGTTGCCTTCATTAGTGGCCTTGGATGATTGTACTGTGTTGATCCTTCAAGAATTAAATTCTTTGATTAGGATAATGTTTCTTCCAGAACAGTTGTAGGTTTTTAACTTCAAATTTAGTTGTGTTAAAATCCTATTTGAGCATGGGTTAAAATGGATTTCATCACACCATAATTTTGGTAAAGACAGTATCTGAAAAAAAAAAAACGGAATATTATTCTTTGGTAACCTATTTTCAAGTAGCATAGCCTTGCATGGTGGCAAGTTGCAAGCCTAGCATATGATCTTTGACTTTGTGGAATGTAAAAACATTTCAGAGAATATGCTACGCGTGTCTTGAAAGATGTTTGCGGTTATTTAATACTGTCGCTTTCTTTTGCTTCAGGGGATGCTTAGTGAAGCCTACACATTATTTTCTGAGGCATTTTCCATTCTTCAACAGGTATGTTGTTCTTTTTTCTTCATCCAGTTAGGAAGTCTCTGAGATAAATATCTTGACCATTTTTTTTTGTTTTCCATTTTTCAACAGGTATTTTGTTCTTTTTTCTTCATCCAGTTAGGAAGTCTCTGAGATAAATATCTTGACCATTTTATTTTGTGTTTTAGGTGACTGGTCCAATGCATCGTGAGGTTGCTAACTGTTGTCGGTAGGTATTGTAACTCAATAACCAAACAATTCTTAATTTCTGATTCTGTTTCCTTGACTTTTTGTCAATGACATGTGAAATCATGCTTATTTTAACTATCTGAGTATACTTTGAAAATGCAAGGTCATCTACAATAATCAGACCCAACTTCAACTTGCCTTTTCTATTCAGCAGTGATTCTCTGTTTATTCTTTTGCACTTGAACTTGAATATTCAGGTACCTGGCCATGGTTCTGTACCATGCTGGTGATATGGCTGGAGCAATCATCCAACAGCACAAGGAGTTGATCATAAATGAACGTTGCCTGGGATTAGACCACCCTGATACTGCCCACAGGTATCATTTCCTTGCCATTTTGTCCTTCGTACTAAGTTAATTTGCAGTGGTGTTGTTATTTTGCTGTGCACTGACAATTGTCTGACAAATTTGCAGTCTTAAATTCTTTGAAAATTGAGATATCTTCATTTCGGTTTCTGCATTCAACAGTTGGCAACCTGTTTAAAATTTGTTTGGTTGAATTGGCTTACTGTGTTTTTGCAATTATGCAGTTACGGAAACATGGCTCTCTTTTACCATGGACTGAACCAAACAGAACTTGCACTGCGGCACATGTCTCGTGCGCTGCTCTTATTGAGTTTGTCATCTGGCCCAGATCACCCTGATGTGGCTGCGACCTTCATAAATGTTGCAATGATGTACCAGGACATTGGAAAGATGAACACGGCTCTTCGCTATCTGCAAGAGGCCTTGAAAAAGAATGAGAGGCTTTTAGGAGGGGAGCATATTCAAACTGCTGTATGCTACCATGCTCTTGCAATCGCATTTAACTGTATGGGCGCATTCAAGCTATCACACCAGGCATGTTTTTGCTTGACATTTCTTTAGTATTGATTTTCTCTGATATAGAGAAAGCACAGATGACTGAATTAGCTTTTGCTTGTGCACAGCATGAGAAGAAAACCTACGACATACTTGTCAAACAACTTGGTGAGGAGGACTCAAGGACACGAGATTCCCAAAACTGGATGAGCACATTTAAGGCACGAGAACTGCAGGTTGATGCAGTGTTACAAGAACGTTATTTTACTCTTCTGTTTCTCAGTTTCTAAACTTTTAATATATTTTTATTTACAGATGAATGCGCAGAAGCAGAAAGGTCAGACATTGAATGCAACTTCTGCTCAAAAGGCGATGGATATATTGAAGGCAAGTGTTATTTAATTTTTCTTTGATTTAATCTGATGAGATGGTTTATTGGTATTTAGATGATGGATATGGCCATTTTATTATTTTTGTGCTTGTGGAAATGGTTCCCTGTAAAACATAAAGCATGCCCAAGCAGTTGTGCTAAAAAACGTTGTGCATTCATCAGAAATTCTTTGTTTTGCCTGATACAATATTCTTCCAGTTTTGTGTAGTCCTTACGTCTCTAATTAGTAATTACATGAATTAAGTTAAGTGACAAGATGTATAGTCTCTTTGTAAGTGTCTGCTGGTGTCTATTGGAGACCAGAATTTCTGATGTTGATTTGAGTGTCAGGCTAATCCTGACCTGCTGCATGCATTCCAAGCTGCTGCTGCTGGAGGATCTGGATCTGGGAGCTCTAGCAGTTCCATTAACAAATCCCTTAATTCTGCAATAGTTGGTGAAGCCCTTCCACGAGGGAGGGGAGTAGATGAACGAGCTGCTCGTGCAGCAGCAGAAGCTAGGAAGAAAGCAGCTGCTAGGGGGCTCTTGATTCGCCCGCATGGTGTTCCTGTACAAGCTTTGCCACCATTCACTCAGCTCCTCAACATCATTAACTCTGGGGCGACTCCAGATTCCATCAACAACGAGGAAGCAGGTGGAGTGAACAATGAAGCTAATGGACAGTCTTCTAATGACCCAGTAGATAAACAAAAGGATCAAACATCAGGGAAAGATCAGGCTCCTATTGGGTTGGGCAAAGGCTTAAAATCATTAGATGCCAAGAAAGAGAAAGCAAAGGCCAAAGTTGCAGCTTGAAGTTTCGAGGCAGAGATTGGATTGATTAGTGGCAAGGCTTAAACAATTGGAAGTGTTCGTATTTCTTGCCATTTGTGGGAGGGGGCATCCTTTCATGATCAGTTACAGTGGTGACCAGCCGTCAACTACTCATAGAAACTGAAGAGTACCGAGGTGTGCCAAAGAAACCATCTGTATTCGATTTGTCCAAAAATCACCCTCGTGGATATAATTGATTGAGCATGCATGGGGATCATGAGGTGCAAGATAGATGATAAATGACATGTTGTTATGTAGGTACACTATATAAATTGATGATTAATTTTCCAGCAAGTTAGTTTTGTAACTTCAACTCAAAAATTAGTTTTGTAATTTGTTTGCAAGGGCTGCTTGCTCTTGGCACCCTTGCTCTGTAAGGGATAAAGGATTGCCACCTTTTTTATTATTATTAATGAAAATAATATATTTTTTTGTTTTATAGTAGCCTTGTGATGGAAAATGACACTGCTAGTTGCCGTTGCAGCATGGCATATTGAAAGAATGGCGCCTGTTTGATGTTGTAATCGTTGTAATCGTCTTTTCCACGACGAGGGGTGGGGTGGGTGTAACTAGTTATAAGCCTCGTGTTTATTTGATACAGGTTTTTTAACATGTTTTTAAATATAAAGAATTTTCAATCATAAATTAAAATATTTATACATGTATCAAATTAAATAAATAGATATTCAATAAAAAATAATAATTAAGATCAAGATATTTGAATAATATATTCAAATATGTTTTGTTTATGAAAATAAAATTTTTATCTAATCAAATAATTATTTACAAAGAATTAAATAAAATTATAAATCTCAATTATCTAATAATCTTGTTGAATAGTGAAATAAAAAAAATATTTTTTTAAAAAAAAACAATGAAAAAAAAGATCTAGGTCAAATAGAGTTAATTTGTTAACCCTTAACCATAGACATAGGATTGAGATAGCCCCATACAAAAAGAAAAAGATTAATCTTCAAAAAATAAATGTTGAATGATAAAATAAAAAAAATAATTTAAAAAAAAGATAAAAAAGACTAAAATTAACTCTTATTAACCTTTAAAAATCGTGATCATGGTTATAGGCTAGGATTAACCGCATAGAAGTAATATAACAAAAAATAAAGTAAGATACTCAATAAAAAAAAATATTGAGTGATGAAACTGAAAAAATAATTAAAAAAATAGCAATGAAAAAAAAGATTTGAGTCAATCCATGTTAAACCGCTAACCCCATAACCATAGAAATAAGATTGAAATAGCTCCACATAAAGGAAAGTGAAGAAAAAATCACAAAGATCAATTTAAAAAAATCAAATATTAAATAATAAAATTAAAAATAAATTAATTTATAAAATGATCTAAAAAAATCAAATTCAACTCGTGTTAACCTTTGAAATCTATCACCCTGGTTATAAAACCGACTAACCCTATAAAAGGAAAAAAAAACAAAGAAAATCTCAATAAAAAAAATATGAGAGATGAAATTTGACAAAAAAACACAATAAAAAAGGATAAAAAAACAACAGTAAAAAGAGGGGACTAAATTCAACATAAAAATAAATTAAAATTAAATGTTAAGGGATAAAATTAAAAACAAAATTCAATTAATAAAAAGGTTAAAAAGAAATCAAAAGAATGAGAACAAAATCTAATTAAACCAAATGAAGAGGAATGAAATTAAAGAAAAATATAATGTCGAGGCTTGAAATTGAAAACAAAATTTAATTAGTGAAAAGCTTAAAAAATCAAAAGAATGAGAAACAAATTTCATATATAAAAAACAAATTAAACCAAATAATAAGGAATAAAATTAAAGAAAAAATTAATTAAAAGAAGATAAAAATAAAACAAATAGTAAGCATAAGAATAAGGATAAAATTAAATATAAATAATAAATAAGAGAACACCTTTACGCTTTGCCAAGAAAGAAGAGAAAGAGAAAGGAAAAGAAAAAAACTCATGAGAACCAAGCCACCATTTCATCGTGTACATGCATCGTACCATCAAAAAGAGAATGTTGACGTGCTTCCAAACACCGCTATAAGACATGCATGTGCCGCTTGAACGGTGTGGGCGGCGCCCAGTAGTCTCTGGTGCATGCGTGCTATAACAAAAATAACAATAGTAAAAACGGAAAAGTCTATAAAGCCCTTATCTGCCAATATAAAAAGACCCACCATGATTTAAGAGTTTCTGTTAATATACAAATAGATGATCATTTTAGCATTTTACCTCAGTCATAAACAGCCTCTCAAGTAACAATTCCCTGTAGCTTCTGTGGCTAATTTTCCACAGGCCGCAGGAGCCCCTCCTCTCCTGATTTCCGAGATGGAATCGTCGTCTAGAAAAATGTCCCGTGCTCATTCCTCCATTAAATTGCGGCTGGCTGCAGGTATTCGAATTCATGAAGTTATCGAGAGGATAATTTGTTATGATTTTCCTAATCTGATGTGAACGACTTGCATTAAACTTGATTGTACATGAAGTTTAGTTTGAACATGCTAATAATGGGAGCAAGAAATAAAGTAAAATAGGATGTGGGATGATACTCCACGCGCGAGGTTAATTTGTTGAGTAATTTTAATCTCATATTTAAACACCTTTTAAGGTATTTAATTGTTAACTGATCATTCGTGTAATTAGAAATGGCAACGCTCTGCAAGAAAACGCTTATCCCATCAGTCATCTCTGAATACATTCTTAAGAGCATGAGTTCTCTATCCATCCTACACTACTTGGGATCATTTTCTGCAAGTCTATTAGCCATGCCTTTTCAACATAAAATTGTGTCCACCATAAATAAATTAATTAGATTTTCATTACAAAATTTAAAAAATAAAATTCATCTATACAAAAAATAAAAAAATATATATATATGAATCAGAAAAAATCTTTATAATTTAAAGGCATAACAAAATACAATAACTATCATTTAAAAGAGATTTTTTAAATAAAATAGAAGAGAGAAATAATATTAATCTAAATATAAATAAAAAAATTTAGAGAAAAAGATCATATAAAAAGCATTAATTTAAAAAAAAATCAGAAAAAAAATAATTTAGAAAAAAAAAAGAAGCAAAGGCCATGCTAACCCGCCTAGTTCATGTCGTCAAGGCCTGTGAAATTAGGCCTTTAATTTATGTTTTTTGCAACTTGGGTGGATGATCGTCCACCCCAAAGTTTTTTGAAAAAAAAAAAAAGGTGAGGGGGACGCATGTGGGCGAGGCGGTGTCGTGTGGTTTATGTTGTCTAAAATTAGGACTTAAGTTTTTTTTACCCAAAAACATGTTTTTCAATATATTTTAACCCAAAACACCTTAGAAACCATGATAAACCTATTCAAGGCCTCAAAAAAACCAAAAACCATCCAAAAAAACAAAATAAATCTGAAATAAAAAATCAAACCAAGCTCATATCTGTTTTTTCATGAAATTTTAAGGTAAAAAAACACCTAATATGAATTCTCCTCATCAAATGGAAGTATTTGGCACAAACTATCATCGGCTTTTTGATGGAAAATAAGAAAATCAAATGATGAAAAACAAGGCACCAATATCATATAATTTATGATATTTTTAAAATTAGAAGATTAAATTTATCTTTCCCGCTAGAATCCAGTTGGGTCATTTTTATTTCGCTTTTCTTCTAACAAATCTCTTCTCTTAATAAGGGAGTAAAAAATAAAAAAAATAACTTTTATACCAAAATTGAATTTGAAAAAAACAAAGGCACCAATATCATATAATTTATGTTATTTTTAAAGTTAGAAGATTAAAGTGTATCTTTCCCAAAACTTCTGGCATGTCACCCATGTTTGGGTCATTTTTTATTTCGGTTCTTTTTCTTCTAATTCCACCTTTACCTAAAAAATCCAAATTAATTGGCTTTCAATCAGGATCAAATCAGCCAAAATAAAACTTTGAGAATCAAGATGAATTTTTTTAAAAAATAAACACGAACATCCACAATGTTTGGTGAGGGGGTGAATATTGCATAGGGTTCACCCCATGCGTTTTAGTTTTTAAGTCGATAATGAGACAACTATAGTGAAATAATATCAAGAACATTCTAACATTTTAATTGGGTACCAACTGGCATCCAGGTTGATATATACAAAATCTATCTGAAATTCTAACAGCACTAAATCAAACTACATACCCTTTCAAAACTCTATTAAGGTTTAATGGAGTCCAATTATGATTTGGATGGTAAAATCCCCATTTTAAAACAGTGCTGGTAAGTGATTTCGTGTTCCAATGAAAGAAGGGAAAACTGACCTCTTACCATGCAACTGAGGATCCACTAATGAAGTCGTGTAAGAATAATGAGAAAGAAATTTAAATATTTATAAACTTTTTATCAAGTCCTATTCATTATTTATTCATTAAGAATAATGAGTAAAAAATTTAAATACTTGTAAACTTAGTTTATCAAGTTTTGAGTTTTTGTTATCTAATTACCATTTATTATTCAATAAAAAATAAAATAATTTATATATAACTCATATTGTATTAAAAAAATCTAAATGTTCTACGAACAAATCTATATAGAATAAATATATATTTTAGATTATATTTGGACATAAATATCTATTTATTATTCACCGGTAAATATCAAACTGCGGTAAATATCAAACTGATATCTACTTGGTTCAGATTAGATTAAATTACCATCCTTAGAAATTAGAAATCCAAGGGAAACGCAGACACGTGCTCTTATTGTTGTTAAATTGCAAGAGATTGAAATTAACATGCGGGAAATAATTCAAGAATTAAACTATAGGAGAAGGGGCAGCTGATTATTAATCATTTTCTAAACAAGAAAGAAAGGCTTTATTTTTTCAAGACCATAACCATCAGAACTAACGAGTTAAGTAAATGTTACCATACAAATATAAATCAGCGAATGTATCACAAGCTTGACACCTCTTCAATTGAATGCATAGATGCACGCACCAGCTTCGCAATCATTCTAGTAATTCATCCAAAAAAAAGAGGGGGCAACAATCATTGTGGTACAAACTACAAAATATAATATATGTACAAAGTCAAGCTATTCCAATGGAAGGCTACCATTTTGTATCAAATGGGGATGGTGATTTGCTGGGGGGAAACACACCATCCAAAATAAATAGAAAGTCAGATACATCTCAACTTTTCTCCTACAAAACTTCTGAAACAGGATGGTTATTACCGTTGACCTTTTTCCTGTCCTTTATCATTCTCTTGTGTTGCATAATCTTCTAAGCAATAAAATGGGATGATGAGCAGAAGAAAATATTACCCTGGTCTCACCCAGATGCTCCAACAGCACGTTTTTCGTATTCACCATGTTCTTCTTTGGCAAACTCCTCGATCAATTCACGCTGTCTTGCGGTCAAATTTCTGTAGCAAAATATGTTTTCTGTAAAGGTATTGTCTACCACTTGAAAAACTAAGGAGCCAAAAGGATGGCTATAGTTATCATATATTACACATTGCCCTTACTCGCCATCCAAAAATTATGGGCAAAACAGAACTTAAAATCCCTATATAATTCTTCATTCATCCATTTCTAGTAGTGGGCAGAGCAGCAAATACATCCAAAAGTTGAGCAGAGTTAAATAAATTGACAAAGAAAAGACCAACTCACGATGGAATGCTGACATTGAAATGCACAAACTCATCACCAAATGAATACGAGCCCCGTCCTTTTATCCCTGTCAGGAAATACAACGAAAATCTTACTTCATCACAGACAAAAGCAGAGTAGCAGACCACACACTTGAAGGAATAAGGAACATCCCTGAGAACCATAACAAACTACTGAGGCTTTTCCAAATTTATCATCATTAATTCAGTATTTAACAAAAAATTATAGCAGATTCTTGGATAAGATCTAGGATAAGGAAACAAAAGCCACTTAAGAAATTGAAAACCATAAGCTTGGAGGTATGCTAACAAGATAACCTCCAGCAGGAATATAGCACCGAAAGCTATCTAAGACAGGTGTGAGGAGAGCAAGAACTGGCATTCATCTCACCTTTATTCTTCAGAACCACCTTTTGACCAGGTTGGGTGCCAGGGCGGACCTGAAAATATATAACAGGTTAAGGTAAAGATGAGTTAGTTTATTTTTTAGAATAATCAAATCATGCAAAATGATTTCCAACAAACCTTAAGTACAACATCTCCTGTGAGAGTTGGAACCTGGATGGTTCCCCCCAAAATTGCCTGCAAATAGCAATTGAATGAATTTTTGCATTAGGCATAAATACTAAACAGTTCTGATTTATAATAGGTATATATCAAAACAAGCTGCAAATTCTATATGTTTCTGCAAGAAGACCATCTGAACCGAGTGCCACACTTTATTTAAAAAAGGAGTTTGTAAATGAGAACCTTGAAATGTACTGAACCACATAGCAAACAGGAAAGGATTCCAGTTCATTAGAATCTTAGTATTTTTCTAGGACCATGAAACACAAAAGGTTTTACCTGAGTAATGCCCAAAACAGCATCAACATGAATGTTAGAGCCTTTTTTAGAGGAAAAAGGGGTCTCCCGGGGGGGGGGGGGGGGGGTAATGAAAAGCTGCATAAATCAGAGGAGTTACAAGCATCACAGGAGACAAACAGGGTCTAAGCACACATCCGACAAGCAAAGGGAGAAAACAAATGAAAGAGGGGAGGCAGACACTAGAGAACAAGCAAGAGAGCAAAACAAATGAAAGAAAGAGACAGCAAAGACTTCAATAACATGGAAAATGAAATAGCTGCAATAAGATCAGAGGAAGTTGACAAGCATCACAGGAGACTAGACAGTCTAAGCACACTAGAAGTACACAAGCAAAGAGAGCAAAACAAATGAAAGAAAGAGACAGCAAACCACCAAAAAACTAAAATTTCAGAGAGCCAGGAGATCATTCACAGTGGAAAAGGACAACTAAAAAAATATATTTTTTCCTTAAAACGCTAACTTTCTTTTCATCTTTCAAATGTTGTCATAACCCTGCATAAAATTCAGCAGACAAGGTGAATCTACCATCCATGTCACACTATTCTCTTTCCTGATTCCCCCATCCAGCTTGCCAAGCAATCAATGACCATTGAATAACCATTTAAAACAAAATAAAGAAACAAAACTCATCCAAGAGTTTGCCAGCAAGAAGGCAATGTGAAAACTAAAGCAACATAGTCTGCTCGTTATGCCATGAAAATGCAGTAAGAGGAACAACCATCCATACAAATAAAAAAGGCACAAAAGAAACAAAATCATATAAAACAACATCATGCTAAATAATGCTGTCAGGAAATGTTATTGTCCTTCATCTCCACACTACATCCTAAAACATCACACTAGTAAGCAAAGAAATAGGGAGCACACAAAAATAGCAGCACAAAAATATTAAACAAGTTGAATTACCTTGATTGTCACATAGAGATCACCAGGTTGATTTTTCTCTGGGTCTGCTCCACCACTTTTATGGATCTTCATAGTCTCATTGTCATCCACTCCTGCAGATGTCAAGAAACTCAAATTTAATCACCAAATCCAGCAAAAAGTTCCACATGGGAAAATGGGCAACCGAATATATAGACCATTTTCATGAGTGTTTCCAGAAATCAGAAGTTGAGCTCACTGGATAATGTCCCTATCTATATATTATCCCTAATAAGTGTCTGGGTGTAAAAATAATGACTGCAAAGAAATTCTGTTTTAAGACAGAAAGCAGTCAACTTTATCCCCCATTTATCCACTCAAGGACTTTTTACTCTATTTACACACCAGTAGCATGTTCAACACCAGGAAACTACACTTGGTACATGAGAAACCATGTCCGCATCCCTCTTTCTTTACATATTTTAAATCAATTAAAGAGACTTTCTTGAGTCCAAATTCCAAATTCAATTTCTTTACATATTTTAAATCAATTAAAGAGACTTTCTTTAGTCCAAATTCCAAATTCAATTCTAAGGAATAAGAATCATTTTGAAAGCCAGAGAAAACAAATAAGCAGATCTAAAATGGTTCCGTTCAATTCACATGGAAAGTCTGTGCAAGTCTTTTTTATTTTTTTAAAGCAAGATTGATTTGTTCTAAAAACAATTCCCTCCAAAACAACTCAACCAGAGCTACGCCTGTCTTCCAGAATACCAATAAGAAAGACAATGTGCAAGATCAAAGAAAGCTTGTCATGAGCAATTGGATTATCACACAGGTCTGCAGGAAAGCTAGTGTACTGTAGTAAATCTTGAAGGGTATTGAAGCTCCAATTTAACCTTGCCTAATCTAGTTTTTTTTAAAAAGGAAAATCTGTCAATTTTATATTTTATTTCATAAATGGTGTTAGGATGATAGAGGAGTTTATTTGTCAGATAAAACAAAAGCCCTGACTCATTGCTATCATTGCTTAGGGTTCTTCTGTTCCACAAATAGTAGATACCTAAATATAATTGTTGAAATTAATCTAGCCTTCATTTTTTATTTCTTTAACTTCATGGTTCATTCGAGCACCCAAGAACTCGAGCTTGAATGGAAATTTGAAGTTCACATCTCTGGTTTATTTAGCTTCTAACTGCTTTTGGTACCATAACTAACAAATCTAGAAAAGCACTCAAGGAAACAACCACACTATCCTTTGTTTCATATGAGATGCCTAATGTGAGAAACAACAAAAATAACTATGATGTACCATTACAAGACCACATTGTGTGGAGCATGTAAGAGCGCTACCCTTGGGCAGAAAATAAGACCACAATATTGTACAAGACCGGAAATTTAACAAGATGATTCAAGATCAACAAACAAACCCGTTGGAATGTTCAACGAAATTGTCTTTGATCCTCTCACTACTGTGTGTCCATGGCAAGACCTGCAAAAGCTCTGACACCAACAGTAGTAAAGCATATGCATTAATATTAAAAAACAAAACCAAGGGACTTAGACCCATCATATCATCAAATTTTGGAAGAATAGTTTAAAAATGCGTTGCCAAAGTTAATCAAAGCTGCCAGATTGCAGGAATTCGGAAGCCAAAATTAATGCAATCATGCACAACAGTTTAAAATAAAAATTCTTCACGAGTGCCCATGTATAAAGTAATACCTTATCAGGTTGTTTCATGAACAAAGAAAAGGTTTTAATGCTTCCCAGAATTTTGCTCATAAAAAAATCAACATTTCCTAAAATTATTTAAAGAAGACTTGCAGACCCCAGATAAAAACAGATATTGATTCCCGTACCGAAAAAGTTTGCCCAGTTCCACCACATTGATCACATGTCTGCTGAAAACTGAAAAACCCTTTTTGCATAGATATCTGCAAATGTAGGAAATGTTACATGTTAGTTGGGGAAAACACCCAGTATTTCCTGAATAAGTAACATCATCACACATGGTCTTCAGCAAGTAAGACTAACCATCCCTCTGCCTTTACAGCGTTTACACATCTGAGGTTTCACTCCAGGAGGAACACCTTCTCCACCTTGGAAAATGCACAAAAAAAAAATAACCATGGCCACGCATTCTTAAGAAATTACAAGAGAGCTGCAGTTATGAAAACATAAATCTCACAAAAAAAGGAAAAACTGAAGTCATGATGTTTGTAAATGCTATCAAGTGAAGATAAACAAACCACAAGTTTCACAAGGCACATCGGTCTGAAATGTGATAGTTTTGGTGCATCCCTGAACAGCTTCCATGAAGGAAAGTTCAACAGAAACCTATCCATGATGGTTTTAAAAAGAAGCTGAAAATCAATATTAATTCTAAGCCAAAAAAGAGAGCACCAATCAACGTGATGGAAATTCTAAGAACCTTGACATCTTGGCCAGCGACATTCTGTCTAAATACATTGCTGAATATCTGATCTCCATCAAAGCAAGTGTGGTGTCATGCACAAAAAAACATGTAAAGTTCATCAACTGTGAAAATCCATTGTTTAGAGAGGGGAAAAATACAGAGAAGACCCAAACCACCCCCACTAAAAAATAGGAAGAAAAAAGTCAGTGGCAAATATATTTCTCCTCATATTGCATTAAAACATCCATTGTGTGGCAATTTTATAAGAAAGCATCATACATAAGGTCATATACTGCAATGCAGTGAAACGATTTTAATTGCACTGCTAGCTTAATAGTTCTGGAGGCATAACAAGGACCTAACAAACTCCAAGAGTCTGTAACTGCACAGAATGTAAATTCTCACCCTAAGAAAAGGCTGCTCTTATTTAATTTAAGATTTGGATATGAGCAGAATAAAACCACAAGATAATTGACAATCAAAGAGACAATTAAATATGACAGAATCAAAACAAAGGAAAAGAAGCTGGAGAGTAATTACATCTTCCATTCTGAAGTCCCCAAATGGACTCTCAAATCCTGGCCCACCAGGCTGATAGTTATCTTGGTTTTCAAATGCATCATGGCCTAGCTATAAGTTTGCAAATATAACAAACATCAATATAGATATTAACAGAAGAGGGTCATTACATTACATATGATTAAAGAAAAAAGAAAGAAAGAAAGAAAGAAAGAAGTTGCAAGGAAGAGAATTTCAGCATATTCTATGGATAGAGTACCTTCAAAGAGGAAAAAAAGGGGGGGAGATAACAAGAGAATATGGCAGATGCATGCATGCAAAGGTTGATATTCTTTTTTTTAACTTCGCAAAGTATGTGAACTTCATCCAGGCCAAAATGAATGATAAAATTTAAAGACACATGTTGTATAGAATAAAAGGCAAGCAGAAGTTTAACATACACCACCAGGGGAGGGTATAGTTTCAGGCTAACAGGGCGAAATGAATGACCTTTTCACATATTTGCGATCGAGTGCATGGAGGATTCAATTCTTTTTCTTCTTTTTGAAAAAGTAATTACCTGTTATCTTGGCCTACCTATTGGGGACTACCTAATCTAAGTGACCCTAAAATTCCCTAATCTTCCAGATAATGCCCAATTGTTAAGCTAGAACAGATGCAATTTATACCTGCAAGAATGAGATCCTTGATTGTTTTTTGGTAAGAAGTTAGCAACTCCTATTTGAAAATACAACTTTTTTGTTGGCTGGGTCAGGCACACAAGGCTTGACAAGTTCTTGAGATTACAAACAGAAATTGCTTTTGCAGGTTGACAGTTGACTGCTCAAGTAAAATTATCACGGCGAGGGGCACTAAGAAACAAAATCCAAGATCATTCTAACAACGATGACCTATCCATTATAAACTATAACCTTTCCATTTTTCACTGTGGTAGAGCTTCTGGATGGTGCTAATTAGTTGTCGCCCTGCCAAGTTTTTTGGATTTATTTCACCAGTTGACCTTATCCTATATACTATCCCTAGACTAGGCAAGTAAACAACTACATAAGACATCTTTCTCTATTGGCTAGTTATAATTCTGAATAGGGGGGTTTCAATATTTATGCATGTAACAATTCCCAATTAAGAGCAACCATGTGATGAGCTATAAACCTCTCACTTATATTGTATGTCAATCCTCTCCTCTTATAAACACTCATACTGCCCATGTTTTCGATCAATCATTAATACTGTATGTTACTTGATTATGAGTTATACAGACATTCATTTTCCACTTATTTAATAATATAAACACAGTTAAAATTAAATATGAAACCTGATCATATTGTTCCCGCTTTTGGTCATCTTTCAAAACCTGCAACCAAAACAAATAAAAGTTTCTCCATTCAGTAATCTATGTAACTCGGTTAGAGGAAGGGACAAAAATTCTGGTCTGCAAAATTTACCTCATAGGCCTTTGAAACTTCTTGAAACTTCTTTTCGGCTTCAGGATCGTCTTTGTTTGTATCAGGATGGAGCTTCTTTGCCAGCTGCAGAATGGTGCTAAAGTGAAATCAGAAGACAAATTACACAAAGCTTAAAAAAAAGAAAAAGTTGCAAAGTAAAAGCTGTAATCCTATCACAGTATAAAGAAAAAACATTAACATGCAGACCTAACACCCAAATTAAAAGAAATAAAGCATGAGAGTTGCATTATTTGGACTGAAATATGCATGATTAGGAAAAATAATGAAAAGAATCTACCCCATAAACAGTCCTAACACCCAAATTAAAAGAAATAAAGCTTGAGAGTTGCATTATTTGGACTGAAATATGCAAGATTAGGACAAATAATGAAAAGAAAACCTACCCCATAATAAGCTTTCTTTATATCAGATGCACTAGCATTCTTGCCAACACCAAGTACATCATAATAATCTCTCGACATATGAACTGACCAGAAAAAAAAGATATAAAACATACATTGTTAGCCACACAAAATGCCGAGGAAATATTTTAGAATAAAACGATAGCAAGCAGCAACAGCATAAATGTTACAGCAATTGCACTTCAACAAAAGAAAACTTGTACTAAATATAGTACAGGGTAAATTTAAAAAGCAAAATATTAAAAGCAGGACATGTGAAATACCAGAGCCATGAATCGACCTCGTAGCACCAAATTTCGCATTTAAAGCTCCCAATTGCAACCAATTTGTTTGGTTAACTGCGAAATTAAAAAAAAATCAGTACCAAAAAAAAAATCCCCCCCCCCCAAGAATAGCAAAGAAAATGAAAAAAATAGAAAAATATATAGATTCACCAAAATGTAAAATTAATTCCCTTTTCAAGCCCAATACACAGAAACAACCAAAAAGTTTAAAAAATAAGCTGTCTAAGAAACCAGACAAAGAATCTGAAAATAACCCATAAATCAAAACGCTGGAAGAGCAAGAGAAAGAAACAAAACAAGTGCAAGTTACCATTTTTAGGAGAGTAATTGCCAATAAACCTAACAGGATTACAAACCCCAGTGGTAGTACTTAATCTTCTATAACTCCCATTCAATACACTCTTGTGTACCTGCAATTAATAGAAAAAACACATTACTTAAAAATGTAAATTAAAGCAATTCATTCAAAAACTGCAAATAAATAAGCAAAATCATACGGAATTAGCAGATTCTTGGAGGAGGTTAAGGGAGAGAGAAGGGCGAGAGAGCCAACCAACAAGCCTGGCGCTATGAGACCGAACCATTTGCTGGGTTCTTTAGTAGGGTTTGAAAAGTCTTGATCTTTCTAGCAATTTGGTTCTTTTTCGGTTTAGGGATTTTAGGGATGGGGGCTTAAACCCTACAAAAGCCCTAATTTTTTAGATTGGAAGGTTCTAGGGGTTAAGGGAGGGAGGGAGTTTTTTTGTTGGGGTTTTAATTTTTAAAAACAGAATCTAGAAAGTAGAAAGTAGAAAGAGAGAACCGTACGGGCCTATGGCTACGAGGGCAAGGGCCAATTTTGTTGGAGGCAGACCCTTTCTTGGGCTCTGTTTTCTGCTACAGTGGCTGTTTAGATTGTGTTTGTTTTTTAATGGCCTACTTCTGCTCTTGGAACCGACAACGTTTAAAGATTAAAACTGTTTTTTATTAAAATTTATTTTTTAATATTTTTAAATTATTTTAACATGTTAATATAAAAAATAAATTTAAAAATATATTATTTTAATATATATTACAACTAAAAATACTTTAAAATATCCTCTTAACTTATTTAGAGAAGAAAAACTTATTTGGTACCGTGGTTACCCAATATTTTTGAAAAATTTTGAAAATTTATTTTAAAGTTAATTATTTTTTTGTTTTTATATTCTTTTGATGTGATATTATTTAAAATGATTTTAAAAAAATAAATATTATTTTAATATATTTTCAAGTAAAAAACCATTTTAAAAAACAATATCCATCATACTTCTAAATATATCTATATATTAGATCCCTTCAGTATTTATTTTACAGTATTTTAGTCCTCTTCTAAAGAAAAGTTGTTTCATCCTGCCATTATGGGCACCAGATTTGCCACGTGAAATAAGTTTTTCCAAGGAAAAGGGGCACTGAAGGATGGGATTTAACGTTGTTACTGATTAAAGGATGATATTTGAACAAATAAAAGTAAAGAAACTAAATTATAAAAAAAATGAGAATATAGAGACCAAATGCGAATTAAACCTTGTAAGTTGTAAGTATTGCTTCGACCGACAAGTGTGTCAACCTTGTACTTATGTTTCTTGCGTCACATATGTAGTGAAATGCATTCCTTGGTTCAGAATTGCCCTTCCAATTTTCTCCTCTTCTTTTTTTCTAAATTATAATTTCTTTTTGACAGTTTCTTTTCCTTGTATTAGATTTGAAAAATTAGTTTCAGAGCCAGCACTTCTCCTTTTTCTGGGAAAAAAAAAGAAATTGGCTAATCTCGAGTGATTGTGTGTGTTTAGTATGATAGTTCAAAATATTTTTTAAAAATACTTTTTTAATTGTGTATGAAAATATTTTTTTTATTTTTAATATCAACGTATAAAAATTATTAAAAAACATTGATTTGATAATTTTTTAAAACAAATGTATTTTTAAAAAGCATCTAAAAAAAATTGTAATTTCAAATGAAATAGAAATGACTTTTTACCCAAAGGTCAATAATAAATGATATATTATTACAAATCAAATTATTTAAACTAAAAAAAATTAATTGAAATTAAGTCCTGATGAGCAAAAGAGCAGTGATTAGAGATTCAAAGTACAATAACAGGACTTCTAGAGAGTAACATCAACAATATTGGGTAAATCAATCTCATAGCCCCTCAAGTTTTGATAGGCCCTTGTAATTAAAATTTGGACTTGTCAACCCTTATATTTACAATTTATGCTCCCAAGTTGGTTCTTTTTTTGGGTTTCATGAGATAAATATATACAACAAAAACAATAAATTTAAATTTTCAGGAGTCTCAAGGATCATGTTAGATAGATTTAGAGATTTTTAAGATTTATATGAAGATTACTTGAAGATCAAATGTTCTTTTTTTGCTTTGAATATTTGCTTCGAGGTTGGGTTGTCGCAAACCACAAGTCATCCAAGTATCCAGCCTTAAATGATAATCCACACGAATCACTAGTAAAAAATCTTCTAAACTCTTTTATGCGAGAGATGTTGTTATATCTTAGAGTGTTAGCTCTTTCTTTTGTGTTTTAAATATTTATGTATTGTACTTTTCTCACTTTTTTTTTCTCATAAGAAATAAGAGGCATAATATTATATTTACAAGGAAACTTAAAAAACCCTATAAATAACAAAATATCAATTTGCCCCTTAAATAATATCATATATATTATTTTAGGATATTCTTTTAAATTTATTCAATTAAGTCCCTACTTGATTTTTCTAAGTTTAAAATTGTAACCCCCTATATTAATTATATTATAGTCTTCAATTTTCTAAAATTTATTTACAATGATTTATTATGCCATTTTAATTTTTGACAAATAGTATGTGTGTGACCTATTGGGTTTTCTAATAAGTAACCCAAATATAAATTATAATCCTTAATAAAATTAGATTAAATAATTTAATTTATTATTAATTCAATAATTGATTGATTTATATTTAAAAATCAACTACAATCTCTAGTAACTTGTTATGATCCTCTAAATATTAAAAAAGTTATAATTAGTTTAACTTAACCTTTTAGTATCTAGTTTTTCAGTGTAATTATTATTCATTCATCATGAATGTTCTGATTTAAATATTATATCATGGAGTATTTATACTTTGTTAAATTGTTTTAGTTCTCAAGATTATAATCATTAATTTTTTGAATAAGATTTTGAAATTTTTTTCGAAACTCATTCCACTTTAGATAAGGATTTCACAATCAATACTATTTAAGAACAAATATAATATTTTTTTAATTCACCTAAGATGATAAATCCTATTATTTAAATATCTTCATATAGTTTATGTTATACCTAATACATGTACGTTTGTTACCTTTGATTAGGACAATGTATGGTCATGATCAAAGCATAACATTCTATATATAAAATAACCTAGTGATCTCAAGTCTAAGGATCACTTACGCAACTATTACAAAAGTTTTTCCATAAACATAAGTGATCTCTCCATATATGTAATTTTTTTGCGGGTCAGTTCAATGTACATATCATATAACAAGTACTTGCATATTAGTTTCAAGTATATCTTATACCCTAGTTTATAAGAGGAACTACTTCCTTTCATAAAAGAATGAACATAATATACATTGATTTTAACAACTCTAATTAATATTCAATCTTAATAGAACATTAACCAAAAACATTTAGGAACAATATTTTAATGCAATAGAAATCTCATAATTATAACAGCTTTATAATTTTCTTTACAAAATATTTTTGTTCCATGAATTTTATTTTTACTTGAAATTTATTAATTAAATATAAGAGTTATTAATCAAATATAAATGAATATTAAAAATAAAAAAGCTTTATTAATAATAAATATATTTTATATAAATAAAATATGTAACTGACTATAATATATATTCACTACCACTTCCTTCCATCCCTTCAGATGTATATGTACTCTATCAATACGTGATACATACCAATGAACATGTCCATTATAGTTAGACGGCCAATAATTTAGAAGTCTGAGGGTTGCATACTTAATCAAAGAAGGGGGTTGAAACCAACTTCTTTAAAACTTGCGGCCAAAATAAATTTACCCCAACATATTACCCCTAGATTGCTGTACTCTATCAAGATCATACCAATGTGTCCATTAGTTAGGAATAATTTAGAAGTCAATATATTAGAATGTACTTTAATGCAGACTGAAACTCTTGGAAAAAATAATTTTTTAAAAATTTAAAAAAAGTTAATTTTTTTAATGTTTTGGATGTTTTAATATATTAATTTCAAAAATAATTTTTAAAAAATAAAAAAATATTATTTTAATACACTTCCATTCCGAAAACAAAAATTGAATCCTTCTCTCCCTTCCTCAACGAAGAGGTTTCTCCCTTCCTCAACGAAGAGGTGTGAACTTCCAAAAGCACTATGATTACACTAACAAAGGTATAATTTAGAAGAAGAGCTTGTTTTTATGGTCCAGGAAAATGGAGCGCCCCCGCCCCGCTTTTCTTCATCTGCTCTTAACATAAAGCGCAATTATCCAGTAATTCAGGGTAGCAATCATGGTGATCTTCGATCGAAGAGAACTTACGTGCAATTGTTCGTTTCAAGTCAAGATTGCAGAGCTAGGCCCTCCAATCTCTATAATATCTTAATGTCGAAAGCCAGAATTTTGAAAAGTGTTGGTAATTAAAACAATTAAATGTCCTGTAACTTGACAATCCATCAGAGAAAGCATGGATTCTCCCTAACACAACCATTCTTTTCGAGGTTCCCTCTTCTTTTCTCCAGGCAAAACAGATAGGATGTTGTCATGTACTTGGGACGCAAAACAGTAGGAAACTCGAATCAAATCCAGCAAAAGGGTATTGCAGACTTCCTCCCCCTAGACATATGCCCTCTTCTTTTTTATCTTTTTATACCTCCGTTTTTTTTTTCTGTTTCTTAGAGGGGATAGAAATAGAATGTGTTGCAGGAGATACCATGCCTTTCTTTTTGACCACGGCAGAGATTGTGTCGAATCACCCCTATGAAAGAAAGTGGTTCCACTCCCCATATTAAGGGCTTTAAAATGGAATTGAGCTGGATAGCAGATGGAGTTGCAGCAATTTCAACATAGGACTAACTAAACAAAGGGATAACAACAATAATAAATAAGTTTTAAAGCAAGAAAAAGAAAACAGCACAGGAAAGGGCATCTTTCACCAGGGTCGCGCTCACCTGAGCTTTAGGTTTTACTTTTGCCTTCTTTCAGCTCTAACAATGACCTTTAACTCATTTTATTTTTCTCTTTAGTTTTCTTCACATAGGTGTTGCTGACCACTGAAGAAAGGCATGTTCATAATTACACAGGGTTAAGCAAACTAATCTTTAATCAATGACCAACATATGATGAATCTAACGTTGAGGGGTGTAGCTCAATTAGTAATGTTCTAGATTTGTTCTCCAGATATCACCAGTTCGAGTCCCACAAATCTTAGGGCCACTGGAAGCTTATATGGTCGTTAATTTCAGGACCTGTAAGATTGATCGAGAGACGCACAAGCTGGCCCAGACACCCATGTTAATAAAAAAAAAAACATATGATGAACCTTTTACATTACAATTTTGAGCATCGACAATCAGCACGCAGGGCCTTATGCAATGTCTTAAGCTGGAAGCGTGAGAAGTGTTTCTAAGGAAATCGGCGCTGGTTAATAAGGATTATTCCAGGATTGAAACATATTAGCTTTTCTACTTGAATGAAAATCAGATCAGCGTGGTAACAGAAGAAGTTAATTTCTTCACCTATGAACAGATCTTAGGATCCACATTTGCCAAATGTTACGATGAGCTTCAAGATAAAACCATACATCATATATCTACATTGAGAGAGAGGTGCAGGACTGATCCCTTTCTTGTCAAAGATGTCGAACTTTTGAAGTGTAGAAAGAAAAAGAAAACATGAGAAGATCAGACTGCTAAAACGCAACAGTTGATCCTATTAAGATCCAATGTTATTCTTTGTTAGCTTACTAAAAGCTTCAATAAATTTTTTGAAGGTAAGGAAATATGCGCAAGAAGCATCTGGAAACCAGTAATAAAATAACCAATTTCCATTTAACTTTATCTTCAAGTTCTTCATAGCAATCTGGGCGACAGTATATAATATTTGTGGAGAAATAAGCATATGATTATTACATCCACAGACTAAAAGAATGGCCTTCATTCACTTTCACACTTTAAATAAAGCTTATTCTTTCCCTCCATTTTGCTCTTCTTGGCCAACCTAGTCTATCTACAAAACTCGAAGGCAGCTTCTCTATCAAAGCATTCCTTTCTTCACATTTCAAAGCTACTACTGTGAGTGAGAAAGAACCAATCAATTATTCCTTCCATTTATATTGTAACTTGGTGACTAGAACTTCTTTGTTTCCACTTTGAGTTTCAGATTTCTTGTATCGAGTCACTTCCCTGTAGCTTCCGACACCAGCAAAGTAACCCAGAAAAAGAGCATGAAGCTAGTGGTAGAAGTAGTAGATGCTCATGACCTTATGCCCAAAGACGGAAAAGGTTCAGCTAGCCCATTTGTAGAAGTTGATTTCCAAAACCAACTAAGCAAAACCAAAACCATCCCGAAGAACCTCAATCCTGTTTGGAACCAAAAACTTCTCTTTGATCTAGATGAAACCAAAAACCGCCATCACCAATCCATTGAGGTTTCCGTTTACAACGAGAGGAGACCAATTCCTGGCCGAAACTTCCTTGGTAGAACTAGAATTCCATGTTCAAATGTTGTTAAGAAAGGTGACGAAGTTTATCAAACTTTCCAATTAGAAAAGAAGTGGTTTTTCTCAACTGTCAAAGGTGAAATTGGCCTTAAAATCTATACCTCACCAGAATCGAAAGCTCCTCCTCTTCCCTCTCCATCACAACCTCCACCATCTAATACACCACAACCACTAGAAACCTCTGCTTCTAGTTCTTCTCTCCCCACTATTACTCATATTGCAGAAAATACCGGCCGTGATTGCAGAACACTTGCTGCTCTTCCTAGAGCAGAGATTCTTCATACTTCTGAAGCTATTACAGAACAGCCTGGCAAAAAGATTTCTGCAATTTCTGAAACTAGTGGCGGTTTTCCTGCAAAAGAGCCAAAGAACAGTAATAAAGAACCTGCCAAAATAAGAGCTGATACCACTCAACACGTACACAAACACCAAGTCCTGCAGAAAACCAGCCAATCGGTGGAGAAACTACCAAACGGTGCCCCTTACACAATGCATGCTGCTAATCCATCAGCTCATTCAAGTGATCTAGATGACTTCAACTTGAAGGACACCGACCCCCAGTTAGGGGAACGGTGGCCAAGTGGTGGAGCATACGGGGGAAGAGGATGGATGAATGGCGAGAGATATGCAAGCACATATGACCTTGTTGAGCAGGTATCCTACCTATATGTTCGAATTGTTAAAGCCAAAGATCTTCCTTCGAGCTCCATCACTGCAAGCTGCGATCCTTATGTGGAGGTAAAGCTTGGGAACTACAAGGGTAGGACAAGGCATTTCGAGAAGAAAATGAACCCAGAATGGAACCAGGTCTTTGCTTTCTCAAAAGACCGAATACAGTCATCGGTGCTGGAAGTTTTTGTCAAAGACAAAGAAATGGTGGGGAGAGATGATTATCTTGGAAGGGTAGTTTTCGATTTGAATGAAGTTCCAACTAGAGTTCCACCAGACGGTCCACTGGCTCCTCAATGGTATAGACTGGAGGACCGACGAGGAGAAGGGAAGGTGAGAGGAGAGATTATGCTTGCGGTTTGGATGGGAACGCAGGCAGATGAAGCCTCTCCAGATGCATGGCACTCTGATGCTGCCTCAGTATATGGAGAGGGTGTACTCAACATCCGCTCAAAAGTCTATGTATCACCAAAATTGTGGTACCTAAGAGTGAATGTGATTGAAGCTCAAGACGTGGTGCCAAGTGACAGAAGCCGCCTCCCAGAAGTATTTGTAAAAGTTCAAGTTGGAAATCAAGTTCTCAGGACAAAGATTCACCCCACTAGAACAACTAACCCACTCTGGAATGAAGATTTGGTGTTTGTAGTGGCTGAGCCTTTTGAGGAGCAGCTCTTTCTAACTGTTGAGGATCGATTGACTCCTCTGAAAGATGATGTCTTGGGGAAAATAAGCGTGCCCCTCAATATTTTTGAGAAGCGACTAGATCACCGGCCTGTTCATTCTCGCTGGTTCAATTTAGAAAAATATGGTTTTGGTGTTTTGGAAGCTGACAGGAGGAAAGAGCTTAAATTCTCAAGCCGGATTCATCTAAGAGTTTGTCTTGAAGGAGGATACCATGTAATGGATGAATCGACAATGTACATCAGCGATCAAAGACCAACAGCAAGGCAGCTCTGGAAGCAGCCAGTTGGGATATTAGAAGTGGGAATCTTGGGTGCACAAGGTCTTCTTCCAATGAAGATGAAAGATGGCCGAGGGAGTACAGATGCCTATTGTGTGGCTAAATACGGCCAGAAATGGGTTCGCACAAGAACAATCGTTGACAATTTCAATCCAAAATGGAATGAGCAATACACTTGGGAAGTTTACGATCCCTGCACAGTGATAACATTGGGAGTTTTCGACAACTGCCATTTAGGAGGAGGCGAGAAACCAACTGCTGCAAATGTAGCACGAGATTCAAGAATTGGAAAGGTAAGAATCAGACTGTCAACGCTAGAAGCTTATCGGACTTACACTCATTCTTATCCACTTCTTGTTCTGCACCCACTCGGTGTGAAGAAAATGGGGGAGCTCCAACTGGCAGTTAGATTCACCACCCTCTCTCTAGCTAACATGATATATGTCTATGGGCATCCTTTGCTGCCTAAAATGCACTACTTGCATCCATTCACAGTCAATCAGGTAGACAATCTGAGATACCAAGCCATGAATATCGTAGCTGTGAGGCTCGGCCGAGCCGAACCACCTCTGAGAAAAGAGGTGGTGGAGTACATGTTAGATGTGGATTCTCACACGTGGAGTATGAGAAGAAGCAAAGCCAACTTCTTCAGAATCATGTCACTTGTTTCTGGTTTGTTTTCTATGAGCCATTGGTTAGGGGACATTTGCCAATGGAGGAACCCCATTACATCAGTGTTGGTTCATATCCTCTTTCTTATATTGATTTGGTATCCAGAATTGATCCTCCCAACTCTCTTTCTCTACATGTTCCTCATTGGAATATGGAACTACAGGTTCCGACCAAGGCATCCACCTCACATGGACACTAAACTTTCATGGGCAGAAGCAGTGCACCCAGATGAACTTGATGAGGAATTTGACACATTCCCAACTTCTAAGTCCCCTGATATAGTTCGAATGAGGTATGACAGGCTTAGAGGAGTTGCAGGAAGGATCCAAACTGTAGTGGGCGACATAGCAACACAGGGGGAGAGATTTCAGTCTCTACTCAGTTGGAGAGATCCAAGAGCAACCAGTCTTTTCATTGTGTTCTGTCTTTGTGCAGCTGTGGTGCTCTATGCGACTCCTTTCAGGGTGGTGGCTCTAGTTGCTGGTTTGTATTATTTGCGGCATCCTAGGTTTAGAAGCAAGCTACCTTCTGTGCCCAGCAATTTCTTCAAGAGATTGCCAGCTCGAACGGACAGCTTGCTGTAATACTGCAAGTAGAGCTTGGGTCTAATTTAACAAATTCCTTATTTTCCTTTACCCTAATCGCTTCTTGTTCGAGTTATATAATAGGTGTTTTGTTTACAGTAATACAATTCAAATTTGAGATTTTAATGAAATTTTATATTTGTAATTATTTTAAGTGTTAAAAATTAAATTTTAAATGGAATTTAATCTTAAAAATCTCAAAATTACGATTCTAAATATAATAAATTTAATATTAAAACTGATTTTTTTTAAAAAATACCCATGAAAGATTTTCGAAGAAATAAAATAAAATAAAATTTTATTTCTTCGAGTTATAGTATACCCAGTACCAACTGCATCTTTATGATTGATTTATATACCCTCAAACAGAAATTCTGCTCTCCTGTTCCTATTTCCACTCGCCATGCTATCATTGCGAGAAAGCTAGTGGAATTGATTGGCTTCCCTTTCCAATTTGCATTGTGATTTTGAGCGAGAAGCTATAAAAAACCAAGAAAGAGTTCACCTAGCAAGGTACAAGGGACTGCGGAGAAACAGAGAGAACTAGCCAGCAGCGTAAAGGCAAATGGCAGGAGATCGTTCTTCTTCATTTTTTTAATTTATGAAAAGATTGTTCCTCTAGAAACCCAACAGTATGACATTGAAGTGCGAAATTGAGCTTTAAATCAAATGCCAATATCCAACTCCAAACTAACTCACAGCATTCAATCGAGAAAAAAAATGTCATCAACAGGCAGCTACAGGTTGCCTGAATAGCCACCGTTGACATCATGGATAAACATGCACAGCCCACTAGAGCTGTTTCTCTTAGTCTTATGCATGGGAAGTTTTCAGTTCTGATCCACTTTCGTTGGACAATTCATTGATAAAAGCGCAGCCGTGCCAGGTACCCAACTATTTCATTCAGCTTGAGCTGAGCTGAGCCGAAGCAAAAAATGTTAACAACCCGAGGGAAAAGGGATGTTTTAGATTCACTAAAATAACAGCAAAAGCTACACAACTAACAATTCTAATGAACAAATAACATGAAAAATCTTGCACCAAGAAATGAAAAATGGGAAACAAAAATCAATTGCTGCCTTGTACGAGGTTCATGTAGCTGTCTATTGCCAAAAACACTAGAAGAGTGCATCTGCTAAGATAAAGTTCAAACAAAATACAATTAAAAAGTAGCTCAAGAGAAACGATCCTAAATTTTTCTTTCAAAACACAAGCTCGTGAGGCTTCATTCCATCCTTGAGAGAAAACCTTGCGCCCAAGTATGCTTTCAATTCTGGAACACTCTCAATTGATTTAATGACTTGCGCATCCACTAACTTCTGGTCATCCTTCTTTTCTTGTGGGAGTGCATTCTCACCCTGTAACATGGGATGAAATTATAATAAATTTCTGAATGGACAAGATGAGAAAATACAATAGAACATAACCAAATCTAACTAATGACCACTTGCAAAACCCACCTCTTTCTCTCCCTCAAAGAAGTTGCCCTCTCCTTTCTTCTTCTTCTTCTCAGCCTTCTTGGCAAAATATTTGTCATCGAACTTCTCCACATTAACCCCAGAGATGTCAACCTTGGTGGAAGTTGCAATCAAATAAGATTGGTTGACTCTCCTAAGAGGAACACCGTTGATCTTAAATGGTCCTGCAGCAATTAGGAAACAAATACCATAATTTTAAGCAGGAAAACCACAGAAAAAATCATCCACGTTACAACAGCATACTAAGTCCAAGACCTTACAAAACAAATTACATCGCAAAATTTTACAAATCCAAAACCATCCAAGCCAAGTCATATCACTAAATTTCCATTTCAAAACAGCATAGAACATCAACCAAGTAAATAACCAAGCACTGATGCGAGCATAATCACAGATCCAAATTTCAGGTCACTAGCTTTAAGATGATGAATAAAATAATTTCTTTCGCCCAACAAAAACAGTAATGCACAAGCCCACTAAAGCACCGGCACGACAGTCAGTATAAATTAAGCAGGTAGATGTCATTGTCATACAAGAAAAAACATAAAAATGATGAAAGGGAATAAAAAATCAAGCTAACCAGTGACAAGAAGCAACCCAGAAGTCAGTTGCTTGAGAAACACAACTCTCTTGCCCTTGAACCTTCCAGCAAGAATGATCAACACAGTCCCAGGAGTAATACTATCCCTACAACACCATATAAAAAGCAAATAAAATAACAGATTACAACATTACTTAAATCACATTGCAAAGAATTTAGCAGCCAAAACTATCTGTAAATCAACAGCCTTTCTCACACTATAAATCTCTTGTAATTCAAAATGAAATATTCAATACAAAACACAACCAAAACCCCATTCTAATACAGAAGCATACTCAAAAAGAAAAGTTACAAAATCGATTAAAAGATTTAAGAACTCAAAAGAATGAATTCATAAAGAAAGCGACATGGATAAAAGTGGATACCTGAGCTTTGTGGGCTTCGGCTTGCGCTTGTTAGGCAATGGCTTCTTGACATCATCAGCTGGGTAAAACTTAGGTGGTTTCTCGGCAGAGGCAGGGGCTTTAGCTTTAGGGGCATGTTTAGGGAAAACACCGCCATTTTTTGCCTTGATAGCCCACAAACCTCTCTTGTGGTACATCTGCGACCTCGAGTACTTGCCGATTCCTCGGACTAGATCTGGGTTTCTGGTTACCTGTGGTGTCTTCCTGGGAGCCATTGATTCCGATTGAGGTCTCTGTCTGTGAAAAATGGCCACAAACCCTGGTGGAGAGAATTTAGAGCAATTATATATGCGACGTTTTATATAGGAAGAGAAATGGGAGTGTCAGTGAGAAAAAAAACCCTAGAAACCCTAATTCCGATAATTGGGTTTCGGGCTTGGATTCGGGTTGTGTGTGGTTTATTTCTACCCTTGGGTGGGCCTGTGTTGTTACTGATGTTTGGTCTTGAAATTATTTGGATAAAATATATTTTTTAATTATAGAAAAAGTTATTTGGTTAGTCAAATAGGTTATTATTTTTGTGTTTGATCTTATATATATAATTACGTTTCAAATATTAATTTTATAAAAGCTATAATAATATGTTTTTTATTTATAAAAACTTGTTTTTTTTATTTATTTTGCATGGAAAAAATCCATCTTACAGCAACTTTAATCAAATATATATTTTTAAAATTGTAATTAAAATTATTTTTATTAAATATATTTTTAAAAAATTTAATAATTTTAAATTTTATAATTATTCTGTCAAGTGAATTTTTTTTATTTTTTATTATAAAATTTCCTTTAAAAAAGTTTAATCATGAATCTAGGATTGTCTTATTGGTTTTTTATTTATTTGATAGTAAGGGTTATTTTTAAATTAGTTTGTGAATCAATTAATATTAAATTTTATTTTTAAATAATTTTAAATACAAATTTCAACATAAATTTGATAGATACTAATTTCATTATTTAAATTTTAAAAGTTAGAAAAACAAATATATCTTCCTAATATTAAATAATGCTATTATATTTATCAATTGATAATGTTTAGTTATTGTTTTGAGATATAAGAAACATAGATAGTGATGATAGATGAGACATGTTTTCCAGTATTTTTTATTTTAAAAATACATAAATTCATTCAATAAATTATCATATGAATATATCTATTTTATATCTCTAAATGTATCTTCATCTAAATAAACATAAACCTCCATTGTTTTCATCTTTCATGTCTTAAAACAATAAACAAATGCTATTATTATATGTCAGGCTCATTTTACTTGTTCACTAATGGATTTATTATTCTTGTAATAAAAAATTAATAAAAAATAAAAATAAAATATCATTTTCATAACCATAGCCACTAAATAACATAAGTTGCAATATCATCATATCATATCATAGTCTTCATTTAATTTTAAAAAGCCAAGTATTAAACTGATGTGAATTTTTTGAAATTAAAAAGAAATTAACAAATAAAAAAATGTAACATGTACCAAATTGAAATTCAATCTTTTAAGGGCAAGTTGGTAAACTGACACCCAACTAACAAGATATGTTATTCGTTAGTTCTACTCTCTACTACAAAACCCTCTCATTCCCTTCTATTCGAAAAAGAAAAATATCTAATAAAAAATGGCAACAATATCTTATTTTACTACGCTATTACCCACATCTAAAAACTAACTCTTTCAACAAACTAGTCAAAACCCACTTTCAAATCCTTAAACTAGCAACTAATTTTAACCATTTCCTTAGACTCACACATTTATCTAATATTCTAAACCCTAAAGCCCCTAAAAAACTCCTTACAGCAGCGAAAGAAACAAAACTAGTTTTTGTAGCAGACCCTTCCTCGAAAGCTACTAAAAGGTTGTATGTCGAAAATATTCCAAGGACTATAACTGATAAAGAGCTTATAAAGATTGTTGAAGAGCATGGTGCTACTGAGAAAAAAAGTAAGGTAATTTATGAACTAATGAATTTGTAGTTCTGATAAATTATTTTTGTGCTTTAAGAAAGCTTAAACCTAATATAGGGTTTTAACCTATTATAACATAGGTTTGGTAGCTATGTACTTAGATCTGGCAAGTTGTCAAACCCAATACATTTGAGTTCACATTTGAGCTGAACCTAAGACATCGTAGGTTAGGCAAGTTGTCGGAAATAATACACTTGGATTCACCCTTGAGCTAAGCTTAAGGTATTGTGGGTCTGGCATGCTGTCAAACCTAATATAGTTAGGTTCAACCTTGGGGTGAACCCAAGGTACTATGAATTAGGTGTGCTGCTGCTGCTAGATCCAATAAACTTGTGTACACTTTTGAAGTGAACTAAGGGTAACATGGGTCTGACAAATTATCAGACATAATATATTTAGGTTTATCCTTTAGGTGAACCTAAGGCACCATGAATCTAGTATGTTGACAAATCCAATATACTTGGATTCAACCTTGAGGTAAACCCAAGACATCATGGGTCTAGAAATGTGTCAGGCCCAATGTATTTGGGTTCAGTCGTGAGTTGAACCCAAGGTACTGTGGGTCTGAGGGACTATCAAACCCATTTCATCTGAGTTTGGCTATATGTTAGGTCCAATAGATCTCAGAGATCCATGATTATGGGCTTTTTTTTTAGGACATGACTTATTCGTACCATAAATATTCATCATCCTATGTCAATAGATGTATAAAAGGTCTCCCTAGGGGCCTATTATATTTCCACCTTATTAATGCTTATTAATAATCTATAAGGGATATTTATCTTTTATTAATTATGTGTAAAGAATATTTATCATTCATTAATGTTGTCAAGCAGAAATAACTCTTCAGTCCCTCTAACTTCATCAAAATGACAAGGTTCAAGGAGTATAAATACATATTGAACCATCTAGGTAAAAGGTTAATAAATTTTCCTATTTTAAAAGCTTATATATCTTATAGTATCAATAACACTAAAAACAAGAACAAACACTCTTGTTCTTGGAATTTAAAGCTCTTTCTTTCATTTATTGTCTTTTCCATTTAAAGTTATTAACTTTATAATCATAAGGCCTTTAAGTCCCCTTGATATAGACTTTTTTACAGGTACTAAAACTTTCACTGTTACATTTATACTTCCTAGGATAAGGAGAATGAAATTAATGACATAAATATTTTATTAACCATTATCCAAACACCAAATATCATGTTCCTTGAACACATTGGATTCTAAGATATCAACATGAACCAACAATGTTTTGATTGGTGTTGTTATGCTTTAAAGCATGGATGTTGGATGGATAAGGAGCTATATGGAGCTATATTAGCATGGAACACATGTTGATTTTATTCCTTTATGGAAGTTTATAGTTATTATCGAATAAATCAGACAATTCTTAATTTTTTTTTTGTTGTTTAGGATTGAAACTTGATGTGGTTTGTTTTTTCTTTGGGAAAACTTTGAAAGGATTTCAGCTAAGCATTAAAAAGGAATGTTTGATATTTTTTTCTAGAATTAATGTAATTAACTTCAGTTTATATTATTGTCATAGCCTGTTAGTTTATATTATTGTCATAGCCTGTTGTTTGATTATTTTGCTTTATTTTTTTTATTGAGGTTGTTGATTCAATCAAACTGTGATTTTTTTACATTACCCATTAGGTTGTTTGAACTTGATTTATATGTCAAGAAAAAAAAAAGATGTGATATTTTTCAGCAAACATCCTTTTATAAATTCCTTTTTCCAGGTCAAAAATATATGTTGAGATAAATCCCAACTAACTAGAAGAGTATCAAAGTAATGTCTGATCATTAATTTGTGTACAAAATCATAAAATAGGTAGGAGATCCCTTCTTTAAAGCACTTCACAGAAAGCAACTTCCGGACAAGCAGTTACCTTTTTCTTTTTAGTTCCCCCCTAACAAGTCATCGAGCCTTATCTTAGAATACATTCCACAAAGGATGAATCTATCATCCACCAAATCTTGTGACATAACCATTGATATTGAATACTTCTATAACCAATTTTGGATAAGTTTCGACCTTGATTTTTATATTACCAATCAGTCCCTCCTTTAATCATTTTCTCAGTGTTTCTACATCAAGCAACCATTATTCCCTCACTACTTTCTTCTATCAAGCAACTTTTTTATTGCCTTGTCATGTAAATCCACTATATTCCTTTTCTTGCTAATATTATTGTTAAAAGGATAAATATGACATGTTATCACCTTATGAAGACGTGTCAATTTTTCCTTTTTATATGCCACTGGATGTTTTATCAGTTGTATCCATGGATTAGAAATAGCTAAATGGTAATACTAGAACTTTAATGGAAAATTTAAAATAAGCAATCTAAATTTAACTTGTTGGAATGAAAGTGAGAAGAGAGGATGCAATTATTTGTGTATGGGCACATGTCTACACCTTTGCGCTTGTATATGAGTATAACTTCATTACAGGTTATGCATGCCAGTATCTAGTATTTCATTATAGTTTAGTTGAAACTATGGGCATCTCTTCTATCATTTGCAATCCTTTTTTTAAGCTTCAAACATAATTCTGGTACTCCTAATAAGAGTAAAATGTATTAGGATGCCTATTCTCTAGATAACTTATCTTCTTGTTTTCTTAATATGTTATGTATGATAAGTATTCAGGTAGGAGTCGTCGACTCGTATTTGTCATGATGAAAACTATTGAGGATGCAAATGTTGTGATTAAAAAACTAAATGGCATTGTAAGCGTTACTTATTCTTTGTCTTGTTATAAGTGCAATAAGATATTTTGTCATTATCGATGTCATTTATCTCTATAAATGACTTCATAATTATTGAATGACTTTTTATGTTTGTTTTTCATTGCAGGAAATTAGAGGCATTGAGATCAAAATAAACGTCATGAAAAAGCCTTTGCAAACATTAGATTTGTCTTCTCTCTAAGTAGATGAATCTCAATCTGTTGAAGGCCCGTATAAGGTTTATGTGGGAAATTTTGCTAAGATAGTAGCAATATTTACACTTAAAAAAATTTTCTCTAAGAAAACATATACACTTAAAAAACTAAAGGTTTCATGAATTCTAGGTACCTTAAAATCCAATGAGTTTAGGTTTGTAACATTTTCTTTAAAGGACAATGTAGATGTTGCCATCTCATCTTTTAACAATTTTGTAAGTTACTTGCAATCTTGCTTTATTTAACTAAATGATTTAAGTTTATAAAACACAGAAACTTGCGTTTGCGATTTGTTCATCCTATGCATATACTCTCGTCATACATTCTTGTTTATATGTATTTATTTATTGCAAAGGCATCATCATGTATGCTTCTTACTTTCATATCACTAGCCAATCATCAAGATCTTTTAGCTCAATTAGACCATTGTTAAATTGGTTAATGAATCTAATATGATATGTTACCAATCTGATATGATTTTATTCTTATATATTCTTACTTTTATGAGTTGTTAATTATATATTTTTAGGCTTTATCTTATAAGAAATATCATTGACAACTATAATTACTTTTGTGATACATGTAATCTGAGTGAATGTGTGTGTGCGCGCGCGCGAGTGTGTGTGTGTGTGTGTGTGTGTGTGAGAGAGAGAGAGAGAGAGAGAGAGAAACTATAACATAAAAGGTATGAATAAAATGAAAATCTTTTTATGTTATTTCTTTTCTTTTTCATGGTATCAGAGCAGGTTCATATTTATCTGTCTCAAATATTCTTTGTTTGAATGGCTTTCTCTAGTTTGGATGATATAGAAAGTTCTATTGTCTCTTCATCATTAAATCTTCCCAATTTCAATTCAAATCAGTGTCTATGTTTTGTTCAATTGAATGATTTTGTTTATCTTCTTTGGTCAATGGTTGTGTCATTAGCGCTTGACGGAAAGTCAATAATTAAATTTATTAACAAAAGTAATATTGCTCTTGATGTCAAATATCCTCAATACAAATTATGGTTGCTAACGATCAGATGGTTCAGTTATAGCTGTTCAACACTATGGAACCAAACATTGCTAAAATCTTTAACTTAACTTTTTGTTTTTTATTTTCATCCTTCAACATTAAGTTGTTCGATAATTAAGCTTCATGATATTATTCAATTTGCTTTTGAACATAGTCACCTAATATCAAGATTGGATCAAAGATTTTGCATCTTGACCTGAGTGGGACCGGATTGAGTTTTGTTTTTTTTATCTTTTTAATTTTTTTTTTAATTTTCATCATTCAATATTTCATTTGCTAGAAACAAAGCTTCAACTTTTTTTTTATATAGAATTATCATGTTCTCATTTGATTTATTATAAATTAATATTTGAATTTTTTTTCATGCATTTATTTCTATGAGATTTTCTCAATTTTATATTTATGGTCGTAGAGTTTACAAAGTAACCCGACTTAACTAAGGTTTTTTTTGCTATTGTATTTTTTAATTTGTTTTCTATTTCGTCCTCATTATTGAATTGTTTCAGCTCATATCAAGTTTTTTATTTAATTTTTTTCTCGTTGTGATTCTTCTATATTTTTATTTTTTATAATTTTATTTTTATAATTATATTATTTAAATTATCAATTAAACCAATAACTTGAATCTCAAATTTATTTTATTTTAGCATTTTTTTTACATTAATTTTTTTTTACCCTAATCATAGTAGATCGCGAGACACAAATCTAAGTGAAAACTATAGCCCTAACCAATCAAATTTCCATGATAAAAGAGGGCGAGACTAATGGACGAAAAAAAGAAGAAGAAGAAAAATTAGCACCTTGGGTGGCTCCGTGCGATACGGATCATGATGGTCCTACCATCATAAAACTTCTAATTTCTTTTTGTGAGATGGATGAGCGTTGACAAAGCTGAACAAACAAACAACTGTGTACCATTGATCAGAGGCGGCTGTAATCCAAGCCGTCTATTATTCCCTTGCTAAACGCGCCCATCTCCACGTTTTGTTTTAACTTGGCGCGCGTTTTCCCTCCTCCTTCCAAGCGAGGCTTACATTATCGTAAATTAACATATAGATAATATAGAAAGTCGAATCTAAGTATCTCCCCTCCTCTCTTATATATTAAATCTCCTCCTCTACCCTCTAATTCTTCACAGCTTAAATTATACATCGATCAAAAAAAGAATTCAGATATTTTGGTCTTGGATATACTCAAGAGAGAGACGTAACAGACGATCGGAGATGGCAAATTACGCACCGGGAAATGGTGACTTCCCGGCGATTCCGACTCACGGGGGCCAGTTCATTCAACACAACATTTTCGGTAATCTTTTTGAAATCACGTCGAAATATCGACCTCCGATCACTCCGATTGGCCGTGGCGCCTACGGCATCGTCTGGTATTAATTATTAACTTTTGGAGTGGTTTTAATTAGTTCGATTGATTGAATTAGATTGAATTAATGAGTTTAATTTAGCTCGGTGTTGAACTCGGAGACGAACGAGAAGGTGGCGATAAAGAAGATAGCCAACGCTTTTGATAATTATATGGACGCCAAACGCACCCTTCGTGAGATCAAACTGCTTCGGCATCTGGATCACGAAAACGTAAGTGCCTTGCCTGCCTCTTCACTCTTTCACTGCGTTTCAGTCAATTCCCTTTTTCTCTACTAGCAACGCAAAATGAACACGAGAAAAGAAGGAAGCTCTACCCTTACTACCTAGCCTAATAGTCCACGTGTTGCCTAGAGCCTAGCTATGCCGGTAGTGTGGCCAGCCTGTCCTCTCCACACACTGATGTCTGCTTTTATCGTAATTCATTGTTAAATTATAATTAGGCAAATACAAAGAAGAAGTAATAAATGAATTATAGAATGGCGAAATACGTTATAATTGTAAGCTTGGCGACTTGGAACATTGTGAAATAGAATAATACTACACTATATGGGTGTCGTGCTACATCGTTAACCGGATTAAATTTTTTATAACATAAAAAAAATATGATAATTTGAGCAAATATTGGTTAATTTTACTAACATATAATGTGAGATATAAAATTAAAATAACTCACAATAAAGGAAGGTGAAAAGAAAAATTACAAACTTCAAGATGTAATAATCTAAAATCAAATAATGAAAAAAAAATTCAAAAAATGTATCACGAGAGAAGAAAAACCGAGTAAACTCGAATTAGCTTAACTAACTCATGATCCGTAATATGAAATCGAGATAAAAAATTAAAATCTAAAAAAAACCTAGTAAAAAAGACCAAAGTTTAGTAAAAACACATAAAAAAATTAGAGCTAATCCGGGTTAACTTTACTAAAATACTCTCGGTGTAACCTAACAGAAAAATAAGTGAAAAAAAAAAGGCACAAGAGTCAATAATTTAATGTCAAATAATAAAATTAAAAAAAATCAATGTCATAAAAAAAAAATCAAGGGGAAGAAACATTGTCATATGTGACATGAGATTAAGATAAAAAAAAATTAGACTTCTTAAAGGACCTAGCAAAAAAAATCAAAGTTAAATAAAAAAAACATGAATTAACTTGAGTTAACTTGACTAATCCGCACTAAGGATAACCCAACAGAAAGAAAAGCAAAAAAATCACAACTCAAGGGCTAATAATTTAATGTCAAAGGATAAAATTAAAAAAATCAATTTCTTACAAAAAAAAACATTGAGGAAAGAAATCTGAATCAACTCGACTAACCTGTTACTCAGGATATGAGATAAAGATAACTCAACAAAAAGAAAAGTGGAAAAACAATGAGATTAAGATAATTCTACCGCAGCCAAACCGGATCTTCACTGTGAGCACTCGCACACCATTGAAAAGAGAATGACTCGCCACTCCCAACGCCGCTATGAAAGGAGGATTTTGGTAATCGTATGGCCCTGCATCCACTGCTCAAAAGGCTTGAGGGCTATTACGTGCTGACACTTACGCCAACAACTTCTTTTAATAATATTTAATTATTTAAAATTATCAAATAACTCCTAACTAAATCCAAATATTAGAAAAAAGATCTAGAATAAAAAAACTAAAACACCCGTGAAACTAACTTTATTTTTTTTAGATTTAAAAGATAATTTTATCATTTAATTGTTTAAACAAAATGAAAAAGATGAAGAAGCCACTGTGTGCATGTTCTCTTTTTTTCTCTTAGTGTAGTGTATGACCCTAACTTCATTGTGCAAATGTTTTTTAGAAGACAAAAGAGTCTCGGACCAAAAATTAGATATTTTTTTGCTTTTAAGATTAAAATAATTATTTTATTGTGCAAAAAAGCATGTCCTTACTAATTTGTCCCAATTAATTTTGCAATGACCAATCAATCCTCTAGAAAAAACGATTATACCCCCAGTTGCAATTTTATTAGGTTTTCTGGTGAAAGGGCAAAAATATTATTTTACTATTCTAAAAAAAAAAAGTAAAATGTGTTTATAGCTACAGTGTTTTGCTAACGACTTTTAGAGTATTGTTAATTTTTGAATAGTAAAACTGAAAATGCCATTTTGTGTAAATTAGGAACCGTGTTGGTCGCCTTCTACTCCTAGTTTTATCAAGTTTGATTATATCTTACAATTTCTACTATAATATATTTCTCTTAGCCAAAATTTCATGCATTCTTTCTGTTTGTAACCAGGTAAAGTTGTTTGTGCATCATCAATTCGAAAGATCATTTAAACTTCGGCAAATTTAAAATAAAGGAAAAGGTAATTAATCTCAACAGAAGAAAATAAATTGCATAATGGATTCTCTCTCTCTCTCTCTCTCTCCTCATATCTGTAGCAAAAATTGAAGGTCCTCCAATTTTATTCATAACATCTGGATTTGGAATGTAAAATGTCTTGTACTGGAATCAGTTTTTGTAAATTCTAACACTTTGAATGCAAAACAGGTCATTGGTATCAGAGATGTCATTCCTCCACCTCTACGCGGGGAATTTACTGATGTCTACATTGCCACGGAGCTCATGGACACTGATCTTCACCATATTGTTCGTTCCAACCAGGGTTTGTCAGAGGAGCATTGCCAGGTAATATATTTCAGTTTTTAGTTCTTGTTGAACTTCGCAATGTAATTCAGTAGTTAAATACATGACACTGATCTCTTTCTGTTCATTTATGCGGGGCAGTACTTCTTGTACCAGACTCTTCGAGGATTGAAATACATACACTCTGCTAATGTTATTCATAGAGATCTGAAACCCAGCAATTTATTGGTAAATGCAAATTGTGACTTGAAGATCTGCGATTTTGGTTTAGCTCGGCCAACTTCAGAGAATGAGTTTATGACAGAGTATGTTGTTACCAGATGGTATCGTGCACCTGAGTTATTGCTCAACTCCTCAGACTATACTGCTGCGATAGATGTGTGGTCTGTAGGTTGCGTCTTTATGGAGCTTATGAATAGAAAACCTCTATTTCCAGGCAAAGATAATGTGCATCAGATGCGCTTATTGACAGAGGTACGGTAGATAGAACTGAAGCAAACATTGCTTGAATGGTTGAGGCGTTAGATTACAACGTTATAACTGATTTTCTATTTTTCTTTTTTCTTTTCCATTCAGAAAAGAGTTAACTTCGGGTGCAGTCAAAGTGTAGGAAATTAATAATAGAAGGATTTGGCAGAAATATGTAAAACTGCCCCTCCTAAAAATATTATTCCAGAATAAATGGGTAATTATTGCTGATATGCACTAATTGACAATCATTATGCATGTTCGTTATTGTCATTTTTGGAAAGCGATACATGACCAGGGATGTTCATCTTGGCTTGCTTTGCATCTGTTTCTAACAGTTCAGGTTCTATAGGGTTTCACTTATGATGTTAATGTTTCTTCCAATGAACTACGCATAAGAAGTGATTGTTTATCTTAATTTTATCAACCGCAGCTTCTTGGCACACCAACTGAATCTGATCTTGGGTCTGTCCGGAATGAGGATGCAAGAAGATACATCCGGCAACTCGATTCGCATCCTCATCGGTCGTTAGCTGAACTTTTCCCACTTTTTCAACCGCTGGCCATTGATCTTGTAGATAAAATGCTGACATTTGATCCCACTAGAAGAATTACTGGTGAGTTTGACATCCTTATTTTGATGCTTTTCTGAATACATAACTGAATTGCAATAATTTTTCGTTGAGATGAATTTTCTCCATATATGTTGATCTGACAGTGAAAGCTCAGTCCATGTTGATTTTGTTGGCTGCGAGGAAAATTCATTTACAAACAACCCTAGACCTGCAAAACATGTTAAACTTTTTTCCTAATTATTGGGAGTTGCTTCAGCATTTGAGCTCACTTAGCGTGTTTAACTAGCCTGGTCTTTCTTTGATCACAAATACTTTCTTAGAAAAACTTGTGCTCCACAAATATGACATTCCATTAGATACGACTTCCATCTGTTTCTTTCTAAAAGCAAGATTTGTCTGTATCAGTTGAAGAAGCATTGGCTCATCCATACCTTGCAAGGTTACATGACATAGCAGATGAACCAGTCTGCCCAGAGCCTTTCTCCTTTGAGTTTGAGCAACAACCCTTGACAGAAGAGCAAATGAAGGATATGGTCTATGAGGAGGCTATAGCATTCAATCCAGAATATGCATAATATTAGGGAAAATATATGTGATATCCAGATTTTTATTTTAATGTTCCTTTAGCACTACCAATCCCGATGCCATTTACGGCAATGGGCTCACTGTCACAGATTAAACAAGAAATATCAGCTTTTGATGGTCTTTTGACTCTTTTGTATCTGCAAATTTTGATCCTGGACTTGCTAATTGTTCATTCCATCATTTCCATGGTTGTGCACAACCTTCATAATCGGATCCATACAGCAAGTATTCATATGTCATGTAGCTGTTGCGTGGCAACACACCAACTTGTTATTACCGTGGTCTGCGCGCGCGCATATATATATCATATTGGAAAGAAATACTTCCTTCTAATATTTATAAATATGTGTTTTTATTACGTAGTAAATTAAGTTATGGGAGAATGACTCTTTTAATTTAATTTAATTTATAAATTAACAGTTATTCAATTTAATTTAAAGTAAAACTATTTCATGAACAATCATATAGTTTCATTAAAAGTCATATTGTTTCAAGTCTATAAAAACATGTTACCACACAGAAAATATAATACAATAAAAACATATATTTTTTTCTTGTTTTTATTAAAGGTTTAGAGAACTTAGTTGTATTTTAAAGATGTTGTCTCTTTGTTGGATAAATAAACACTTTAAAGACAATATTTTTCACATTTCTAAATCAACTCCAAATTTATATTTGTTTTTAGATAGTTTTTAAAAGTGTATTTATCAACCTCAAGTTAAAAAATGTTTTTTTAATAATTTTGATAGGTTAATATTAAAAATTAAAAAAAACATTACATTATAATACACATGGCAAATTGATTTTAGTATAAATAAAAGTAAAAAGAAGAGTACTGGTAAAAACATTTAAAGCACACGAAAGGGCCCGCCCCCAACGTAACGTTTAACTTCACTTTTCATGCCGTAAATCACCCCCAACCTATTGCATTTTCTAATATCTACACTCTTCCATCCTCTCTACCTAGTACCTACTTTTTCTTTCTCAACTGTCATTACAAAGGTTACAACTCTTTCCAGCTTTTCTGTCATAACTGATTTTGTTATTTATCTTATTTTATTTATTAAGGGTAAAATAGTATTTTTAACTTATATATAAATTCTTTGTATTTAGGTTAAATGATGTCTATCCTCCTTTTCTTTGTGTTAATTGAATTGTTTTAACAATTAACAAGGTTATGGAGTTAAGGGTCTGTCAGATAAAGGCCTGAAAACCCTTCCTGAGCAACACATAAGATTTGATATCTGTAGTTGATATGTCAAAATGGGATGATCAAAAGGTTGCAGAACCAGTTTGTGATGCAGCAATTATATAAGGTTTCTTTCAGATCATCAATGACGGGGTGCCATTGGAGGTTCTTGAGAACTTGAAGGATGCTGCACACCGGTTCTTCGAGTTGCCAGCAGAGGTAAAAAGGAGGTACTTGAAAGAGAATTCGTCATCTAATTAACACTGTCCGCTTGGGAACAAGCTAGCTTTAGTAGTCCTCATGCAGAGAGAGTTTTTGAGTGGAAAGATCACCTCGACCTTGTTTATATCTCAGAACATCACGTACGCCTCCCTTTAATGGCCTTCTGTGATCTAAACCTCTTTAATTTGTAAACATAACTTGCACCTTTTTTTTTAAAGGGAACAAGTTCTTGAATACATGAAGAGTTCCAGTAAAGAGGTAATGTTCAATTGGACTCGGGCTATGACTCACTCAGCTCTTTTATTATGGTGGTGGGTAGAAGAGTAGTAGAGGTGCTGTTGAAGGGGCTCAACATTCTCAACATCAAGGATATTGACAAAAATAAAGAACATATCCTAATGGGCGGGAAAGGGATCAACATCAAACCTGAACTGGCAACTGGAGTGGGCTGTCACTCTGATATCTCAACAATCACACTCCTTCAATGTAACATCAACGGAGAAACTAAAAAACCAAGAGCTTTAAAAAAATAAAATAATAAGCAAACCTCGATGAATCTATCTCGAACACGGACTAAATTTGAAACAAATAATAATTAAGGACCAAACATTGTTATTTCAAATAAATAACATAGACTAAATTTGAAAAATGAAAAAAATTATAAGAATAAAATTAAAAATGAATTTCAATTTAGTAAATTATTCCAAATAAAGCAAATAATAATTAAAAAAAAAATAGGACCATGGAACAACAAATTAATTAAAGAGTTGCTTTGAATTTTTTAAGAAATGTGAAAATTAAAAAGGAAAAAGAAAAGAAGAAAAAGAAAAAAATATCTTCAGCGCCAAATTAGAGGGGAGTTAACCACACGCGCTGCCTCATTAAAAAATAAAAAAGCCAAGATGATTCAAACGCTATGACAAAAAATGATGTTTGGTCGCCAAATTAATTACCCCGCGAGTTGCCAAAAAAAAAAAACACAGGGCCATCCACTTTCTAGAACCAATATATATTTTTTAACAATATTTAATATATGATTAAGTTAAAAAAAACTAGGATACATTAACTTCCTAGCAATTTAGTTTTCTCTTAATTTAATTTAATCTAATCTGGTCATTCCCTTTTCAACGCATAGCTTAAAGCTCTGACAATTCCACGAGGACAATATTTTTGGAATACTGCAACAAACTACTACGCTCTCTCAATCAGAGCAATATAACTTCATTAATAACATGATCTGTATGCTCTTGCAAATGGCTTCTGTTTAACGGGTGCCTTCCATTGAGAGAAACAGCTCTAATATACAAGCCCACGATAAAAAATTAAAAAAAAAAAGAAGATTTTTAAACCAGCCCACCTTGTTAAGCTTCTGGATCAAACAGATTCTGGCACTCCTAAGCTCAAACACAAGCATCTTGCGTAATGTTCCTGTAGACATGCAAATCAAAGATGATTACTGGTTGGCTAGTCAGATGAGATTCTCAGTTTCCATTAGCCCTGAAGTAATGTTACCATCACAACGACAATAGAGGCCGGAAGAATTAAGAGGTAGAACGTATAAGAACAAGCATTTCACATGCAGACACGCAGAATTACGCAACAACCGCGACGACGGAGACACCCAGAATTGATTGAAAATGATAGAAGGCTTGCGATCCAGCAGCTAGGAACTTCGAGCATCTTTTACAAGGATATGAAAAAATTGGTGCTAATCTATTTTTTCCCGAGTCATTGAAAATATATGGGACGAATTGTATCAGATACAAGCAACACAGTAATATAAAACAAAAAGAAAACTGTAAGAACAAACTAACAAATGATTGGAGCAGAATAGTACACACTAATTAAGATTGGCATCTCTACTTGCCAAAAATTCTCTTTGCTTGCCAGAGGTAACACCTGCTGTGCGATGGCAGCAGTTAGCAAAAATTTTCCTCTGACCTATGATTAGCACACTACACGATTCAGATGACTCCTTCACTTTGGCACTCTTTCAAGCAAGGGTTTTCCTTATTTAATTCTATTTTCTAGCCAAAGACTCTCCCTTGTGCTCCCTGCCTGCCGTAACCACAAAACCTGCTCCTACCTGGAAAGAAGACATAGCAAAATGACAACATAGAATACACATGAAATTATGCACTGTGTGTACCTGTGAGAGTGAGAAAAGGGAGAGAGGGACAGGTGAGGGTGAGAGGACCTGGCAGTCTTTCAACACAGCTCGCTCTTGGAGCTGGGCATTGCTACAAATCACGGATCCTTGGATTGAACAACCATCTCCAATAGTAACATGGTTCATGACAACTGAATTAACCACCTGCAGTTACAAAAAAATTTAGATTCAATGACTTGACAACTACATTGTCAAAGTTACAATATGTCCTTCTATTTATGAATATACAAAAAATTTAGATTCAATGACTTGACAAACTACATTGTCAAAGTTACAATATTTCCTTCTATTTATGAATATATAAAATTACAGTAGATTATATATGATAGCCAAAGCAAACAACCCGGTAGCTTCACTATAGCTTGTGTTATGATATATGCCTTTTCATTCTAACTTTATGATTAAAAATCATCATACCTTCACATTGGAACCTATCCGGCAGTGACGGCCAATAACAGATCGCTTGACACTACACTTGTCACCCATTTGGGAACCTTCCCATAGCATACAATGAGGCCCCACCTACACCCATCAAATTAACTTTTAAGTACACAACCAAATTTATCAGACCAGGTGCCCAAGATAAATTGTTACTGAAATTAAACAAGTGATTTTAGAAGTGTAGTATTTTTTTTTTGAAAGTATACTCACAGTAGTTCTTGATCCAAGCTGTGCAGAAGGATGGATGATGTTGTTATGAGAAGAGAAGGAATATCCCGACAGATGACTGGCATCACCTATGACCTGACATTTCACAGGTTGAAAATGAGCAATAAAAACTGCAAAAGTAGAAGTGACAACATAATAATATCCAATAAGAACATCAGCAGCATAAACTTACATCTCGATTAATATCACTGAATGCTTGAATAGAATTTAAGCGCTGACAGTATCTGCTCTCGCTGGCAATGTAAGCACAGCATTTATGGATTCTTCGAACATGAGTAGAACCACTGTTACCTGAAGAGAGTTCATGGAAGCTTGGAGTAGATGCATTGGCCATGATTTGAGATACCGCTGCTTGGTTGTTTTGAGAACCAACCTTCTCATTTCCACTTTCTTCTGCTTGTGGCACACCATTAAATAATAACTCTGATTTCTATCATCAAATGTAAATAGTTGAACCCGTTTTAAGTTTTTTTTTTACCAACATGCAAGGCAAACAGAAACCAGGTATACAAGGAATTTATTTGACTAACCAACTGACTCCGAACAAGATACGGCAACACATCCTCTTTTAAGCTTTGAAATTCATCCTTCTCATCCAAAACTTGTTGCAAAACAGATCTGAAAGAGATAGACAGGGATGGTGAAGATAGAGAACACCTGACATGGAAAAACAACAACAACAACAAAAAATAACAAGTTGTAAAAAGACCAACCTCTTGAATGCATACATATGAGCATCCATGAGATCAGCTCGTATTTCCATCTAATGAAATGATAGAAAATAACACTAGATTAAGAACCGCAATTCCATAAAAATTATTAAATACAACCAAGTACTAGAAATATGAAAATCTTTCAAGTACACATGTTGGGATTTCAATATGTTCAGAAAGCACAAGAACTAAACAATAACTAGAAGATTTTATTAAGAAGATAGGGATAGATGTGTCTCCATTACCTGACCTACTGCACGAAGAATGCTCTTCTGGATTCGAATTTCCTTCTCAACTTCAGCCCCTGGAAAGAATTCCAGAATGAGCATTATGAGCAGATAAGTGGAACTAGAACCAACATAAAAAATTGAAACATAAAACCTGTTGCTATGTGTAATAAAAATTGCTTTGAAGGGTCCAATCCAATAATGTTGTAGCGTCTTGGTTTCTTGATTTTATCCTTTCCACCTGAAGATCCTGACTCTGTAGGTCCACTGACAGGAGCAGGGCAAAGCATTGTGGTCACCACTGCATTATGCTTTCTATGAGCAGCTGCAAGTGCACCAGGAGGAACATCAAAAACAAGATCGCCACTCACAACCTGCAGGAAGATGAAGCATGAATGGCTGTAATGAATTGAAGACTTAGGACTAAAAAACACTTCAAAGGATTTGAATGCTGACCAAAATGTCATTTGCAGTCAAGTGGTGAGCAATGGCCCGAAGAGCACCAGCAGTTCCAACATCCTCATGAACTGCAGCAACCTGCAGCGTTATATAGCACCTATAAGTTCAAATTTTATCGATAAGAAATGAATGACACAGAGTAGAGTACGATGCAGTTAATAAAAATCCTGAAATATAACAATGCTAGCATCGGCAACACCAGAACACAAAATGCAATAGGTTGCAGCAGAGCACGTGATGCCAGCTCCCAATTGTAGAATTGCAGAAAAATGAAATGACTTATTTTTGGAGAATAATATAAACTGCGTACAATTAATGGTATCTTTGAGACAAAGGAATGATAGCAGTACTATATGACCTCCAGCAAGAAGCTCAAATACCAACAGAACAGAAAGTTCCAGACTAATCTGGCCCTGGTCCATGACCAGTGTGTTTGCTTCATTTTAACAAAGATGCAAACTAGCTATTCCTTTCTTTCCATCTCAATTGACATGTTCTTGTAGGTTTAAGAGAAAGTGGTGAGCATTTCAGGAAAAAAATCAACTACCTATGTCTACTAGTATATGGTTTCAAACCCTAGGAATAAAAAAACATGTCCCAAATAATTTAGTGCACCAGCACCAGTCATTTTACCAGAAGAAAGTCATGCAATAACACAAGTATAGATAGGTCTTCTGCTGTTGTTTAGTTATTATAAGCTTGAGTACCCTAAATAATCACACTTCCCATTACTGATGGTGATTAGGGATCCATAATCACCAAGGCATAGTAATTAAACCTAGGTTTCAAAACAAACTTTGGAATTTTGCATGGCATGTGTTTCTCAAAACCTAAGTTACAAGATTTAACTGAGCAGATATGAACTCTATGTTTATTCCCATTTTGTTGCTATTCAGACCATTCACAAATCACAGAAAAAGGGTTAGTAAGCGAGACATATCAGGTGACAAAAGAAGGCTTCTAGAAATTTAACGGCATGTCACTGTGCCGTGAGCTTTAATTACTGAGGATAAAAGTTGCGTGAGATAAAAACTTGGGAAGTTTATGAAGAGATTTTCATCTCAACACTCAGAAAAACCAAGCAATGCAACAACCCATTTTTTATCTCCTAAAACTCTTCAGTGTTGAGTTCAAAACACTGCAAGGATTTTTTGAAGCAAAACACTTTGGGACAAATAACAGCCAGATGCTGAATATTCTGCAATGAGAAACACTTCTAAACATCAGCAAGCCCAACACTTGGATGCATACCCAGGCGGCAACTGGTCCATAAGTCCATGTCACATGGATCACTTGAATTGTAACTATAGTTGATATAGAAAAACAAATAGAACGGTCATTTTTCAAGGTCATATTATAGTTTTAATTGTTTGGTTAAACAGTTTGCACAAAATGAAGTCTCGTGTGTCACTACTCTTAACCTAATCATTTCCGAGCAACATTCGCCACCAATTTCTGATTAGTTATTTCAGCGACTTAAAAACAGCATACATCATGCAATCAAACATCGAACACCATCAATTACAAATTATATTAGATCAACAAAAAAACATTATCTTTATTGCAATTTAGAAGGAAAAAAGGAAGTACCTCAACATGTAAACGATCAACATAAGCATTTGATATCCAACCCCCGACATGAATAGCAGCATCTTCCCCTTCAACAACCTATAATATAACAATACGGATTAAATTAAGAACCGGCATTAGAAAGAAACCCTAAGCCCAAAAGGCAACTAAGAAAACCCATCACTATTACACATTTGCTATTGCACATTTGCTATCGATTTACTTTAGAATCTTAACAATGGAATTAAACTTTATTTATTTATTGGGTTCAAGATTATGAATGAATATTCCAAAATAGAAGCAGCCTTTTCAATTTCAGTTTTTCTTCTCCTTTTGCCTTTTTCTTCCACTAGTAGAGAAAGCAAAACAGAACACGCAAAAAGATAATAAGGAATCTCAAATAAAAAAAAATAAAGAGAAGCATACCACAATAAGATCCTTAAGGTTACTGAGTTCCAATTGCTCCAACACGTAAGAAAGAACAGGGCGGTTAGCCACCGGAAGCAGCGCTTTTGGCACTTCCTGCATTCGCAAAACAAAAATAAGCAAGAAAATAAAATCAAAGAGAAGACCAAATTAAAGTAAATCGTCGTCGGTAAAGAAATTAGAGCGTTTATTTAATAGTTGTTTTCTCGAGAAACAAACAGAAAGAGAAGAAGAGGCAGGTGAAGGAATTAGGAAGCAAACCTTGGAGACGAGAGGAAGTAATTTTTTAGAAGTGCCACCGGCAAGGACTACAACTTGAAAATCCATCTCTCAATATTTGTTTTATTCTTTATTTCTGAGAGAGGGAGAGGGAGAGGGAGAGCGAGGAAGCGAAATCAAGCAAGGAGGAGATGTCTTAGGTTTTTTTTTTTTTTGGTCTTTTGTATTTTAGTGGAAAGCAGGGTTAATTAGAAGGGAGGAGAGGGGGGCGGGGTGTCTTCTTTTCCTCTTGATGGTCTAGTTTTTATATACATGCTGGACGAATCGCGATAGAATGAAAATGGTACTTGCCGCAGTTGAGCAATTTCAGATTTTCAGGACTGTCGTTTCTTACCTAATCTTACTTCACAGTGGTGATTATGCCACTTAAGGTATCTGAATCAGTTAATCTAACGATGTAAAACCATCTAAAAAGGGGATGTAGCTCAAATGGTAGAGCGCTCGCTTTGCATGCGAGAGGCACGGGGTTCGATCCCCCGCATCTCCATTCAAACTTCAGCTTTTCTGGTTTTTTTTTTCTCTAGAAAAAAATTTGCAGAGGATCCATGTAAATTGGAGATTTACACAGGTGAAAAACATTATCCTTGTACATGTGTGATATAGTTTATGCAAGCTTGTAGACAGCTTTTGTAAGAAAATCTTTTTTTATAAATTTCTTATTCCTTATTCGCATGACTTGTGAACTCAAAAAAAAAAACATACGTGTGCTTTATTGGTGATTTTTTTAATGTTATTGATTTTATTTGTTTATTAAATTTATTTTGTTGAAATTTTTTTATAATATTAATAATATTGTAATTAAATTCGGTATAATTTTGGTGGGTTTTTTTTTTCTTTCTCTTTTTCATTGTAATATGCCATGAAAATTTATAATGATTGCTTTTTTATATTTCAAGGAATGCATAGTTTGGTCATAATTTCATGGAAGTTCAAACCTTACCTGTATATTATAGTCATTAACCCGAATCCAAGTTTTGCCTAATTTGGACGGTTGATCTCGTACATGCTCAGATCGACTGGGTTCACTTGCAGCCCCCGAAGCACCCAGCAAGTTAATTTATCCACTGCACAGTGCATACCCACGTTTTATTTGTCATGACAAGGATCATCAATTAACTCGAAGAATTCTTCATAAATGGCCAGCAAATTACGGGCTAATGTTTCAAAATTACGGGTTTATTTAAAAATAATTGATTTTCAAAATATTTTTATTTTAAAATATATTAAATAATTATTTTTATTTTTCAAAAAATATTTTTAATATCTGCATATTAAAATAATAAAAAACATCAAAAAATTAATTTAAAATAAAAAAATAATAATTTACAAACACAGCCTGAAAGACAGCCATCCTTTGACAAATGACAAATCTAAGAATACAGACACGAAGATTTGTCCGTTGCTCGATTTCTTTTGCTCAAGCCATGAAAAGGCCAATCAAATCAATTAAAAAATTATTTCACACTCCCTTCGCACAAGCAACCCATCCACGGGAGTCGCCACTTTTTTCCTTATCGTAAACGGTAGTAAAAGTATAATTGAAACATGTCACGTACACCCATGATTTTGTCTGCTGCTATCTAAACGACATGCGCAAGGTAGCCCCAGTACACAACTTTGCCTAACATGCACCACAATAATGAATGGCTAAAAAACTTTTAGTTAGGATTTTCACCCTCTAGCATTCCACAGTCACACAGGTGGCGCGTCGAATCACCTCCGGCAAATGAGGCCCCCTACTCCATACCCCGCTGACACAGTCATAAACCAATACCAATCCCTCTTTCAATCCCCGAACATTCCTTCCACCTCTCCTTAACAAATCATCAATGCACCCACTGACTTGAATTAACACCACCTTGTTTTCGACTCCTACGCAACTAAACCTCACTGTACTGTCCAGCCTAACTTGTGCTGGCAATGGTGGGCTCTTTATCCTACACCACTCTCCAAATCCCTTACCGTTGCTGCCGCCACCCCGCCTACGGGCATCAAAGCGACAGAATGATAACTCCACCGCGTGGCTAGTTAAAATATAAACATACCCTGCCACCGCACATGCAGCCACCACACACCCGCCACCAGGAACGGCCCTACTCCTTAACCACGCACGCGACTCCACATCAAACAAATCCATCGAACTGGCATACACATAAGCCTCTGCCCCTGCTGAAGCGGCGCGTGTGACTTCATTCTCCAAGGCGGCACCTATTTTAAGTCCTCCAATCACATAAAAGACGCCATCAACGGCAGCCCCAATGCAACCATATCGCCTCCTTGTCGCCTGTGCCACCACGCGCCAAGTATCAGTGTCTGGGTCATACTCCTCCAATGCTGCCCCCGCTCGTGACCCGCCTCCTGCGACATAAATTTTACCCGAAAGCACTGCGGTAGCAAATTTCTTTCTAGGGTAAATCATTGAAGATCTTGAAGTAATTATGCCACTCCAGACATCATAACAAAACATTTCGTTTCGTCCAATGATATAGATCCTTGATCCAATTGCAGACAGACGAGCGTGAGAAAGGCTATCCAATGAGGCTACAGGAAAAGGAAGACACGAAGCAACTTTCCACAAAGGGTCATTGGTATCGGCATCATTGTCATCTGGTAGTCGGAGGGAGGCGGCAAAAGGGGCGGACAGAGTGAAGATGGTGGGGTGGATGAGGTGGTGGAGACGGCGTAGGTAGAGAAAAGAAGGAGAGTGAAGGAGGAGGGACCAGCGGCGGCAAACGAGGGAAATGGAAGGGAGGGAAGAGGAAGGGACTCTAGAGAGGCATTCTAAGAGAAGGTCATCTGAAAGAGAAGAGAGGGTGGTGGTGGTGGGGATGGAGATGGTGATTATAGGGTTTGGAGAGAGGGGTTTGGAGGTGGGGTCTTGTGGGTTTGGGAAGCAAGATTTCATTAGCCATGAGAAGTGGCGAGAATTGCAACTTTCTGGCATGAAGAGGAGTGGAAAGGGAGTTTGAGGGGGGGTGTTAATGGAGGAGAGAGGGGATTTATGAGGGGGTAGAGCAGAGTTATTTATTCATGTTCGATTTCAGGTGCCTGAACTGCTTGCTGGACATACATTTTCTCTTAACTTGTCTTTTTGGTGATTGGTCTTGCTGGATTCTGAATAAACACGTGATCTCTTCTAATACCATTATTATTGCTGTTGCGTGTGATATGTTTGCAGAATGATGATCATAAGTAAATTTCATATATGATGTTTTTGTTTTTGTTTTTATTTTTTAAATATAAAGGCATTTGCATAATAGTTAGACAGTGGAAAATTTCAAAACTAATTTATATGCTGTTCTATGTGAATGAAAATAAATATTCACAAGAGATAGAAGGATGCAATCAGGATGGACTCGCGGTTTTTTTAAAATATTATATTATCTTTTAGTATTAAATTAAATTTAATAGAGAATTAATTTTTTAATTTGTTTTTTTTATAAAATTATTATAATTTGGTGGTCTGAATTGATTGGCAAATAACTCGGATTTTTTTATATTTTTTAATTAAATTATTTAATATTAAACTGATAATTAAATTTTATAATTTATTTTATTTTGTTTTCATGAATTTATTACAATCTTATGATTAGTATTATGATTTTTACAAGTTTATTCAGGTTGAATCAAATCAATCTAATATATTATTATCTTAATTTTTTTAAAATATTATCTTGAATTTTTTTTTAAAACAAGCTGTTTTTTATTGATAATTCAAGTTATTTTTAAACTTGTTTAATTAATCGGGTTAGATTAAATCAACCATTGCTGATTTAATGTTTTCCAATAGAAACCAGACTCTCACAAATTTTTTTTAACATTCAAAAACAAATTTGATCTTAATCACAGCGTAACATGATCAATGATTTAATGTCTGGTTCGATTTTTTTTTCAAAGCATTGTTTCAATTTTATTTTTTTAAAAAAAGATTATAAAAATAATGTTATTTTATACTGATTTAGAAAGAATTGGATTAACTACCTGAACTCGTGACGTAAACTTTGCTTAAGACTACAACAGCCACGTCTAGTAGTCTCAACCAAAACGAAGGAGTAAAAAGAAAAGGGGGCAAGTGCACCTAACGAAACTTGAGTCTGAAGGTAAATGGACCAAGGTGACTAACAGCTACCCATAAAGCAACAAAAAGAAAGCAAGACGGGCTGGGATTGTCATGTCAGTGTGGTTAGATTCTATATTTGCCTAGGCACCTAGAGATTCTTCCTTCTTCTTTCTTTCTTTTCCATAAATACTTTATCTCTCGAACCACATTCTTGGTTCGATGGAACTGCACATGCTAGGACCCTCTGAGCCTGTTCTACAAATCTACATGCTATTGCCGGTCCGATGCAAATCAATCATTTTTTTTCTCGAATAATGATTGTTTTTAATTAACATGAGATTTATTCTCATGCGCTGACACAAGTTTATAAAATAAATATATTTAATAATATTATAATTATTAACCGTACTAGATAAATAATATAAACTAAAAATATAATCAAACCAATATTTTATGATAAAAAAAAGATCAAATAGAAACTAAAAATATAATTTGTGGGAATTTATGGGGTTTTTTGGGGGAAGCAATATTTCCCCACAAATTAAGTTTTATTAAAAAAAATATTGTGTAATTTTGAAAAAATGTTAAACAAAACTTAAAGAGGAAAAACATACAACATAATTTGGAAAAATTGAATTGCTATTCTTAACCAACTTAATATTTAAAAAATAAAATTGACAAAGATAATTTTAAGAAAAAACATAACAAAACAGAAAAAAAACCATATGAGAAAAAACACTCTAGCAATCCATAGTAATTTGTGAGGAAAGTTACAGTGTTTTCCTCGCATATTGTAACTGTAATTTTTAATCAGCTCAATATTAAAAAATAAAATAAAAAAAGATAATTTCGGAGAAAATCATAAAAAACAAAAAAAACCATGAGGAGAAACACTGTAGCAATCAAAAATATTTTAAAGAAAAAAATTACAAAACTAAATCTCAATCAACTTAATATAAAAAAAATCAACAAATATAATTTTTAAAAAATAAAAAAATAAAAGAGAAAAACTATGTGGGAAATACCATAGCAATCCACGGTATTTTAAAGGGAAAAAATTACAAAGCGAAATTTTTTACCAATTTAATATTTAAAAAGTAAAATCAACAAAAATAATTTTTAAAAAAACAATTAAATGGAAAAAAAAGAGCAAAATTAGAAAAAAAAAAAAATATATAGATTACTGTTGTAATCTACAGTGAACTGATTTAGGTGTAAGGGAACAATAATTTCTCCACACCATTTAGATACTGTTAATGTCATTAATATTCACTGTTCATTTCACCAATATTAATAACAAAAACTACAACCAACTATAGGGCAATAATATATTCACTAATCAATTTTCACGACAAACTTATTTTTTTATAAATAATCTAACTCAGACACAAAGCCTAATTCAAACTCATATATCTTGGCCTAAGGTTATATCCTATAAAAAAGCCAAATTTATATATAAAGTTTTTCAAGAGTTCATCACACTGAGAATCAGACTCCTTTTTAATGGGGATAACATACTATAATTTTGTTGCAGAGTTAGTTTTACCACACTACCGTACACCCATAATACTTCAAATTAACATTTATTAAAAGGTCTTGATATCTTTTTGTAGCAATGGAAAGTAAAATGTTAAGCCATTTCACACTCTAGCCCTTAAAATCAATTTTTTGAGATTTTTTTTTTAAAAAAAATTTTATCATCCGACATTAGATTTACTAGATATTGAATTTTATAATTTGTTGTGATTTGTTTTCTATGAGTTATCTCACTCTTATAATCTAAGTCGCAAGTTTTATGGGCTAGTAGTGTTGAAAATTGAGTTTCATAATCATAATTATTTTTTTATTTTCTTTATATGAGGTTATTATGATCTCATAAACCAAATCGCAGTTTTATAGGTTAGTCAAGTTGACTCAGGTTTTTCTTTTTTAATTGATTTTTTTTTCAATTTCATCCTTCAACACTGGGTTGATTGAGAATTGGACTTTATAATTTTTTTTTAATTTGATTTCTATGAAGTTATCTTTATCTTTTCGTCCAGGTTAACCCGGGTTGACCGAGTCATTATTTTTATCCTTTTTAATTTTAATTTTTTTAATTTAACCTTCTAACATTTGGTTGATTGAAAATTAAATTTCATAATTTATTTTTTACTTTCTTTGTATATCACGGTTTTATGTTTAATTGATTTTTTCCTTCAATTTTATCTTTCAATACTGAGTTGACTTGAAATTAAGCTTCATAATTTATTTCAGTTTGCATTATATGGGGTTATTTTAGTTTCATAACCCGGGTCACGAGTTTATTCCGTTGACTTGGGTGATTTTTCATGGTTTTTTGTATTTCATTCTTCATCATTGAATTGATAGTAAATTGAGCTTAATAACTTGTTTCAATTTGCTTTTTATGAGGTTATCATAATTTTTCAATTTTGTTTTCAATTTCACCCTTCAACAATGTATCAATTAAAAATTATTTTTAATAATTTTTATTTATTTATTTTCTATAGAATTATTAGGGTCTGAAGACCCGGATTTAACAGGTTAATCCGAGTCAATCTAATATGTTATCATTTCAATACTTAAAGAAATATGATCTTGATTTTTTTTAGTCAAATTATATTTTTATTGGTTTTTTGGATTGTCTTTGAATGTGTAAGTCAACTAGATCACACAAGATCAATCCCCATTTATTTTTTTTCTTTTCTTAAAAACATATTAAAAGTACTTGAATATTATTTTTATATTAAAAAAATTAATCAATCTCGCAATGTAGCACATAAAAGTATATAGTTTTTAACTATGCTCAGATTCACGGGTCTAACAATTTAGAGAGCGCAGGGCATCTAACGTTACTGCGTGGCTGAATAAAATTACAAGAAGACGACGACAACAATAAAAAACCATATCCATAATTATAATTAAATATAAAAACATGAAGTTCTTTAAACATTTGACTCGAATTAAATATATTCAGTATTTATTCAATTGAATGGTGCCAAATAATTTTACAGCAATCGAAACCATCTTCACCTGGTCTTTTTGCCCAGTATAGAAGCCCAAACTGATTTATCCAGCCCAAGATCCCCGTCCGTACCAACGGCTACATGAAATTCCAAAACTCAAACTCCTGCGCGTCAAGTTCTAACAATATCACATACGCGCTTTACATCCGTCGGATCTAAACAATCGAACGGTCAAGATTAATCACAAAGTCGACCGTTGGAGGGTCCTGGCGTCTCTTCAAAAGGACTCTTCTTTGACTCTATGATCTCATTGCTTGCTTGCTCTCGTTTTCTCCACTTAAGCAGAAGCAAACAAAGACAAGAAACGGAGAAAGAATTTGCATAGATATTTCAGAGAGGGAGATAGATCAAGGGTTTGTAGAAAGAGAAGGGTGGCGACCAATAACACAGAAGAAGGAGAGACACGAAGCAGTCTTCTCCAAGAGTTTTTATCATCAATATTTGCAAGAGTCTTTGGGCAGAATCAAGAGGAAAATACAATGGGTTCAAGAAATCTTGTTGTATCTTATCAACAACAGCAGATAGGTAAAAAACCGGTTCTTGGGTTTTGGTTTCTTAATTTCTTTTCTGGGTTTTGTTTCTTTTTGTGTTTCTACTTTATTTTTTGAAGTTCATACGGTTCTTTGTGGTTTGGTTCTGTTTTAGGTGTGATGGTTTTTGATATGGCTCAGATAAAAATCACTTACTGGGTTTTGATTTTTATCAATCTTTTGAGGGTATTGTTTCCTTTTGCTTGATTTTTGTAATTTGATGGGTTCTCTAAGGTTTGGTCTGGATCATAGGTGACTTCTTTCTTTGGGGTTTGGTTCCTTTACAATATGTTGATGTATGTGATTATGGTTTTGTTGTCTTACAATTTGGTTTATAACAGGAATAAATTTTACTTTAAAGAGTCCTGTACTGAATTTTCAAACTGGGTTTTGATTTCTGCTTCTCTTTTGAGGATTATCTCCTTTCTTTGCTTATTTTATTCGATTATCTCGAAATTTAAAGGGGTCTCTTCAGGGTTGATAGAATATAAATGAAATTACTTTAAGATTGATGTTTCAAATTTGCGTATTTGATTTCTGATTATCTGCGTAAATGAAATTACTTTCACATTTCTGTTTTGATATTGGTATTATGGATAGATTATTGGCATGAGTGATTTCATGAATATCTTTCAGTCCTTTCTTTGATGTATTGATTATTTTTTTTTACTGTCCTATAAGGTCTTGTCCTGAACTTGAGGCTGATATTATCGTATTTTAACGATGGGTGTCTTTCTTCAATTTTGTACAATCTTTCAATCTTCTTAATGTTCCTCGTTAAGTCTTTGCCTCGAGTTCTTTTGAAATACCTTTTCTGTGTAAACCTTATATTGTCCGAGTAATTTTATTTTCCTTTTCATTTAGAAGAAGCGAAGCAGAAGACTTTTGTACCTGCAGAGGGAAGGAATAGGAGAGTGCTTCAAGACATTGGCAACTTAGTGAATGATCGCGTCTCTTTGCAAGGGAAGGTAAGCTAAAATTCTCAGGTGATTTACCGTTTTGTAACCGAGAGTCAGGTTCTTTTGGAATCTCACCTAATGGATGAACTGAGGACTTTGTCAATTTGCAGAAACCAGTTACAGAAGTTGTAGATACTGCAGTTGCTCGCGATGTGAGGGCTCCTGCAGCTACAAAGGCACCAGCAGCAGAAATAAAGAAAGTGAATGAGAAACACAGACCTGAGGATGTGATTGTGACAAGCTCTGATGAAACTGAAAAGAGTAAACCTGTTAGTAGAAGAGTATCAAGGAAAGGAGTCAAGACGCTCACTTCAATCCTCTCTGCTCGAAGCAAGGTAGTTGGATAGTTGCAGTTTTGGTTTATGTATAATTTGTTCTATCCATTCGATTGTTTATTTACTGATGTAGTTTATAACATTAGGCCGCTTGTGGTAAGCCCGAGGATACAGTGGTGGACATTGATGCTGCTGATGTTACTAATGAGTTGGCAGTAGTTGAATACGTTGATGATATGTACGAGTTTTACAAACTTACAGAGGTAAAGATATCCTGTGTCTCTCTCTCTATCTGACTGTATCTATCTATCTACACAAACATTAACATGACGAGTTTTATGCAGGTTGACAGCAGGGTACATGACTACCTGCAATCTCAACCAGACATCAACGGAAAAATGAGATCGATCCTCGTAGATTGGCTGATTGAAGTTCATCGAAAGTTTGAGCTGATGCCGGAAACTCTCTATCTTACCATAAATATTGTTGATAGGTTCCTAGCGGTGAAAATGGTACCAAGGAGGGAACTTCAGTTGGTTGGCATCAGCTCAATGCTTTTAGCCTGCAAGTACGAAGAAATATGGGCGCCAGAGGTGCAGTATTCTTCACTTTTTAATGCAATACTGCCTTGGTATTTTGTTTTGTTCTAAGTATAATCACTCTGCTGACATGATGTTTCTTGTTCTGAAATATGTAGGTTAATGACTTCGTTTGCATATCTGACAATGCCTATACAAGAGAGCAAGTTCTGGCAATGGAGAAAGCAATCTTGGGAAAGCTAGAGTGGTATCTTACAGTTCCAACACCGTATGTTTTCCTTGTTAGATATAACAAGGCTTCCATTCCATCTGATAAAGAGGTACTAATGCAAACAATGTAATAATTTTGTTTTCGAGTTCTGCTTTTTCATGTTGATGTCTCCTTGATATGACCCAATATTGATTGGTTGATGTTTTACTAATGTAGACAGAGAGCCTGGTGTTCTTCCTGTCCGAACTTGGTCTGATGCAATATCATGTTGTTGTCAAGTATGGTCCCTCGAAAATTGCTGCTTCAGCTGTGTATGCTGCTCGATGTACAATGGATAAGAGCCCTTTATGGACTGAAACTCTGAAGCACCACACTGGCTACACTGAAGATATGTTAAGGTAAATTTTCTTTAACTAAAAGATATGGATCATAGTTCAGTTAAACAGTGCCTAGTCAGCCTCCCTGCCAGTAATAATCATGGCATGCGATAATTTGGCACACTGTTGATGCTTCTCTAGTTTGTGACCTCAAGGCACTATAGTTTGGCACAATTGTTTTGATGTGTTTCGTTCTGTCATGCGACAGGGATTGTGCAAAACTCCTGGTTCAATGTCACTCTGCAGCTGCCGAAAGTAAGCTCAAGGCTGTCTACAAGAAATTTTCAAGCGGAGATTATGGGGCTGTGGCTCTTCTTACCCCAGCCAGAAGCCTCATCTGAATCACCATTAAGTTCTTATGTGACTTTCTTACCCCAGCCAGAAGCCTTTTTCATCTGAATCGCCATGAAGAAGTTACGCAATATTTGTGTAAACAAGTTTCTTATTTTTGAAGGTCGGAATGTTTCGATGTCTAGATGAATGCCAGCTTCCACATAATCAGTAGTGTTTGGTTAATAGGAAGATCATGCTGCTATTATGATCTGTGTCGGGTTGATTTTATTCTTGTTGTATCCTTCTCCTTTTGGTGAAGCAGCTGCCAAAATGCTTGATTTGATTCTTGTTCAAAGATGTTTTACACTGTTCATGTGTGGGCTGTTGCATGCTAAATTCAGAATTATCGTGTGGTTTGCAGCTGATATTAGTGATAAAATGATCATGTTAAAATGGTTAAAGCTGTTCACCATCTCTGAAGTTGAATCAGCCTTTATTTCCCCACCTTTTGATAACCTGCTGAGTTTCTGACTGAAACTTGTATCTTAATTGCCTGATCATATCAGCCAAAGAATGAACTCTTTTTGTTCTTTCTATTTTTCTCTTTCATGGTGAGTCCCAGAATGAACCGGTTTGGTACTCCAACTACCTATGATAAAAAGTTTTCAAGACAAATCCGTGAGTCTAGTCATGCTGCTTCAAAAGAATCCTCCGGGTCTTTTCTTCCTATCTGGTTCTCTGGAACCGGTGAAATCCTATGTTCATAAGCACACTTAGCCTTTCAATAATATCCAACCATTTAAAGAAAGTTTTAGATATAGTTAACTACACTTCCTAGTCGTTGGGCTTTTGCACCAGGCTACTTAAGGAGTCATTATGAATACTCATGTAACATTTGACTCGCCCTATTGCGTGGGGGGGGGGGGGGGGTCCAAGATGCTAACTTTGGAATCTGAACTCTTCTTGTTCTTCCTATTTTTCTCTTTCATGGTGAGTGGACTGAGAAGCACGTGTTTTACACATCTCGTGCCTACTGGCTGCTGGCATTTACGGTTCAGGATTGATACACTTTTTGGCCAACGCTAGATTGATTGCATTGTAATTTGCTTTGTCTAGCTGTGCTAATCTTTTAGCATCTGAAAGCCTGAAACTGGTGTGCCATTTACATTTTCTGATCTTCAAAAACAATATGCAGAGCAATACAAAGACGCCATTTGAAAATTAAGCCGTGATAATAAAAACAAAGTCGACAAGTCAACATGTCAACAATGTACAGATTGAAAGGCTAAGCTGATTATTAGAGAGACAATATGCTAAAAAGCTGGCACATTATTCATGTATAAACAGTTTGGAACATCCCATTTCTCTGTTTTAATTTTTTTTCCCTTTTCTTCTTATAGAGTGATTGTATTGAATCTTTTAGATTGTTTCTTCAGTACCAGCATCACTGGTGCTAATCTCTGCTGCAGCTCCATCAGCCACTTTGACCTTAGCTCCAAAGCAACTCTTTGTGCCATGTGTCTCAACCTTGACATTTCTTCTGCAACAGCTCCCATTTGTTTTCCCTAGCTCCAGCTTTCTATCCATAAACTCTGAATTCTCCTTCCAAACCTCTCCATTAGAATAAACCTCCTTCTTCCATATTGGAACAGATGCCTTTAGCTCATCAATCAAAAACTTACAAGCATCCAGGGCATCAGCACGATGAACAGCCGATACAGCAATGAAGACACTCATTTCTCCAACTGGAACTGTACCCAGGCGGTGTACAACAGCAATGGAGTGGATATCCCAGGATGATCTAGCAGATGAACAGATGGATTTCATCTGGCGTATTGCCATTGGTACATATGCTTCATATCTTAGCTCCACTACTGTTTTTCCCTCAAAGGTGTCACGTGTTGTACCTGAAAATGTTGCTATGGCACCAGCCTGCGAAGCACTGACATACTTTACATATTTGGCAAGATCAATGAGGTTGTTTTCTTCTAATATTTCAACTAGAGTTTTCTCTTCAGTGGCCATCTCAGTATGGAACTTCTGATTATCTTTACCTTTGGACGTTCAATTTCAAAGGAAAAATCCTTTGTTTAATATAAAATTTCAGGGACCAGTAAAATCATATCATCAACAGGCTCATATTCCACGTGTCTGTCAAATAAAAAGATAATGTCAATACCATGTGAATGAGGGGACAGAAGTGATTCTATAACACAAAGGACAAAGAAAAAAAGCTCCAAGTGATATATCACTATCAAAGATCCTTATGGCTTTTGATGACTAAAAAGGCAAGCTCCAGATTGGTATTATCTCAAAACAATTTTTTTTCACAATGCTAAATTTTGATGACACCCACCACTTTCCTAAATTAACCAGATGATTAATTGCCAACAACATCTCTGTCACCATTTTTCATGAATTTATCTTCCATGACCCATCTTATCAATCACAGCCAATTTAACAACATATTGAACCACATTTTTGAGATGCAAGATAAGCCATAAGCACTCAGTTCATCTCACAACAAGACAAGAAACAAGGTTGACATTGAAGCATTATGGATAACGGATAACCTATGGAGAGTTGATGCTGAGGTACCCTAGACAATTTGCAAAGCTTTTCGATCAGTATATCCTCTCTATCACATGAGGAATCATAATATGTTAACTAAACAACTTGAAAACCTTGCAAATTCATGTTAGCCTTTCTTCACTCCTTGGGTTCAAGGAATGCCAGAGGCAGAAGAGGTGTCTGATTCTTTTCCAACCATCGGCTAATATCTCGTGTTGCTTGAAAAATAAACAGAGAGGTAGATTCTGCATTTCACGAAACTAATGAGTGGCCATCTTTGATCACTAGTTCATCCACTAAATACAACACTCAGTCCCTTCCAATTCCATGTGCTCTTTATTAGTTTCAAGAACCTTTTGATACGGGTCTTCCCTTTCCAAAGAAGAATAGTCATCAAAAAATTATAATCAGGATGGCCATAAGCACTAGTTAGATCCTTCGCAGCAAAGAGACTATGGGTTTGTAAAGTGTGGATTTTGTGCAAGCTGAAATAACAAGCCAGCTAAACTGAACATCCTAGCAATCTCAATTTTTCCTTAGCCCCAGGATGCAATGTCTCCTCCGTACTTTTAAACACAAAAAATAAATCATGTTCTGTCTATTCAAACACAATCAATCAAGAGACAATAACCATAGAAAATCTCACAAAAAAATACTAAACAAACACAAATAGCAAGACAAATCACAAACCATGATGGTAACAAGCAGACGGCACTACATGCTCCAAACCCAGTTGCAAAAACCAACAAAGTAAGAAAATCCCAAAAGAATTCACACCATATAAACCTCAAAACTATATATATATATATATGGGAAGAAACAGCCATATAAAAGATAAAAACAAAAGCGGAGGAGTAAAATAAGAAATAGAAAAGAGCAGGTAAAGAGTAGATACAGGTACCTAACAGAGATTCCTCGGTTTCATTACAGAAAAATGATTCTTCCTCGTCCTCCTCTTCACTAATGAGACCCAAACCTACTACGAGTCAAACGAAGGCTTTATTGGGCGATTCAGATATGTTTTGGGTCTGGGCCTTGTCAATTTGGTTTGAAATGTAAGAGGTATGACCTGGGCACTAGGCCACGCATATGTCCAGTCCAATGTGATCTCTTGTCTTCTTGGTGGCCTGTAAAAAAATTTAAAAAAACAAAACGCTACCCTCCCCTTATTTGCATTTCCATTTTTGGATGTTACCTTGAACTTGGAGAATAAAGAATAAGAGATTTTTAAGATAATAAATATTTTAATTTGAAGTTTCCTCTCTCCCTTAATTTTTCGGGAAAAAAAATAGTATGCGTATGAATCACTTTATATATTGTTTATCATCTGTAGAGTGTTGCTGACATAATTTTTACATGCTCTTATAATTGCTAGATAAGACAAGTTCATTTCACAACCAATGATAGCTTGTTAAAGAGGGTGAACCCATGACGTTGAACACGAACAAAACCATGCAGCCTTTTGCCCCTGATTGATTTGTTATATAAAATGTTGCAGCTAGGAATTTCAAGGCAAATCCCAAAGAAGTAGTGTCATGGCTTGTCATGATCCCCTAATTATGTGGTCGCTTCCTCTTGTGCTGTTTTTCTCCCTGTTAATATTTCTCCTGATAAGAAAGAAACAGAACAAGCAGCAGATCCCTCCAACGCCTCCCAGGCTTCCATTTATAGGTAACTTGCACCAACTTGGAGACTTGTCTCATCGATCTTTATGGCAACTCTCCAAGAAATATGGTCCTGTCATCCTTCTTAAACTTGGTGCTGTACCAGCAGTGGTTATCTCCGCAGCCGAGGCTGCAAAAGAGGTCTTGAAAACTAATGACCTACATGCTTGCGGTAGACCTCTCTTGGCTGGCACTGGGAGGCTATCTTACAACTATTCTGATGTATCCTTCACATACACCTATGGAGATTATTGGAGGAAGATGCGAGAGATTTGTGTTCTTGAACTCTTCAGTGCCAGTAGGGTGCAGTCATTTCTGTTCATAAGAGAAGAAGAGGTTGCTTTGTTAATTGACACCATCTCTGCATATTCTTTTTCAGTAACCCCTGTTGACCTCAGTGAAAAGATTTTGTCTTTCACTGCAAACATTACTTGTAGGGAAGCTTTTGGAAAGAGTTTTCAAGAGATCAAAGGGTTCGATGGAAAAAGATTTGAAGAAGTCATTCGTGAAGCCTCTGCAATATTGGCAAGCTTCTCTGCCGCTGATTTCTTTCCCAAAGACGGTTGGATTATAGAGAGACTCACAGGTCTCCTCCATTCAAGACTTGAAAGAAGTTTTCGGGAACTGGATGTTTTATACCGAAGAGTTATAGATGATCACATCAAATTAGAGGAGGAAAAAGAAGATATTGTTGGTGGTCCGCTGAAATTATAGAGAGATCAAACTGAATTTGGTACAATTCAACTCACCCATGATCACATAAAAGCAAAACTTATGGTAAGCCACATGTTCATTCTCTTTTTCCTTTTTTCTATATTAATTCTTACTAATCATTTCTTTTTCAATTTATCTATTGTGTTATGGAATTTTGAATAGAAACAAACCAGCAATGAATCAAAGATTCAAATAGAAGAAAAGGTGACACTTCCTGGAAACTATATTTAAAATAGTACTAGATTTGTGACCCAAAATTGCCAAGGAAAAAACAATTGAGACCCCCTAGCCATCATACCAATTAATAATTTAAATAAATAAAATATAATGACAATAAATAAAATGACAAAATATTTTTTGACATGAGTCCATTTAAAGTATAAAAAACCATAAGTTAAACTATGTTAACTCACAAACTTTACGACAATAAATATAAAATTAGAATAACTTCATTAAAAAAGAAAAAAAGGAAAAAAAAGGATTACTTGAAAGCAAAGAGGAAAAAAACAAGAAGATTAATTTTCAATGTATCAAATGTTGAATGATGAAATTTGTTTTTTTTTTAAATTAAAGTCAACTTGCGTTAACTTTCAAAACTGATGACTTTGGTCATGAATTTGAGACTTACCCTATAAAAGCCAAACAAAGAAATAACAAAGCAAAACTCTAGAAAAAGAGTAAAAAACCATTAACTTAAAAAAAAAAACAAGCAACCCTTCTAAACTTGGTCTATTATCTAAAACTCGCAAACCTAGACTCAAGTTGAATTAAAATGCTTAATTCATATCCAATTTAATTTTAAAGAATGAAATCGTGAAAAAATATCAATAAAAAGAATGAAAAACAAATTTGATAGGAAAAAAAAACATGGAGAATGAAATTATAAAAAAATCTAAAAAATAATTTCAAACAAAACAAATAGTAATAGAATGATTGGGGATAGAATTTGAAAGATAAAAAAAATAAAAGAGGGTGAAATTAAAATAAAAATGTAATTTTATTATGCAAGTGTGTTTTAATTATTTTTTTAAAAAAATATGACATTGGGCATAAACGCGACCATGAAAAAAATGATGATAAATGGCCAAACAAAAAAAAAGGAAACGGTAAAAAATACATGATTAAAAAAACCATATAGAAGACAGATAAAAAAAACAAAGCCTAATCACTAATGATATGAATGTTGAATAATAAAACTGGAAAAAAAACATCAACTTTGAATAAGGGGAAAAAACCGAGAAAACTCGAGCAAACCTTCTAAACTTAGGTAAAGGTCTCAAACACGCAACCCATTAAATTATAGACCTGATTTTAATTAAAAAGCTCAATTCCTAACAAATTTAATATTGATTAGCCAAAGTAAATTCAACAAAGAGCAATAATTAAAAGATCCAAGAAAACCTGAGTAATTTTCAAAATTAGTGAAAAATCCTAGAGAAAACAAATAAATAAAAATAATTTTAAAATTTTATTTTAAATAAAACAAATAATAATAAAAAAATGAGAACTAAATTTGAAAGAAAACAAATGAAGGGATATTAAATACAGAAATAATTCTAACATCATAATTATTAAAAAAAAATTCATTTCATATATTGAAGGAAGGGATCACGAAAAAACATAAATTTAAAGAATTATCTTAAAAAACCCAACAAAAAAAGATAAACAAAAAGATCCAAGATAACAGGATCATTTTCAAGACCAAAAAATTTCACAAAAAAAGTTGAAAAAAAAAGGAATTCAAACTTCATTTGAATAAATAGTGAAGGATGAAATGGAAAAAAAAATTATCTCAGACAAAGGGAAAAAAACAAGCAAACCAGACAAACGTCTTAAACCTGGTCAAATTTTAAAAACTCACTACTCATGTCTGAATCTAATTAAAAAGTTTATTATGAACCAATTCTAAAAACTTGCTAAACCAAAAAATTAACAATCAAAAGAATGAAGATTAAATTTGTTAGGAAAAAAACCAAATAAGAGTATAAATGTAAAACATAATCAATTTAAAAAATTATTTGAAATTAAAAAAAATAGCAATCAAAAGAATAAAGATAAAATTTAAAAGATGAATACATTTAAGAGGGGTGAAGTTGAAAAGGAATACCATTTTTTTAAATTATTAAAAAAAACCATAATTAAAAAATGGATCACATATGAAGAATTAACAAATTAAATGTTTGTTCTTCAATTTTTAAGGAGCTAGCAAGAAAATATAGGTCGTCGACACCAAACCACCATGAATCTTGGAACATGCGTCACCTCATCGGATCGAGGGAGTTGGGATCTTATAAATGTCGCACTTGAAGGCGGCATTTGGTAGTCAAACAACCTTGCACGCACCATCTGAACGACACGAGAGCTAGCCACATGTTGGGGCATGCGTTGCACGCGCCGTCAGGTTTTTTTAAATAATATTTAATATATGTGTATTACTATAATACCTACGAGCAACCACTAGATTTACAATAAAATTAATGTAAAATGATCAAAAAAACTCTTATGAGAGAGTTATGTAGTTTTTGTCTTCAAGGGCATCAAAGTAATTTCATCATTTCAAAATGAATGAAATGACTAAAACACCCCTGAGTGAAAGGCATTCTACTTTTTTATTCTAAGGCCCAAGTAGTAATTTTGCCGTGTAAAAAAAAATCAATAAATTTAACCTCATAAAACATGCTAAAAACAATTGTGTCAGGGTTAAAAGTCAAATTTTCATCCTAAGCCTAGTTCAATTATTTTTTTAATGGTGAATTTATAATTACATTAATCTATGTCTTATTGTACAGTAACTTCTTGAGAAGATTTAGTTTTTTTTTTTGTTAATTTTTCACTATTGATGCTAATAGATACTGGGAATTCTACCATCATGATGCCTTGCCTTGCCTTACTTGGAATGATTAAAGTTGCACTTCTGATGGATCTACAATGGTAACCCAGTTCAACAAATCAAGTGAACAAAATGGAAGAAATGGTAATTAATTTTACTTCTGTTAATTCTTCATGAAGACTACAAACACCTCTCATGAGAGATGCTTTCCTTTTTCTCCCATGAATATGGTCTCGGAGGCAAAGAGAGGACTTATTCAGCCCAAGGCTTTTTCTCTATCTGTCTGTGTAGTAGAGGTAAAGGAGATGCTTCCTTTACAAATTAAAAACCTTTCAGGAAGAACCACCCAAGCATCAAGTGATTATGAATAACCATTCAGGAAGAACCACCTGCTGCAAAAGTTGCTCTTCTGGCTGCTGCATCAATTATTCCAAACCCAATCATTTCCATACCTTTAATCATTTAGCATGAGACATTCTGCACCTTCCCTGGAGACAAACATGGTGGGTGGATTTTTTACATCATACAAAACTCTAGACATTGTGCATGTGTTTGTCTTGCATTTTAATATGGATTTATTGTTCAAAATTTTTATTTTTAATTTTAGTTTTTAATTTTTTTATTTAATGTGATCACATATTTTATTGGAAAAATTAAAAACAAAAAGTAGTCAGAATATGGAGAAATCAAATTTTGAAAGATATATGGGGCCATCAGCTTTTAAAATTAAAGGCCCACATGCGCCTAACAGCACCTTATCTTTTTTTCTTTTTTTTCTTTTTCTAATATTTTTAAAAACATTGATAGCTTTTTTCTGTAAGTTTTATTTTAATAATTTTTAAATTTATATTTCAATGAATACCCCTATATGATATTTTATTTTTCTTATTTAGCCTTTTATAAATGGAGATTTGTTTTTAATTATTTTGTATGTATTTAATATATAAAAAGATTATTATGATTCATTTATGAAATTTTTTTATATAGATAAATTTTATTTTTAAAAATAAAAAATATTTATTTTTGGATATTTTTTCTAATATGTGCACCATTTCATAATAATTTTTTATCTTTTTATTTTATTCAATCAATTTTAAGTGTTTGTTTGTTTGTTTCTATTATTATTTGATTTAATAAACAAATAATTTTGATAAATAAATTCATTAAACACTACTGAGTAAATGACTTGTATGCAAGATCGAATATCTTGATCTATACATGTCTCTTGATTTTTCAAGTTTTATTTTTAGTTGTTGTTTAAGATTTTTGTTTTTATTTATTTACACAGATGATTTTCAATTTATTTAATTATATGTTTGCAAAGGCTTCTTGGTTTATTATTAGAATTCTTTTATGTAAAGAAACATGTCTGAAAAGTCTTTGTATTCAATTTTTTTTATTGGAAAAAAATATTTAACTTACGGTGGAACACGGGTCAAATAGCTAGTCATAGAAAACCCTAAATGTTTTGGATAAAACGTTGTGCATACAAACATTGTTCATCCTCTCATATTTTATTGTGGACTCACTACTCAATTTTTTCCGCGATTGCATTTTTTTGGCCAAATTAAAACACAATTAAATCAAATTTGTTGATTAAAAACAAATTGAAAGACATATGATCAAAGTATAAAAGACATTGTGAATGAGTGATAATTTCAAAGTTCTCACAAAAATTTTAATTTAGTCCTCATATTTTAATAAAATTATACCTATTCAATCCTTCAATATTTTTGCAATTCAATTTTGCTATAAAAGTTTATTTTTATTATTTTTAGTTCCTGATTTTAGAGAAAAAAGGGAGAGATCGTTGGATTATTATGGTAAATAGAGAAAATCATCGTTGACATCAATTCATCCCACCAAAATGATCAATTTTAGTATTAACAAGTTTCATTTGATGAGGAAAATTCTATCTAGATGTGTTTTAGGTTTTTAAATGCCATATAGGGGTTTGTCAAATTATTTAGATTCTTTTCTAGTGTTTTGCATGAAAAATAGATTTCTAAGCAAAATAAAAAAATGAACCATGTCCGGCAACCGTAATAGCTGAAATTTGAGAAAAATATGAGCAATATCTAGTGGTCGTCGCCATGTTGTGCTGGTTGGAGAGACTGTAATAAATATGGAAACCGCCGTGATGAAGCTCAGCAATGGCAAATTTCTTGCTTTGTTTTTACTGGGTTTTACCTGTAATGAAAGAGACAACTGGTCAATCATATATCAACATGATCTGAGCTTTATTTGGTACCCCGAGAGAGGTGCATGTTTTCTGTATCGTTTGTTGGAAGAATAACTGGCAAATATGGTAGGGATTGTGATGCCCAATGTGGATCAGTTTTTGACATTTCCATCTATTTTGGATGGATACACGTCTCATGAAGATATTGCTTATTCAATTACACGAATCAGAGAATTATTTGGTTAGATTTTCATGTGGGACGTGAAAGTTTCATCATATAGAAACAATTCCAAGCATATTCAATGCAGTTTCCATAGTTTTAAACTTCAAAATGCATATCAGACACAGGATTCTTAAGCTTCTAGCAGAAATACAGCACATAACTCTTACAACAATCATCAATTGTGTAGCCATCATACAAAAACCATTCAACAGAATCGAGACAGCTGCAATCCATCTCCAATTGTAAGTGGGAATATGTTAACACTATTAAAAGGCAAATTAAAAAAAACAATGCCTTCGTAGGGGCAGGAAAAATTAAAATGAAGAAGAAAAAAGAATGGTGGAGGCCCACAAGACCACAACACAATCATGCATGCCAAATCCTACTATTACAAACCTATGATTCATGTGCAAACTCAACTTAATTACAATTAGTGAAACAAAACAGTATGGAGGTTGGTTTAACTTCCTAAAGGAGCTCTGTCATCTGGCCCGGCGAGCATAATCTGACATTCCAATAGTTCAAAAAAAAAAAGAAAAGGGGTTACTTCATTTGTGGAAGATGCCGAAAGACGAAAGAAGAAGAATCAGCTTCGCAGACAAAATTTTAATCCAAGAATCCAAGATAAATTTTGACACACTTACATTGCAATCAAAAGCAAACCTCCTTGCAAGCATGATGGCTGCATTCCTCTCTCTTGCTGATTCAAATGCTAATACAAAGGAAACCCCTTTCTTTGCTTGCCAAAACAATGCTTGAGCTGCAGCGTTCCCACCTCCTCTAACTCCACACAGCTAAAGCACAAGAATAGTGTGAGTAATGGCTGTGTCATGTGCTATAAATACCAAATTAGGAGGCTGATGTCCAACATAACTGTCAATAACGTTTTAGGCACATATGAGGTGTGTGTGCATGTGTCTGTCCTGAGAGGATGGACCAAAACATTTGCAATCAAATAAGAATAAAAGCAAATAAGAATTTAAGGTATGAGCTTTTGAGAACCATCTTATCTCAAGATAAAGGTTGAAACAGCCCCTTATACCTGCATTGAAGTAGAGTAGTACTCTTTAGCAATTGTCGACTTCCCTTTGCGAAGCTTCATCCTCATCTTTCCGACATGAAGCACATGAATAGATTCTGATGCATGATCCAACCCATTCATCTGGGTAACAACTACCTGTAAAGTAAACAAAATCAATGGAGAATAATGGCCTCCTTAATCCTTATGATCACTTTTATAAAAAAATAAATGATTCAGTTTCATTTAACCCAGGCCCACAATGAAAGGACAACAGGATAAACAACCTCTATAAATTTCCATAAGGACGATTTTAAACTTCAAGAAGTTATTCTTGAAGAGTTATTATTAGTATGACGCTCTCAACCCATGAGCTTGTAGCTCAATGGCTCTTGCAAAACAGGAGAGGTGAAGTCTCATGCTTTCGCTTCGGTCACATTCATCAGTTCAATGATCCATGATGCCCGCACACCCCATTGCATTTTAGTAACAACAACATGCATTAAACAAGACTAGGACGTGTAAGTTTCCATGCTCCAGGAAAAGCAAAGAATTGATGGGAGTCTAATTGCCACCCTGATCCTCACAATGGTTAAGAAAATAACATCCGCAAATCAATAACAGAAGCAGAATGGGGCACCAAACTAACCATTCCCAATGTCATCCCTCATTGTGATTCTTACTATAAACTAGGTTGCGTCCTCAAATTCTTAACAACCTCAGAATCTCAATGTAATCTTTTCCTATTTTCTCTATGGCATGCACACTCTCACAAGGCCATAAAAGTCAAAGAACCTTCATTGCACAAAGTAGCAGATAGTCAAATATCATTTCCCTTTCACTGACATATTGCAGTAAGTACGGTAGAAGGAAAAACATCAGCAAGCCCTCAGGATTCAGGAACGGACAGAAAATAAATATCCAATCACCATGCACACAAGCACTTTTGCCTATATCATGTGAGCATCTGAAGGGATTTGATGTTGGACTGAGTTCAATTTAAAAAAAAAATGACCAACAACAATGGTCAGCCCGGCTGAACTTGACCCACAACCAATCCAACACGCCAGAATGGTGATTAGAATCACCAAAATGACTATTGCAAAGAAGCACAATATGAGTGTTCAGGTAACATGAAAGAATAATTCCCAAATATTGAACCTGACGTGTTTAGCTACTTAAGTGAAAAAAAAGAGAAAGTTGAAACAGTATTAAGACAACTTACATTGAATTCAACATCATGTTTTCGCACAAGTGCCTCTACATAGCTTCCGAGACCAGCAGCTGGTCACAAAATTACATCAGCTATTTTATCTTATGCGAACACATGGTTCATAATTTATTTATTTTATCTTATGTAAATGCATGGTTCATAACTTTACATACAAAAGAGGGAACCACAGAATTTTATTTACCAATTTTCATAAAGGAAAAAAAATTGAAAATAACATAGGAAGCTTGGCAGAAAACAGAGCTGACAGGAGAAAGATGATTATGTAGCCAGCCCAACTAGTTTGGCTCAAAGCTTAGTCGAGCTGGGTTAATAAAAATTGGAAAACAAAAACCAAATTAGAGACGCAGATCAAATACAGACCAGGATCAATGGCACAAGTAGTGGTCAAAGTGAATTGTTGGCCATCAGAAATTATTTCAGCTTGCAGGACTCGCCCAACATCAAAAGGCTCTGGAGCATAAACTGGTTTGGTTGCTCCTGTGAAGAGTAAAATTACTGAAAGTAGTCAGTAGTCTATTTTATGCAATATTCATGATAACTAAGCATAAATCATAAACAGTCATAACAATGCTTTTCTACTTTATGAATCGCCAAGCACTCACTAACAAAAGGCAATTTCATTCAAACCCTCTCTGCGGCTCTTCCCAAATTCAATATCAAAATGCTTAACTTGTTACCCGATTAATTTACTGTCAATTCATCTAAATTTACAGGGCAACCATTTTCACATAACTCATGCCATATTCTACTTTAGCCATACTAGATAACAGAAGCCATTGATTCAGACAAGCAAACATTCCTATATCTAGATACTGAAATCTGAATTTATGGGATTCCCACGCCTCATTTCCTAAATAAAATATTCTTTATTAATAGTTGATTTGGAGTACAGGCAGCATTCCATCCCACAATTTGTTTGCCTAGCAAAAAGTTTGATATGATCCATTTTACTTCATGTATTGACAGATTTCATGCCTCATAGCAACTGTTTCAATCACAAAATGACAATTATTTCACTAAGGGTGGACAATGGCTAGATCAAATCTAAAAGACAGCAACTAAAGTAACTTAAAGGCACTAAGAAACACCATCCTCTGATAAAATAGAATCAGTCACGAAGCATCTACTGTACTTTGTTCAATTGTCCAAAGCATCCAGAAGAGAAAAAATGATTGAAGATGGAAACCTGATATAAGCGCCTTTTTGACATCTTCAGATGATAGACGATACCACTGAATGGAACATTCAGAAAGTTCTGGAGCATTATCAGAGCAAGGATTGATCCGCAAACATGAACCTAATGCTTCAGAGCCATCTAATTCAAATAAATGGAATATGCTCTGCTCGCCTCTCCTGCTCCTCGCAAGCTGGGAAAGATAGGGGGGAAACATAATATTTAGTCAATTCTCTGATATATACTATTCAACAAGTTTAATATGCAAAGAAGTAAACCACAAAATGATGGAAATTACAACTGAGAGTCAAATACAAGAGACCATAACCAAATATCACAAGAAATGTTTTTAGAAGGAAGCGTGCATAAAGAATTTCTTCTAGCCATTGAGTCACTCTGACAAAAGCATATAACATTCATCAAAGCTTAAACCAGATCCTGAACCATTCAAAGACTTTTAAATGCTTGAATTATGAAAACTAACAACTTAAATGTATTGCCCCAAATTTTCAGATACTTCTACTTTCTTGAAGATTTTAAACAAAATTCTGAAATTGGAGAACTTAACAACCTATTGGCTGGGAAACAAATGACGGAAATGACAATTAGGGAGAGGTAAACTATACAAGTCAAATGATAAAAGAAAATTCTAAGATTGGATAATGGTGGAAAAGTAGCAACAGCAAAGCATATTAAAACATGCAGTAAAGTGAGAGCTATGCTGCAAGATCTATTTATGGCCAACACATATATCTTAACAACAACAACAATACCTCCTTCTGAAGCTGTAGAGAACATTTAGACTTCTCAGCAAGTTGTATCCTCAATGCTCGTAGCTCATGTTCCATGTCCATAACCTACAAAAATAAGTTCAATTCACTTGTGATCAATAAATGAATGTGCGTCCACAAATTTGAAATTTCTGAAACCTATAGGTCATCACAAGCATTCCAGAGAAGTATAAAACATAATCCTAGAAACTCAATTTCCCTTGAATTTATTGGATAACTCAAAACATGGCCCAAGCCCATCCAAAAAGTCTGCACATTTAATTTTTATAGCAGAAGCGAACTACATTTCAAGGAAACACAAGGGGACGTTGATAGTTCTAACCTCCAAGAACTTGGTCCTGAAAATGGACATATACATGCATCTGAAAGCAATTCAAGAATTATGATTGTTGAGTATCGGTTTGAAATGCAGTTATAGACTCGTGATAGGCTTAGAGAAATAGATAAACAACTCTAGAGAAGCCACTAATGAGCCTCAACTATGTTAGAAGAAACTTCACCGAATTACATAAAAAGTGAAGCAAATTAATTTGGTGACTAGAATGTTCCATCAAGAAAGAAATTTTCACCAAAGATCCAGCACACACCTTGCTTGGCTGATGCAGCATTTTGATCCTTCTAGCCTCTTGAACCTCCTTCATTAATTCTTCCAAGTCCTAATATGCCACACAAACATATTTTTGTTAAGAAATAAGAAGAAAGAAAAGCATGCAGCAAAATAATGCATTCCAACTTGAACATGGGCCCTAAATGAACATGAAAAGTATGTCCTACTGTCCTCTTTAATTTCAAAAGCAGCCAAGTACCAACTCAATGGCTAGTACCAGAAGTATTGAAATATGAAAAGAGGATATCTATCTACTGTCAACGTAAAAAGGGACACCTTCAGAATTTATAACTTAACTGAAGGCAAACTCCTATTGAAGCTGTAATAACTAATAATTAATACAAACCTGCTTCCCCAAAGCTCGAGACATTCGTTCATGTTCTTGAAGAGCTTCTTCCACCCTCTGAACTGTCGCTCTGGCACTCTCAATTTCAGCCCGAGCATAAGCTCTTTCCTCATCGACAAGTTTCTTGGCATCTTCTGAAGCCTACAAGTCGATGCAAGCACTAGATAATGAGGCAAAAAAATTCCTTATTGTTATCTCAAATTAAAAAAGGAAAGAATAGAGAACTTGTTGGATGGCATTTACTGGCTTGAGAAAAATATGTCAAATTCTTTCAAAGACAAGATTACCTGCTTAAGAAAATTTGCTAGCTTCTTTACTTCTGCTTTTTCTTGAATCAACTCTCCTTCCCTCTGAGTCAGCTGAACCGCTAAAGCTTCCACCTAGAAGAAGTTACCATAATTCATCTTCCACATAAGTGTTTTTAAGTAATGACATGGCAGTAACAACCAACTCATTGAGTAACACATATAATCAATTTTTTGGAAGAAGTTTGATAAAAGAAGCAGTGAAGTAACACCAACCATGGCAATAGCTTCCTCCACGTCATCCTTGTTTCTACCCGCCACACGCCCTTTTAATGATTCTAGCGCATCCCTAAGCTTCTTCAATAGGACATGTTTCTCTAATGAAGCAGCCTCTCTGAGCCTAGCCTGTAATCCAAAGATGAAAAGCTTATCATTTGATTCCCATATCACCCGCTCTCTTCAGAAATTAATAATTCCAAAGTCTTAAAGCCTGAGAAATGGAGAAAAACAACCACTGAAATGAAACAAACAGCAGACTTCCAACTTTTTCCACAATTAATTGATGCTCCATTCAGTTGACAAGAAAAAACAAGTAGATAAGACCATGTAATCAAAAAGCTGAATATAATACTGCCAGTTGGCATGATTAATTTCTCAGGAACCAAATGGGTAAACTAACATACAATTGAGGAGGTCAAGTTATTAGAAAATTAGCTTCAATAATCCACCTAAGGAAAAACAAATCAAGTTTCCAAAAAGAAACACAAAATGCTGGATACAATTTAAAAGAAACACAACCTCTTCTGACAACTTAGCAGCAGCAGCCAATCCCTTTTCAAATTTACTGGCAAGGTCACGGACAGAGAGGCGTTTCTGCTGTTCCAAAAGCAAAGCAGTCTCGCGTGCCACAACCTCCTTCATGGACAATACTTTGGGGTCATCTTTTGCATCCAGAATCTGATTGGTAGCTCCAATTTTGTAATTAGGAAACCGACTAGAAGCAAATGCAACATCTGCTGATACAGCTAGGACAGCATCTTTTTGCATAGTATCTCCAAAATCACGGGTTACCCTAGTCATTGTCTCAATCTAACGAACCTGTTGGACAATCAAATAAGTAATATCAACAGAATTGGAATTAAGCAGACAATCATGGTAAAAAGACTTCTCAACCAAAAAGAAAAATGTGGGTCAGTGCTTACCAACCGAAACTAACTCAATTAGTATTAATCAGAGGGGAAAACAAGCAACCCTTTTTACTCTCTTAAAACAAATGTAAGATTTACAATTACTCATTAGCTAAGAGAACAAAAACTTCCAACGCGAAAAAAACAAGAAATTCTCTTATTTAATTTTGTCCTATTTTCATAAGTCTTTCTCAGCAACCAAACAGACAGTTAATATCAACAAACAGAGCTGATAAAAAATTTTAAAAAAATAGTAAGAAGCTAAACATTAAAAAATAACAATAACAATAATTTCTACAATCATCCATGAAACAAAAGGAAGACCTTCAACTATAATAAGCTTTAAAAGTGATCAAAAAACAGCAGAAACAACTCTAAACAAAGACCAAAAAGTACCTAAAAAGAGGCAAAGACTGAAACAACAAAGCACACACAATAGTACTGCTAAGAAGTCAAGGAAAAGAGTTAGAGAGCATGAAAATGAAACCCTAGCTCTCTAGTAGCTTTTGGGGTTGAAGAAAAGTTAAGAATGGAGACATAAAGGGAGAAACTTGAGGACTTACAGATCACGAAGATACGTGAAAAGGAAAGCAGATAAATGAGAAATAAGAGATGGGTTTTCGAGATTCTTGGATCAGATGCAACTTGAGCAAGCCTCTTATTGAATTTTTTTAGAGAATTTGACTGTTCATTAATAGAGAGACAGGATGGTAACTCTTCAATGAATTTAAATGGAAGATGTAGAGTAGGGGTTGCGGTACCCTTTGCTTTTTTTTGAAAAAAAAGCAAATCAAGGAAGAAGTAAAAACTAAAACAGAAAGAAAAAGCCGCCCTTATGACTCTGTCAGTTGCTACTACTGTTTTTTATTTTTATTTTTATTCTTTTTTCAATTAAGTACCACTGAGGCTTGAATATGAATTCAAGATAGACAATGGTTTCGAGATTAGTCTTTATTGAACTTCAATTAGGTTATTTATGTATGGATTAGTATGAGACTTCATGATTTTAAAAAATATTTATTAAAAAATCAAATTAAATTCTCGTGGATGTTATGAAATAAAAATATTAAATCCAGAAAAAAATACTTTAATCTGAAACGATTTGAAAAAATATTTCCATCACTGCTTGTGGATGTCATCATGCTGAGAAGACTAAAATCCTTCTATGGTGGGTCCTACACCTTAGTGTCTCTTGATCCTTGATGTCTGTCACAAGTCATAACAAACACAAGAGAAAGAGAGTTCGTTGCCTGTTGAGATGATGTTGTTTTTTGTGTAAGCATGGAGGCAGTAATTCTCGAAGGGACCGTCCTTTCTCTTTCTGCTAGTTGACCAAAAGCTGTGTACGCTACCGTTTAGTATTATAATAATTTATGTTTCTGTCCATCTAAAAAAATTGTTTGGTTTCAATTTGTTTTCTTTTTTTTTTAATACACATATAATTGCATTTAAACTTTAATTTTGTTAAAACTAGAACATGTTTATCATCTATAAAAATAAATTATTTTATATGTAAAACTTTATTTCATAATAATTTTAACCAAATATCCGTGTTTTAAAATTTATTTTTTAAAAATCACAACTAAAACTATTTTTTTAAATTATATTTTTAAAATTATTACTGTAAAAACTATCACAATATCAAACATACATTTTATTAAAGCGCATGTTAATCATTTATAGTTGTTGTCTAATTGAGGTAGATACATGTATAGTTGTGATACTAGTTTGCATGTCTATGCTACGTCATGGGGACTATAATTTTGAAAGTAAAAAAAACAATATTAATGCTCCGGAAATTATTTCGCATAATTAATAAACTTAAATATATAATATTTTTTAAAAAAATAATTTCATCATGATAAATTTTCATTGCAAAATAAGGTTAATATATGGATTTAATAAAATAAATTAAAAATTATATACGATAATAAATAATAATAAATTTATCAGTCTAAACCAAAAATTGAGTAAAGTAAAGATATAGATACATGTATCTAATCGTGAGTAGCTTTTCAAAAAAAAAATTATCTAATTATAGAACAATGGTTTTTTTTTTAAAGTGAGCCATTTTAAATAATAAGAAAATATATATTTATTGAGTCTAAAATCATTTTTCTTATTAAAGTATCTCCTGTCTAACACAATGTTTTAAACTTAAATCATTTTCATATAAAAAGAAACATATTTTATGATTGTTGAAGTATTTTATAGAAAAAAAATACAATTCAAATTGAATTTTCATGAATAATTTATTATTAGTATTGTTATTTTTATATTCCATATGTAATAGAAAATAAATTATTAAAATTTAAATAAAAAACTATAATATTTATTTAAGAACCGTGTAAAAAATTAAAGAGTATGTAAATCATTATAATAGTTTTTTTTTCAATAAAAAAAAAAACAAAAGGATATGAAAGGGTTGGGCACAACGCATGCCCCCTAATAGCAAGCTAGGTGGGCATGGGCCTGGAGGTGAGGCACACATGTTTGTCTTTATTTTTTTTTATTAAGAAAATAAATAATATGACATTCATTTTTATTTTTTTAATAAAAAAATAAACAACTCATCCTTTGTTGAGGCGGACAACGTGTTGTTTTATTGTCTAATTTTCGACAGCCCAATGAGCCGAAAACCGAGCAAAAACTCTCCTATAGTTTTTCCAATAAACAACTTCTTTTCAACCAATTTTTATCCTAAATTACATATGAAAAATAACATACACAACTCCATAGACCTATTTGTGCCCTTAAAGAAGCTAAATAAAATGTTAAAATATATATATTTTTTAACAAATACTATCCCTACATATTTTTAAAAAAAGTTAAAACTAGTAAAGTGGAGCCAACAAAAAAATAAACCAATTAAATATAGCTATGTGAAAAAAAAATAACACGAAAATTATTAAGAATAAATAGAACACTTATTTATTTCACTCTAATATAATTGGTTTTTCAAATAGTATTTTTCATCGGAATATTTATAATAAAAAAACTATATTTATGTCATTTAAAATAGTATTTTATTAATTTACCGTTTTAAAATAGCATCTCGCATGGGATGCTCTTAACATTTATTATCTATCTTGCATAGCAAAGACAAGCAGCCCCATTCATTAAATACCCCATATTTCGGCTGTATCCTCTTTGGCGGTCCTAACAAGTACATAGTGAATAACAAGGATGAATGCGAGGTTAATGAATAAATTTAAGAGAGACAAAATCAATTATAATCTGGCCCTGAGAATACTGGATCCCAGATTATTTTCGAATATGTCGTGGTCAAAAGCAATGAAGAAAATCAAGAGAGATAAAATTAGAAGAGGAGGATCAATGCTTGTTCGAAAAAATCCAATGTAGAAAACAGCTAGGCCCCTCAGGATGGTGGTAAAAATACCTCCGGAGATGGCATCCAAAGTCCAAAGATTCCCTTGAATCTTCATATTTACTTTCACAGAATCCAATTTATTGGGCATTGCATGACGTGCAGCACAATGAATCTTATCTCCATCTGGGCCAATTCGTTCTTGCCAAAATCTCAAAACCCAGATCAAGAACAGTCTAGTTCTGCACTTATTTGGACTCCTGCCTCCAAATATATTCGCATTGGGCTTCACAATCGCCCCCCAGTCCATCTTAGCACCACCCCATCCCCTTCCTGGCTCCCAGTCCAAAGAACCATCAACTACAAGGTCTGCAAACTTGAGATCTTTGTCTCCCTCACTTCTTCACGTCCGAACATCTCAAACACAGAAACTGAAAAACCCTCAGTAAACCCCTACGATGCCCCTTCCTTCCCACAACCTCAAATCTTAAAAGCATAGCAAATGGTAGGCCCGCCAAGACACTTACTTCTTCCCATCATTCTCACCTCCATTGGTGCCGTCATCCTGTTCTCCCTCCACCAATCCATTCACCCCATCCCTAACCCTGATTTCATCCCAATCAACACCTTAATCAAGACCCCAAATCCCCAATTCACTCCTCAAGATTTCACGTTCCTAATCAAAGTTCTTGCTTTTAACCGCCTAGACTCGCTCTCCAGGTGCCTAGACTCCCTCTCCGCCGCCAACTACGGCGGAGACACTGTCCATCTCCACATCCACGTCGACCACTTTGCTCTCACCAATGAATCCCTCAACGTTATAGATAAAAAGCTTGAGGAATCGCGAAAAGTTTTGAACTTTGTTGATGGGTTTGATTGGAAATTTGGAAACAAAGTTGTGCATTATAGGACTGATAATGTTGGGTTGCAAGCTCAATGGCTAGAAGCTTGGTGGCCAAGTTTAGATCATGAATTTGCGTTTATTGTGGAGGATGATTTGGAAGTTTCGCCGCTGTTTTATAAATTTGTGAGGGGTTTGATTGTTAATTACTATTACAATGCGTCGAATTTTAGTCCTTCTGTCTATGGCGCTTCACTTCAGCGTCCAAGGTTTGTCCCAGGTACTATTTTCTTCTGTTTCATGTCTTTTTTTATTTGTTAGACTGGAAGTTTTAATGTTTAGTGTTGGGGCTTATAGGTTTTTTATTTGTTTTATCGGATTTTATGGTGATGTAGTGATGCTCGTTGCTTTAGAAATAGTGTGTAAGGCCTTGCATTATGTTAAAAGTGAACTTTGGGGGATAGTGAGTTAATTGCTAGGCTGAAATCTTTTCAATATTTTGCTTATGGCTGAAATTTATGTTGATCGGATGCGAGCTTTAAAAAATTTAAATTTGTATTTGCTTAAGCATATGTGAAGCAAGCTGATCCATACATTTCCAAGCTAAGTTTTTTCGCTGATTCCAGTATGATGTCTATGAATTACAATGACATCTAAACCAAGACGCATTTGTTTTGTTGTTGGTAGAATGTGCAATTTGCAATTTTCTTCTTCTCTTAGTTGAGCATTCTTATAAAAATCGTGTTGATTCTACAACCCTATTGCTTGCCCTTGGCCAGATTTTTCTTTTTTATCCGTTGGAGAGTGGTTTTGATCGATCTGGTTGCTGGTTACAGGTAAACATGGAAACAAAATACATTTGGATAGTGAAACACGTCTTTTCTTGTACCAATTGGTTGGTACTTGGGGTCAGATTCTCTTTCCGAAACCTTGGAAAGAGTTTAGGTTGTGGTATGATCTGCACAAGTCCAAGGGCATCAAGCCATTTCTTGATGGAATGGTAATCTTATGAAACAACACCCCCCCCCCCTGTTTGCTGGTTGATTTTTTTTTCCGTGTCTAAATCTAATATCATGCAGGTGACTAATGGGTGGTACAAAAGGATGGGAGAAAGAATCTGGACTCCTTGGTTCATTAAATTCATCTACTCTAGAGGTTATTTTAATATCTACACAAATTTTCAGCATGAGAGAGCACTCAGTGTCTCTCACAGGGATGCTGGTGTTAACTATGGGAAAACTGCTGGGCCTGACTCCCAATTATTGGACGGAAGTTCTCTTGACTTCAACTTACTGGAAATGCAACCACTGAGTAATCTGAAATGGTATGATTACTGCTTTAGAGAAGTTCTTTCTGGAAGGGTTGGAAAGACCTTGGATGAAGTTGGGTCTATTCTTCGGACTGTGCAGAAAGATCGGAGTGTTCTGCTTGTGACTATATTTGGGGAATCAGGCACAATCACGAGGAACATGCTTTGCCACTTGGAGAGGCTAAATATAAGGAACTATATATTGATAGGCCCTGGGTCTGACTTTCTATTTGATCTTGCTAGAAGAGGGCATCCTGTGATTGATGCTGACCAGTTTTTCAATTATCTCAGAGCACAGAGAGTAATGGGATTTCAACACTCCAGTGCAGAGCTGATGAGGAACGTTTTAGTGAATGCTTATGTAATCAAGAAGTGTTTAGAAGATGGGTATGATTCTTTGACAGTGGATGCAAACTTGCTTTTCCTCAGTAAAGTTCAAGAGTTCATTAATCCTTCCAGTGACATGTGTGCTGGGAAGAGCTTGGGATTTTTCTTTGTTAGGAGCTCTTCTTCTGCTCAAGAAATTTGGGCTGATCTCCTGAAGAAGGTAGCTGCCACAATAGGCAAGGGTTCGTTACAGGGAGAGAGCACAAATTTTGTATACTTTGTGGTGAAATTCTTGGAACAGAATGGTGCAGGAATTCTCAGGGTTGATGAGGCAAGCATTGGCATCCAGATTCGTGCCAATGCTTTTAACCAATCATCTTTGGAGGCTGGGAAGAAAATGGTTTATTGGTCTACAGACACAAGTTTGGATTTGATTCAAAGGCGGCTTCAAGAATTGAGTTTGTGGGTTGTAGATGGTGACTCTTCTTGCACTGCTGTTGTTTGTCATGAGTCATAGCATTTAGTGCTGGACAGATTTTGTTTAACCGATTTTCTTTGCACAATACGTTGAAATATTACTGATATTCTTTTGCACGCATTTCATACCAAATATTGTATTATAAATTTTTGGAAAAATTAAAAGAAAGAAAGTGGCCATGGAGAAACATCGCAGCTCTAAACTTATCTGCACTGGAATATTGCAAGTGTAATGATGATTTTATTCCTTAATCTAAAAAACTTAACATTAATTATCATAATTTTTTTTTTATTTTCATATTAGCTAAAAGACAATTTAATATTAGATCAAATATAAAATAAATTAAAAAAAACAAGAAAAGATAGGTGTTTGTACAACACCGAGAGTAGCTTGTGCAATATCGAGAGGTGCTTGGAAGGCATTCGTGCACTATGGGCAACGAGTGCAAGGTCAAAAATACATTTCCCTAGTGTTATTGTGTTCTTTTGCATGCGGAGTGATATCTGTCGGTGTGGGTGGTTTAGTTTGTTACTAGAGATTTTTTTTTTCTTTTTATTTTAATAAAAATTTTAGTTTGATCTTCTTTATTATTAGTATTTTAATTTCAGTTTTTATTTTTTTTAATTTCTTATTTTTGTTATTGACTCTTTTATAGAAATTTCATTTATTTTCAAATTCATCATTCAATCTCAATTTATTAAATATTATATTTTTCAAATTGGTCCTTATTCATTTGATTTCTATTTTTTCTTCTTGATTCTTTTATAAAAGTTTTATTGATTTTTAATTTCATCATTTAATTTAAATCAATGGTATTATATTTTTTAATGTGACCCTCATGTAAATTATTTTTTTAATTTCATTCTTCAATCAAATATAAAATTTAATTTATATTTTAATTTTGATCTTCATTCTTTTAATTGCTATTTTTTTAATCTTTTTTGTATAATTAAAATTATTTTTTTTCAAGTTTATCCTTCAATATTTAATTGATTAAGAATTGGACTTCATGATTTTTTTTCCAGATAAGATGCTTCAAGTCTAATGACCTGGATCATAGGTATAAAAAATTAACACAAGTTTTTTTAAAAAAAAATTTATAATTCATTTTTATTTTTTTATCAGGTTATTCTAATCTTATGATCTAAGCTGCGTATTTAATGAGATATCTCATATTGGTTTAGTTCTAATTATTAATTACTAGGATTACAAACTTGTCATCCCGCTATAAGCATGTTTTTCATTTATATAAACATATTGCATATAAAAATTTATTCCACAATAATTTTAGCTAAATATATTTTAAAAAAAAACTACAACTAAAATTATCTATTTTCAAATTATTTTTTTAAACTATAACCACAAAAATTAACAAATATCATCACACATTACATCCAAAACCGAAAGGGAGCTAAAATGCTTTTAAGGGTTGTGCTTGTGCACATTCGATTTGCAAGCATTGGATAATAAATTAAGAAATCTGCAAATCGAAGACCTGAATCAGCACCCACCATTCTCTCTCCAGATACGAAAGCATGAGCCTCGTCATCAATCTGAACCCAGCTGCAACCGGTTTTCTTTGCACCCCTTGATTCCATCAGCTCGCTTGCCTGGTTTGCCTCGTCACATTTTTCAGCTTCTGCCTCCATGTTTGAAAGAATGCTTGGGTTTCAACTGAAATAAATGCTCAGCCGCCCGACGAGCCAATTCAATTTTCCCACGTATTCAGCATGCCCCAAGCAAAGCGCAGGCAGCCGGTTTCATGGGTAAGCTTTCAATGAGTTTTACTGCTTCCTCCATGAATCCAGCCCGGCCACGGAGATCGGCCATACAAGCATAATGCATCTGCGTTGGCTTATTATTTTGGGCCTGCATATGCTCAAAATATTTCTCCCCCTCTTCAACTAGCGCACCATGACTACAAGTTGACAGGACCGCAGTTCTTGAGACTGGATCATATTTCACTTGCTTCAAAAAGATTGATAGCAACAGTCAATTCAGCCAGCATTCCATAACCTGAAATCATAGAATTCCAAGAGGCCGCTTCCTTGCTTGGAATTCGATTAAAGACCTTAGCAGCAGCAAGATCATTTCGTCCAAATTTTATACATGCTTGAAGACTTCTGAGAAAGGTGGTTCCGGCTTCTGAAAAACCAGCAAAGGTTGTACCATATAAATTATTTGAGTCGACTGATTCTCAAGACTCAAAGCATTCGGCTAAAGAAATATGCATTGATGATCTAAAATAATGGTGCGATTCAACTTCAACTACCTTGACCACGCAGACGTTTCAACAACCATTTTTTTCTTAATCGATCATTCAATTTCATGAACATCTGGCTCTCTTATCATCAAAAGAAGGATATTCAAAAGCCCCAATAATTAATGAGATCATCGTCAAAGCCTGGTATTCTCTTCACCATCTCAAACACTTCATCCAAACACACATTATTCATTTCTGTCAATGCATCAGCAATCCTACCAACGTTTGTGGCAATGGCACTCATCATCTCTATCGTAACATCATCGTCACGTCTTCTCTTGGAAGGCTGCTCGGAATGCGATGATGATGAAGGCCTGGCCCTTGTTTGCTGAGATGACTCTTGATCATCATCACCAACATCATGTTTCGTATATATCTTCATAGACCAGCACATGCGATGGGATCCCCATGAGGTCTTCGTTGCTCTGTATAGGATCCGCCACGACTTTAGAACCAGTTTCAGCCCCATTTCCATTTGGCTGCTCATGGCCAATTATAATATGCAACTCATTGAAGTTCTCAATAGTTTTTTTTCCCGCAAATGCTTCGCATCATTCTCTGAACTGAAACATTCACGCAGAAATAAAAAATAAATCATGAATACATGTAGAGCAAAATCACGAGTAAAATAGAAATAGTTAGCTCCACTATAACTATCTGCAATGATGTTCCCTCCAAATGTCTCTATGATGCGTGTATACTATTTGAGTGATTTTAACAGATGGAAAGAAAACCAAAAAGGAGAAGGCAAGATACAATCAAAATCACATTTGTAACTCATTCAAAATCATTTTATCTTTGGCGTGAAAAAATGGTTTCTGATTCACCATGTCAAATACTCCCTTGATGACACATTGTCATACCATCAAATCCCCTGATACAAATGCATTCAAGTACAGAGGATGAAATGTACCTTAATGTACTCTTTCCATTTGGAGTCACTAGCCACAACCATCTTTTGTCTCCCATCCCTCTCAAACCCTACATGAGCAAGCCCGAACACTGTGGCGTGAGCCCAATGACATCCCGAGCTCATGGGGCACCACACCCATGCGTGGTGTTTGGCGAGGTCCCAACACTTAGAGCCCGTTTGGCTACGCGTTAGAGGTTGTGTTTTTTCAAAAACACAGGAAACAAACGTTTGGTTAACAAAAAAAATTTGCTTACTGTGCATGGTCCCATAGCCAAATCACGTGTCAAACGCAAAAAGATAAAAACCAAAAAAATGTTGCTTTCAGGAAATTCAACTATAATATACTATTCACCAAAAGCGGTGGGAGGCATGTGTCCATTGTTCAGTGAGCAGAGGAGGCATACTCCACTGTTCACTGAACAGTGGAGCATGTGAACAATGTAAGAATTGCACTGTTCACGTGAAATTTTTTTTTCTTTCAGTGTGTTAATTTTTTAATATTTTTTTAAAAAAGAACACTAGTATAAAGTGAATTAAATTCACTCGCATTGTAATATCAATTTTATACCTGATAATATTTTATCTACGCTCAAAAAATTATGAAAACTGTAGTTCTTATCGGATGAATCTTGTAAGACAGATAAACTCCATGTTAATTTTTTAACATTTTTTTAAAAAAGAACACTAGTATAAAGTGAATTAAATTCACTCGCATTGTAATATCAATTTTATACCTGATAATATTTTATCTACGCTCAAAAAATTATGAAAACTGTAGTTCTTATCGGATGAATTTTGTATGTAATGAAATTATAAATAGTTTAATGGGATAATAAAAAGTATTTTTTATAAAGTATTTTTTATTTCATGATGTAATAGGAGTAATTAATTCTACAATATTTAAATTTAAAACCATTAATATTAATATATATTTTTAAATTATTTTTTAACCTCAATTTCAAAAGCATTTTTAACCAAACACATTAAACTACTTTTTCTTCAACCTTAATTTCAAACACAGTTTTAACCAAACACCTATTTTTTCAAACCAACTACAACTAAAAGTACTTTTTATAAAATAATTTTTTCTAAACCACAACAGTTACTGCAATACCAAACATATTTTTAGGCTCGAGGGGTGTTGCTCAAGCCCACAAGGACACTTGGCATGCACTCAAAGACTGGGCTAGGGTGCTTACATCGAATCCTATGGGTGTTGGTATGTGCCTAGCCCATAACCATTATTTGGATCCAGAGTATGTTTTCAACGTCTCCTCAAGGTCTGACTATCATTAAAACATGCTTGAGCTAATTAAAAAACATTTTTATAAATCCTACTCCATCATGAACAAAACAATAATCTATAACATAAAGTTATAAATCTAACAAATAGCACGAAATGGAGGTTTACTTTTTGGCATAACTCTTGAACAAACCATAGAAATGATACTTGCCGAGATGTCCTAAGAGCATGACATTTACTTTTTTTTGTTCGACATTACCACAATCACATGAAATAATATAGTGGAATATGAGACAAATGGTGGCTTCGTATATGTGGTTTCTAGTCACTTGGATCTGCAAAGGAACACTGTCTCCACTATACGCACAAATGGGAGAGCATTCGTAACAAAATCAAGAAAAAAGATAGCCACGTGCTTAGATCTGGAAACATAGTATGCGAAGTGATGGGCAGTGAGTCATGGCATGTGAACGAGACATGTGAGATGCCTTTCTTATGACAGAAAAAGAAGGGGATCCAATTAGCCTTGTGATGAAAAAAATCGGACCACGGCTCCTCCTATGCTCTCCGTCAGGTGGTGTTTATAGGCAGGAAAAAATGGACGGCATGATAGCTCTAATGTCTGCTGCAGATGGTAAACTGCAATATGCCCTCTTGCTTTTTTTTTTAGATGCATTGATTAATTTGGTCCTTGCAAGATCGGAAGAAACGGGAAAAGAAGAAAAAATAATGTTCAGGACAGCAAGACCTGGCAATGAATCTTGTAAGACAGATAAACTCCATGTGAAATAACGTGCTACCTGCTGAATTGTCAGCAATTTATGTAGCTATGGACATTATCACTTGGATGAAGGAACAAGGATTATACCCATACAACTTGCTTTGAAAGCTTAAGCTCCACCTGATTTTGATCCTCGTGCTTCGGATGTACAAAAAATGGTAGTGCATTCCAAAAGCCAAACGCGCATTCGGTCAAACAACACACCAGGCTGCATTTGCTTTTTGGCTGCTTTCTTAATTATCCTATCTGCTATTTTCAGACCAAAATATGACAGTGACAACGCTCTCCGAATTTCAGTTCTTGGGCTGAATTCTTGTATTTAATTAATCTCGTTTTATACTGCTGATCTCGATTCCTAGAATAAACAAAAGATACGTGTATGTTATTGTCCTGCTGGAATATGACAATGGACTTTGGATTTATGGCCCAACCGAGGCAAATCTAAGAACGAACAACGTGTTGAGACGGGCATGAGCATGTATGGTGGGCTTAAAAGACATCATGGGCTTAGTGGTCGTATACAAACACACTGAGAGCTTTTTCTATTTTGTCTTGGTGGAGGAATTATAGTGTGGCTTTACCCCGCGGGCTGAAAAAAAATTCTTAGCGTTAAAAACAATTCAAGAGACCACGAACGTTTTTAAAAATCGGGGTTTGGATCTTAGATCCGGGTGGATTGAATAAGATTGTCTCATCCCACAACATCAGATGCACAGAATAAAGAAACAAAAATGACTGATCATGATTAAAAAAAAAAGTTAATTAAAAAGAAAATGACAGCAAAAATACATTTCAATCTAACTAAGGGAATCAAAAATAAAATAAAAAATTAAAGAAAAAGAAATAACTCAAGCAAACCCGAGTATATTTGTTGGCATGTAACTCATGCATGAGGCCTTTATAGTTTTTAAAGAAACCTAAAATAGGGATACGATGCAAAGTACCGAAGAATAAAATAGAACAATATCACTCTAGCCAATCTATCAAACTCATTGCCTCGAACATAAGCTCAATCGCACCCTGCTAAATAACCACGATTTTCAATTAGCAGTCACCCTCATATTAAATGATGAAATTTAAAAAAATGATAAAAGTTCACAAGAAAATTAGCTATGTAAAAGAATAAGAATCAAATGCTAAACAAAAAATCAGGGTGAAAAAGAACATTGATTGATTTAAGGGTGAAATTAAAAAAAAAAAACACATTTTACAAAATAAATCAAACCAATGATCTAAAATCAAAAATAAAAGGGATCAAATCTGAAACCAAAACAACATAAAAGGAAAAATAATATTTCAAAGTTAGAGAATGAAAATGAAAAAAAAATCAATTTGATAAAAGGTTCTAAAATAAAATAAAAAATAGTCAAATAAAAGAATGAGGATAAATGTTAAACAAAAAACGAAGGGGGTAAATAGCATTCATTGATTCAATGGAGAAATTGAAAAAAAAAAAACCAAACATTTCATAAGAAAATTCAAAATAAAAATCCAAAATCAAAATAAAAGGGATCAAATTCAAAATAAAAAATTAAAGGAAAAATAACATTTTAATGTTAGAGAATGAAATTGAAAATAAACGCCCCATAACAAAAAAAAAAATAGTAATATTAAAGAATGAGGATCAAACGCTGAACAAAAAAAATAATGGGGAAAATATTCATTGATTCAAGGGTAAAATTGAAAGAAAAACAAACATTTCAAAAAGAATCAAAACAAAAACCTGAAATCAAAAGAATAATAATCAAACTTGAAACTAAAACAAAATAAAAGGAAAAATAACACTTCAATAAAAAGTGAAATCAGAAAGAAATTATAAGTTTACAAACATAAAATTAAGATAAAAATCATACAATCAAAAGCAAAGTGAATTAAATATGAAGACAAAATAAGAGGATAACATGGATTTTTTTATTGACATCATGTTTTCCAGGACAAAGAGAAAAAAAAAAAGAAAAAAGAAAGAAAACATCATTGAAACCAAATTATTCAACGAACCATCACACACGTCACCTCATTTGAAAGAGGACGCCTTACCTTTCTAAAGTCGCTGCATATGAGCAATTTCCACCACCTTCATCCTCTATATGCACCACTTGAAATATGTAGAGTGGCCTAACACGCTGGCACGTGAACAAAACACGCTAACAGACTTTTTTTTTTAAATATGTTTTCAAGAAAATACCAAATTGTCCTTGTCTTGACTACATAATTACAAAAAAGATCATTATAAAAAGACGAATAAGCCTTTGGACCCTAGTTAATTTTTTTTTGATTAAATGGGTAACCAGGTAAATTCACTGTTGATTTTCAAAGCAAAAGATGAATCCTCTCATGTCTTAACCCGATAACTACAGAGAAAACAAAATGAAAACGATGAATAAGCCCTAGACCCTAGTTAAAACATATAATTTTTTAGAGGGTAACATGGTAAATTTACTGTCTTTTTAAAAAGGGAAGACAAAATCACCTTGTATCACAATTATAATTTTTTTTTATTTGAAGACCATCTCGATCATTGCACTATACAATTAAAAAGGAGAAAGACATCCTAGACCCTAATCAAAATGATAGAGGTTGATTGATCCTTGTGTAATTACAATTCCACCCCCGTATGCTATATAATTGAGGTTTTTAGAATAACAAAATAGTAATTATACTATTCTCGTTCAGTGCACTGAGTTTGTGTGCAGAATGATTTCTCCACCTCTTTTATTTATTTATTTAAACTAGGGTGGGCCTTGTGTTGTTAATGCCAATGATTTTCTTGCTTAGGACCAAAGGTCTGTTTGTTATTTGAATTTATTTTTACTAAAATGGATTGGTTTGTATTTCTAGATCGTTTTGGTGTGGATTTCAAAAATAATTTTGTAAAAATAAGGTAATATTGGGAGCGAAAACTATTTGAAATGCCATGTGATTTTCTTGCTTAGGACTAACTCATGGATGGTTATTTTTCCTGATTTGCAGGACAAGAATTAGTTATAAAAATTAGAATTGAAATAGATTTGTTGATTATAATTATTATTTGACCTTCCTTGATACATGATCTCAATAAAATGTTTTTTTTTCAAATATCTCAACAAGTAATCTTTCTTATTTCTTGTAATTTATTTTACAAACTATTTATATATTTATATTTTATCTCATATGCAATTTTCTTTCTTAAATCTATTGTTTTCTTTACAATTCATGTATTCATTTATCTTTATTTTTGCATTTACATGCTAGATATAAATATGCTCGACTTAAACTCATGTAATTCCATGCGAGTCAATAAATATTTTTTTAATTGACAAATCAATTTAACCCATAATCACTGTGAGTTCTATTAATTTTATCATATGATCATTTTGCATGACACTTAATAAAAAAAAATTTAATGAATCAATTCAGTGAATACTAGAGTAAACATTTTATATTTTTTTTGAATTGTAACAATAATTAAATGATTATTGATTGATTCGAGCATAATTGTTTAAAATTTAATGAAATGTTATGATACATGATTGATAAAAGGTTGGTAAAACTCTATAATTTGTTATTTAAACTAAGTTTATGGTTTAATAATCATAATTATTTCATATCCGATGTAAAAAATGTTTGTTTATGGATTGTAACAGATAATGAATCCATGAATGTGTAAATTGATTGGATTTCATTTTTTTGTGGATTATATATCTTGATTGGTCATGAGATAATTGTTTTCTTTTCACGGAGTAATTACCAAATATTGTATTTTAACCCGAAATAAGAAATTTAATTCACACATAATCTACATCTCTTGCCCTCTACTGTCTCGACGACGGAAATATTACCCGAAATAAGAAAATTAGCTGACAACATATACTTTATGATACTTTATAAGTTAAAATATTTGTTGTTTAAAAAATATTTATTTATTTTTAATATTAACACATTAAAATAACCTAAAAATATTTAAAAAAATAACAAAAAAATAATTATTTTAAAAAAATAACAAAAAATACAAATTAAAACTCACCCTCTGACGCTCCTAAATCTCTTGCCATCTAATGTCCCGAGTCCCGACAAAGGAAATATTACCAGCCTGGAAATGGAGGGCATAAACATACACGGATCATTGACCATGGGCTATGGGTGTTTTTCGAATAAATTAATTGATAATACGGTAATAATTATTTTTTGATTTAAAAATATATTTTAAAAAAATTAAATTTATTTTTAACATTAATATATTTAAATAATATAAAAACACCAAAACAAATTTTTGAAGCAAATAAAAATATATATAAAAAAAACGTTTTTTTTGTGAAACACAAAAGGCAAGAAAGTTCTAATTCACGTGCAGTTTATATTCTGAATGCATAGGTTAACGGAGGACAAGAAGCTGCCAACCCTTCTGTTGTCGGTGCTGTAAGAACTCAAGAGACTCTTTTGGATAAATAATCACTATCATAATATTAGGTCTTGGAGGAATGCTTAGCTGGAAATCTAAGCAAGAACGGGGCCGTATCATATGGTCAAACCTCCGTGGAAGGTGCCGACGCGTACAGATAGTAAACCGTGAGGTGAGGGTGATACTAGTGAGCTAGGCAAGTGAGAGTTGTTGGCATGTCACATGGCCACATCGCTATCTCACGTGGCACCTTCCAGCAAAGCTCCTTCCCACCATTTTTGTCTGGGTTGTCCCTTTCTGCTAATTCAAGGTTGATTCATCAACAAGCATCCGATCTCTACTTTAAATATCTTATTTGAGTCAGCAACAACTTTTAATCAGAGAGTTTAACCGATAATCATTATGCTTAATAAATGCTGGTGGCAATTATCCTTTCCTCTGTGAACAGACATAAAGATCCCACAGAAATGAACAAACCCTGCTAATCAACAGCTGATCATTTTGCAGGTAAAATGACCATCGTGCACCCGGTCCCATGGGATGGGAAAAGAGTTATGGGTGTTTTGAAGTAAAGTGAGGGGCGATTAAAACTATATTTTATTTTATATATGTTTTTAAAACTGTTTAGTTAATTAAGGATGTGTTTGTTTTTTTAAAAATAATTTTCTGTAAATTATTTTTTAAATTTTTCTGTTTTTATTTGTCATTAAAAATGTTGGTCATCGAAAAACACTTTTCGGTTAACGAAAAATATTTTCCAGTCAAAGAAAAATTTGGTTAGGTTTCTAGAAAAGTATTTTCCCTTTATTTTAGGCGGAAAACACTTTTTGAAAGTTGTGAAAAATTTAGAAATATCATATTATTTGCTGATTATATCAAATTTGATCCTCAAACTTTTGATTGCTATGTATATATATATTTTGTTTTGAATATTTGTTTTTCAATTTTATCCATTAGAATTTCATTTTTATATTAATTTTGGTCCTCGTTTTTATAATTGTTATTTGCTTTTTTCTTATCATTTTTTAATTGAAAATTTTTATCTATCAAATTTGGTCCTCATTCTTTTGATTGTTATTTATTTTATTTAAAATAATTTATGAAATGTTAATTATTATTATTTTAATGTCTTCATCTTTCATTTTTTTTATTTTTTAGATTTGATCTCTATTATTTTGATTATTATTTATTTTATTTGAGATAATTTATGAAATTATATTTTTTTTCAATTTCATTCTCATTCAACTTTTTAATTTGTAAGATTTGTTTTTTATTATTTTAATAAACTTGAAAAAAATAAAATATTAATAAGTTATTTTGCAGCTTATTTTCCATAACATAACAAAACACTGGAAAGTGTTTTCCAACTTATTTTTCATTACATTATCAAACATCGAAAAATAATTCATTTTTCCGGAATTCACTTTCTAAAAAGAAATTACTCGGTGTGTGGATTTTAATTTTCAAGCGTGTTTGGAAGTGTGGTTGTTTTTCAAAGTGTTTTTTACTTTGAAATATATTAAAATATTTTTTTTTATTTAAAAATTATTTTTGACATCAACGCATCAAAATAATATAAAAATACCAAAAAAATATTAATTTGAAGCAAATAAAAAAAATAATTTAATTTTTTTAAAAAATACTTTTAAAATACAGAAATAAATAATGTCTTCATCCTCTTGGATGAGGGTGGTGAATTAGGAAAATAAAATATGAACGAAAACAATTATCAATATAATTAAAATAATTAGTGTGGAAACACTTTGCATGTTAACAGTGAATCATCTCTTCTTCTTCTTTTTCTTTTCCATGCTCCCTTCCTTTTTTTTTTTTTTGTTGGATTGGTCCTTCAAACTTTTTGATATCACCTCAAATCTTTTATTTTCCATTTACGTCTTTTTTTATTTGATGCTTCAAACTTTTTCATATGCATAGGCTCTTTTGCTTTGCATTTAAAAATTGTAATTTGGTATTACAAAATTAACCCTTGATTAACCATAAAACAATATAAATAATTATAAACATGTTGGTTGAGATGAATGGGATAACTAAAAAAATAAAAACGCAACATTGAGTAAAGACACAATCCATTTTATATCGGCTATATTTTTTTTGTTATTTTTTTATTTAAAATTAAATTATTTCATATTAAATTGACTTGATATTATGTTTAAATTTTTTTTAACTACATGCAAGGCTCTTGCATTGTTAATAATAGATTTAAATGTTGAGTTAATATTCAATTTAGTAAAATAAAATTTAATTCTATTAATTCAAACCAATTAAAACTTTAAAAACCTAATTTAAAACTGAAACAAATATTTATAATTTTTTTATAGCATCTTTGTCTTAGTTTTCTAGCTCACTATAATTAACAAATTTATCATAATTTATTAAAATATATAACTCTTAATTTATTTTATTATATATTTTTTAGTTTATAGTTAAAATTTTTAAATATCATAAAAAAACATTAGCAACACTCACGTTTTTTTTTTTTTTTTGACGCCAAGGAAAAAAAAACACCTCTATCATGTAGTGTAACACGTGGAATCAGACTAATTTAAATAACGAGGAGTGAAAGAAAATAATTGTCAATAAAGTTAAAATCACATTTATAAATGATAAAATTATTATTTTGTTAGGTGTTACTTCCACGTTATCTACGAAACTGGAGAGAAAAGTTTACGTGGGCCATTGCAGAATTATTTCCCCCCACGCTCTCTTTTATATTCCCCAACAACAGAAAATATCTTGAAAATTGCATTTCCCCCCTCCTCATTTTCTTTCCCTCCACTTTCCTCCTTTTCCGGACACTCGTCTTTTTTTTTTATTATTAATATAAATACTCGAGCTAATTTAAATATATTTCGATTAATTTTATAAGTCCTGAAAAATATTCTTGACTATTAATTTGTTGAGAGGGAAAAAAAACATATAATCCAATAATAGAGAAGACAACGGTTATCTATAGATTAGATTCTTTATATTTATATATTTTTCATTATTTATAAGATAAAAAACTTAGATATTTATATAATATTCATTGAGTTTCAGGCATCAACATGGAAATTCATTGCCTTATTTATTAAAAAAAAAAATAGCAGTGTATATATTTAAGTTGTATATAAAATGTAAAAGGTTACCTTTTAAAAGCACACCATAAACACATTACCTTTAAAAAACAAAAATTGTTAAACTTGCATCCAATGGTTTTTTTATCTTTTCAAATTTTTATTTTTGTGACAAACAATCTTATAGGGGTGACTTTGTCTTTTGCTCAAAATGAATCTTATCAAAACAAAGAAAATTTGTTACTGTGTGCAACATACCGTTAGTTACTGAGTGGATGTTACATGTGACATCGTTCACTTTCAACCGTTGCTTTTCAAGGTGGTGTTGGAAGCGCCTCGCTATCCTTTTTATTTTGGTGCCAGGCATGTACATAGCGGTGCGGTGCACGAGCTCCAATTAAAATATAAAGATGTTTCTGTTTTTAATTTGTTTTTTATCTTCTTAATTATTTTTTAATATTTTTCATTGATTGTTTTATTTTATTTCACTCTTCATCGTTTAATTTTTATATTAAATTTGATACTTATTATTTTCATTGCTATTTTTTATCATTTTTTTAACTAATTTTTTTAATCTTAACTCGCAACATTTGATTTTAAATTATTTTTATATAAAATTTAACTCATATTTTTTTAATTTTTATCTACTTGTTTTTGATCATTTTATTGTATTTTTTTTAACTTCATCTCTCAATATTTTAATGATTAAAATTTTTGTTTTGTTATTTTTTAGAATTTGCTTTTTATTGTGTTAGTCCAGAGCTCAAGACCTGAGTTATGGATTTTAAAGGTTAACATATATTAATTTTGTTTTTTTATTATTTTTGATTTTTTAAAATTTTATTATTCAAGATTTAATATATAGAGAATTAGCCTTCCTGTTTTTTTTTTCAATAGAGTTGTCCCAATTATATGATCAACTTCATAATTTTATTTAGTATACTTGTTATAAAATAACTCTGATATTATAATCAGATTATAAATTTAATATGCTAACTTGAATGCGGTGAAGTTGGGTTTTTCTATTATCTTTTACATAGATAATTTTTTTATCATTGTATTTTTTTGTTTATATTATTTAAATTAATAAAATTTATTAAACATAATTAAGTGAATAACTCAAGTCTTCCTCGCAGCTTAGCACGGACCGTATCTAGTCACAATCAAACGGCATCTATCGGGCCACAAAAAAAGAGAGGGAAACAATCATAGCCGTCCGATTCACACAGCCTGGCCCTGACCACCTTCTTATATACGCACGGATTTTACCATCCCTGCACTCCACTCTTCACCCGCTCCCTCTCACTTGCTAGATCGAGGCTAACTCTCACTCGATCGCCGGAATCCTCACCGGAAACGCCTCCCTGTCAAACCGGTTTCCGATTTCTCAAAGGTGAGTTTTCATTTCCAGACCTGATTCCTCTCTCATTTCAAGTCCGTCTGGATACCGAGAAAGAACATAGAGAAACCGCCAAAAGCTGAATTCATTCTGTTTTATCTTTCCGATTTGAACTTGTGGATTCAATGCTTTGTTTTCTTTGTTGTCGCGGCTTTCATTTGCTTGCATTTTCTCATAAACCAAACAGGCTGGATCGGTGACAACACACTGTTTTAAGCTACTAATGTGTTTATCTCCGCTATTTCTAGTAATTTAATTGTTCTTTGCCAACAGTATCTTCTCCTTCTTCGAGGATGTGAAATTTGTATCGAATATCGCCTGCTGTTTTTGTTTTTTGTTTTTTTTTAAAACTCAAAATCATACTTCTAAATAGAGTCTCGGATCTGATGTCTCTGAGCAAATTCTTTTTTTCGAGAGCTTAATATTTTTTATCCGGCTTGCCTTTTTTATTTCTGCAGAAATATAACATAAAAAATGAGAGAAATCCTTCACGTTCAAGGAGGACAGTGCGGTAACCAAATCGGTTCCAAGTTCTGGGAGGTTGTTTGCGCTGAGCATGGAATTGATCCCACTGGAAAATACACTGGATCCTCTGACCTTCAATTGGAGCGTGTCAATGTATATTACAATGAGGCCTCGTGCGGGCGATTTGTCCCTCGCGCTGTGCTTATGGATCTTGAGCCTGGTACTATGGACAGTGTGAGGACTGGTCCCTATGGCCAGATCTTTAGGCCTGATAACTTTGTGTTTGGACAGTCTGGCGCTGGAAATAACTGGGCCAAGGGTCATTATACTGAGGGTGCGGAGTTGATTGATTCGGTTCTTGATGTTGTGAGGAAGGAGGCGGAGAATTGTGATTGTCTTCAAGGTATAATTCGTGTCTTGCACTATTTTTTTTTTCATTTTTTATTTGATTTTTAAAATTTTCGAGTAGTTATTAATGAATTTTCTTTATTACGTGTAGGATTTCAAGTTTGCCACTCTCTCGGTGGAGGAACTGGTTCTGGGATGGGGACTCTTTTGATTTCTAAGATCAGAGAGGAATACCCTGATAGAATGATGCTCACTTTCTCTGTGTTCCCATCACCCAAGGTTTCTGATACCGTTGTGGAGCCATATAATGCCACCCTTTCTGTTCATCAGTTGGTTGAGAACGCTGATGAGTGTATGGTGCTTGACAATGAGGCCTTGTATGATATTTGCTTCAGGACTCTCAAGTTGACTACTCCTAGCTGTAAGTGCATTTTGGTCTTAAAACTAGCTTTATGTGTTTGTTACACAAATTTAGTAGCATGCTTGTTTTGGTGCCTAACACATTCGGATTTTGGTGATCCAATTCTGATTAAGCCATAATTTGTTTTCATAAACTTGCATTAGGCTGGGATTGGTGGGTTCGGGTTTTGTTATCTGATTGTCTGAAATATATATCATTATCAAGGCTTGAAATCAAGACTGAGATGGATGTGCATGGTTTAATTATGTGTCCCTGTTCCTTTCTGCTGAACACCTGGTCTACACTGCTTGGTCATGTATAAGAGCATTTATGTATTAGCTTGGACACTTCCTCATTTCCCTTGTCGTTTGTTTATATTCTCCACTTGCTTACAAGGCGGCCTAGTTTAGTTGCTTTGATGTTCTGAAGTGTGATTTCTTCTGCAGTTTTCCTCTTGCTTTGACAGTTTCTTAATTACGAATTTTGGCTTTTTGCAAGCTGTATCTTACTCTCTCTATCTGCTTGTTGTAATGTACCTTATAAAATGTGGTCGTGCCCCTTATTTTGGTTGGAAGTGTGTAGATGTTGCTTTTCAAAATGATTTTAGCTTCAGATGAGATTTAAAAAAATGCTTGAATAACTTTGGGTTGTTGACAATTGTTGCAGTTGGTGACCTCAATCATCTGATTTCTGCAACAATGAGTGGTGTCACCTGCTGCCTCAGGTTTCCTGGGCAGCTTAACTCTGATCTTAGGAAGCTTGCAGTGAACCTCATCCCCTTCCCCCGCCTGCACTTCTTCATGGTTGGATTTGCTCCTCTGACGTCACGTGGTTCTCAGCAGTACCGGGCACTAACTGTCCCAGAACTCACCCAGCAGATGTGGGATTCCAAGAACATGATGTGCGCCGCAGACCCACGCCACGGTCGCTATCTGACTGCCTCTGCCATGTTCAGGGGTAAGATGAGCACTAAAGAAGTTGATGAACAGATGATCAATGTCCAAAACAAGAATTCCTCCTACTTTGTGGAGTGGATTCCAAACAATGTCAAGTCCAGTGTGTGTGATATTCCTCCAATAGGACTTGCAATGGCATCCACCTTCATCGGAAACTCAACCTCCATCCAGGAGATGTTCAGGCGTGTGAGCGAGCAATTCACAGCTATGTTCAGGAGGAAGGCTTTCTTGCACTGGTACACCGGGGAAGGCATGGATGAAATGGAGTTCACCGAGGCTGAAAGCAACATGAATGACCTCGTGTCTGAATATCAGCAATACCAGGATGCAACTGCTGAGGATGATATTGACTACGAGGATGAGGAGGAAGAAGAGGCTGCTGAGATGTAAAGAAGTGTGAACGGTCCGGCTACCGATTTTGCAGTCTTGCTGCATAAATGTGTGTACTCTTTTAATTGGTCATGGGTGAATTTCCGGTTTCCAACGGAGAGTAGAGTATGGATTGTAGAGTTGGAAAAGTGCTGGCTTTTCCTTCTAGTTGTAATAGTTGTTAAATATAACGTGGTTGATATGGGTTGTGGTGTGTTTATGGTTGAGGAAAAAAATTAAAAAATTAATTAAATCGAGAAAATCAGAAAAATAAATTAAAAAAATTGAACAGAAAAAATTTAATTAAACTAATTAAAATTTTGAAAAAATTGGTCGGTTTGGTTTTGGTTTTATAAGTAAAAAACTGAAAAAACCGAATTGAATCCAATTGAAACCGAAAAAAACTTAGCAAAACCGAGCCAAATTGAAAAAAATAAGTCAAATCAAAAAAACTGAGAAAACCAAGCTAAATTGAAAAAATTGAGCAAAATTAGTTTGAACCGGTTTTTATCCTAAAAAACCAAACTGAAACCGGTCAGTTTGATCCAGTTTTGATTTTTTTAAAAAAAAATTTTAGTTTGGTTATTTTTTTTTTATATAAAAACAAAATGAAAATAATCATCCTTAATTACTATTCATATTTATTTCTGAATTCGCGCGTCACTCTTGCTTCTAGTTCTAGCAGTCGTCGAAAATAGAACCACATGATTGTTTAGGCAGCGTTGATGGTAGAGGACGCAGGACAGGTAAAATGACACTGTTACAGCCAAGAAAGCTATTCAGGCTAGTATTCTGAAAAAAACTGCTTGTAATGTGAAAATAAATCCTCTTCCATCATCAGTCCGAAACAATTAAGAAGCTGACGAAACCAACGGTTAATTAACTAGCGTAGCACGTATTTCATGGTCTCATAAAAAAAAAAAAAAGGTGATGGAAGACGTCTACCGCTGCTAAAATGCCGACGCAAATTCTTTAGTTGAAAATTGGAGGAGGAAAAGACACGAAGGGAGTGCAAAGGAAACGGCATAAATGTTTCTGGACAGAATATTGTGCACGGAAATAAAATGGTCAACGCAGCACAGCAGGATCCTGTTGGAGAGACTGCATGTGAATCAACGTGTTTCCTTGGCAGTTCTTTAGCATTTTATCAGCTATATAATAGCCTGGATGAACAAGAGAGACTAATACCCTCACAGCTAGCATCAGACCATACAAGTCACACCAGATTTCGGTCCTTTTGGCTTAACATGTGAGCCTGCAACTCTATATATATTCAAAGGGACCTGTCACATGTCCCCACTAGACTATTTTCTTCTCGTCTGTTTCCTCAATTATTAAGCATTACTCTACTACTATAAAAGCGTGTGTTGTTCAGGATGCAGGGCTCCACTGTTTATCTTTCACGTAATAGTATAGATGAGCTGGGCAAAATTTTATATTTTTTTAATTTGATTGTCAATTTTATTTTCAACCATTTAGTTTTAATTATAAATCAATTAATTTTGATTTCTTATTAAAAAAGAGATTAACAAAAGAAAGATCAAAATAAAAAAAACACAAAATATAAATGATATGCTATAAGTTTCGTAAAAGATACATTTTGATTCTTGAACTTTAAAAATAATGAAGATTATACAATTTCAGTACCTTAATATATTTTCAATTTAATTTTGGTGTAAAAATTTATTTTTGTTATTTTTTAGTCCTTAATTGAGAGAGAAGAGAGAGATGTCGCTAGATTTCGGTGGTCGAGAGAAAAAAATATTATTGACACTAATTTAAGCCACCAAAATAGACGATATTTGTGTCAAATGATTTCATTTGATGGGGAGAGTTCATATTATGTGTTTTTTTTTTTTACCTTTAAAGTTTGTGAAAAAAATAGATTCGAGCTCGAGTTGTGTTTCGGTTCTTGAAATGATTTTTTGAGGTCATAGATAGATTTATCATGATTTCTACGGTGCTTTATATGTGTTTTGACTAAAAAACAAGTTGAAAATGAGTTTTTGGGTAAATAAACTTAAGCCTTGATTTTCGGTCACCGTAGTGACTGAAATGTAGGCAAATCAAACGATCTGTTGTTTGATTTTTTTTTAGAAAAAATTGAGCCAGACGACATGCCATCCATCCATTTCAATTGTAAACATAAAAGATTAAGGGTCCAGTCATGTTGGCCTAACAAAATGGGCCAGGGGGCTGGCCTGGCCTTTGCTCTTTTTTTTTCTTCTTTTATTTTTATTTTTTTATATTAATGATTTTTATGATTTTTTCTCTATTTTTTAATTTATATATAAATTAGTATCCCTATCTCTTTTTTATTTTGTTTGAAGAGCCTTTTTTTAGATGATGATTATTTTTTTAGTGATGCATTTAATTTCGAAGAGTTTTTGTGATTCATTTATACTTTTTTTATTTTTTTGTATGGATGAACTTTATTTTTGGAAATAAAAAAAATATTTCTAATATGTGCAGCCTTGCATGATGTTTTTTTCTCATTTTATTTTTTTCAATCAATTTAATTTGTGTGTCTATTTTTATTATTGTTTGCTTAAATAAAAAATTATTTTAATAAACAAATTAACAAACACAACCATTTAAATATCTTGTTTTTCAAGATTAAATAATTCAATCTATACTTGTCTTGATCAATTTAATTTATGTGTCGATTTCTATCATTGTTTGTTTAAATAAAGAAATTATTTTAATAAAAAAATTAACAAACACAACCAGTTAAATATCCTGTCTTTTGATATTAAAAAATAACTATTTGAATATATGCATCATAAAATTCTTAATTTGAGCTAAGAAAAATATTGAAAAAACCTTCATATCAAATCTTTTAATAAAAATAAAAATATCTGAGTCTCAACATTGCTGCGCTAGTCCCATAACTAGTGTATCCTAAATCCTGTCCAAGTTTTTGAAATCCAGATAGAGGATGATGCCAATTACTCATTCCCTTTCAACAAGGCGCTGATTTAAGATTTGAATTCTTTAAAATTAGTCAAAGAAAGAACACAAACACACCCTTCCCCCCCTAATTGCACAGTCCATACTCCATCTTTTAAGACTAATTCATTCCTACAATGTAGGGAAGGATGCCGGCAAAAAAGTGCATAAACCCAAGTGGCTTTGCAATTTCCAGTTTCTTATCTTGGTGTTTAATTCGTGTCGATGCTCTTGGCTGAAAACGTCGTCTAAAATCAAGGAAACTAGCTTTGTAATGTGGTTGTAGTTGTTTTTTAAATAATTTTTCGAGTAAAAAATTTTTTTTGGGAAGAGGGAAAACAATCTCGGAACCAAACAGTGCCATTTCCCCGTCGGACCGCCCTGTAGAGAGTCTGCTTTTGGATAAAAAATCACTCTCACATTCAGGGACCTAAGCGATGGCAGCATGCTTGGCTCTAAATCTAAGCAAGGAATCAGTTTTAATTAATGGCGAGGATTAGTGGAGGAGGGAGGGTGTGTTAATTAAGCTGCTTTAGGTACAGAGTCTGGATCCCGTGATTATGATGTTGAATCCATAAGAGATAAGGAGGAGAGTAGCTGACAGTTCACATGGGACATCCTCGCCTCATGTGGCCCTTCTAGCGAAGCTCTTTCCCACCTTCTTTTTTTTTTGTCCTTTTTTGCCATTTGAAGAAAGATGCTTCTCTCCTCTAATCCCGTTCCGTTACTTAAACTTAACGGTGATTCTTAATCAATGCAATTGGCAACAGTACCTTCTTCTGATAATAAAATACGTGAAAGGCCCATCGCGCTCCCAAGAGCTCATCATTCAACTTTTTACCCTGCTGATATCTTCGTATCAAAATTATTAAAAACAAAAAATAATAATTTTAGATAAAAAATTAATTTGAGCCCCCAAAAGTTAAAAATTAAGCAGTGCAGTCCTCGAATTTGTGTCCTCTATTTGATTTCATCCTACCTTCTTCCTTGCCTTCTCGTATCCTGTTCCCAGATAGAGCGGCTTAGGCACCTAATTGCAATCGTCAGCCTGTAGTTGGGACACCAGCTTGTAATTTTCCCAAGAATAAAATGAGCACAAGATCTGTCGTTTCAGCAGGTCATTATGAGTCCATTAAACCCATTTTTCAAATATCAAATATCATTGCCCTGTCAATTCAAAACCAACATCTACACCGTTGAACATTACGATCCAACGGCATCCAACGGACTAAAACAAAAGGAGAGGGAAACCACGACAGCCGTCCGATCCACACACCTCCACCCCTTTTTTCCTCCTTTATATAACTACTCATTCACTCCATTTTCAAACCAAATTATTACTTCCCTCCTCCCTCACTCCCTTTGATCGAGCCTCTCTCACGCTCGATCTCTGAAAGCCTCACCGGAGACACCGCGTATTTAAATCCGGTCACCGATTTCGTAACGGTGAGTTTTCGATTTCTAGATCTGATCTCTTCTTCCGTTATCGAACCTGTCTTGATGCCGAGAAAACATAAGAAAACAAGTTAATATCTATTTTGTTGATGAATAATTAGTGAATCTTATTTTTCAGAGTGAATTACTTTGTTTATGCAGTCTCATTGCACTTTCTGTTTTTTTGCATTTTCTCTGCAGCCAAACAGGCTGGATCTGTAATTATTCTGTTTAGACTTTTTGTTAATCTTCGATCAAAAGCTTTATTTAGTCACTTAATCAATTATTTATTAAGATATAATTGTCTAGTGAAATTTACTTACGTTTTAGATCTGTTCTCCATGCTTTAAATTATAATTTCTCTTATGCTTTGCCTAGTTTTTCTCTTAACATTAATTTAATCATATTTTTTCTCAACTTGCAGAGAAATAAAAAATGAGAGAAATCCTTCACATTCAAGGAGGACAGTGCGGTAACCAAATCGGCTCCAAGTTCTGGGAGGTTGTTTGCGCTGAGCATGGAATTGATCCCACTGGAAAATACACTGGATCCTCTGACCTTCAATTGGAGCGCGTCAATGTTTATTACAATGAGGCCTCATGCGGACGATTTGTCCCTCGCGCTGTGCTTATGGATCTTGAGCCTGGTACTATGGACAGTGTGAGGACTGGTCCCTATGGCCAGATCTTTAGGCCTGATAACTTTGTGTTTGGACAATCTGGCGCTGGAAATAACTGGGCCAAGGGTCATTATACTGAGGGTGCGGAGTTGATTGATTCGGTTCTTGATGTTGTGAGGAAGGAGGCGGAGAATTGTGACTGTCTTCAAGGTATATGTTGTTGTGTGCGATGAATGGTTGTTGTTCGGCAAATTTGATTTTTAAAATTTTCGTGTAGTTATTAATGAATTTTCTTTATTACGTGTAGGATTTCAAGTTTGCCACTCACTCGGTGGAGGAACTGGTTCTGGGATGGGGACTCTTTTGATTTCTAAGATCAGAGAGGAATACCCTGATAGAATGATGCTCACTTTCTCTGTGTTTCCATCACCTAAGGTTTCTGATACTGTTGTTGAGCCATACAACGCCACTCTCTCAGTTCATCAGTTGGTTGAGAATGCTGACGAGTGTATGGTGCTGGATAATGAGGCCTTGTATGATATCTGCTTCAGGACTCTCAAGTTGACTACTCCTAGCTGTAAGTGCATCTTTGGCGTTTATCTAAAGATATTATTTATACTCTTTTTTCCGTGAAAAAGGTTGTTATTGGATTTTCTGAAAACTTTTGCACAAATTTAGTATTATGCTTGTTGAGGAAACATGCACGTTTAGATTATTGTCAAGTAACTCGTAATGGAAGTTTGGATTCTATGTCAATATGCTCTCCTGGGCAAGGGTTTGGGGGTGGGGTTTTGTTATCTGATTATGTGAAATGTGTATGTTATTGAAGCAAATGAAAATAAGAAAGTGGATTAAAGTTCCGGTATGATCATTTATTGTCTGATTTTCTTTGCTCTCAAGCCCTTGGTGCAATATCTTGGGCAACGGGCACTCTCTCATTTTGTTTGGTGCTCGGCATTATTTTTCACTTTTTGTCCGTGCCTTTGTCAAGTCTCTGTTGTATTTATGTGTTGTAGCGGTTAACTGCTTCCCGCATTTATGTTAGTTCCTTACTTTATATCTTTCGGCTGGGAAGCTTTATCTTACAATTCATGTCTTCTTGAATGAGGGGATGTAGGCTCATGTTGCTGGATCTCACATGAATCTTCTCAGATGTTATTCTCTAGGAGCTAAGCATTTGCTTGGTTGATAAGTGGAAGCACCAAATGTTAGGTGGCAGCTTTTTATGACATTACCGAGTCTGAGATAATTTGATTAAGACATTATGACACTGATGTAACCTTGAAAAGAGAAGTTTTAGGGTTTTTATGCATGGGAATTTGTTTGTTTGTTCACCACTAGCTCTGTTTTTTTTCCCTGTTGCGTTGACGTGTTCTTTTGACATGATGATTGTTTGTGTTTTTCAACTGCCTGTCTTTGCATCCTTTCTGCATCACAACAATGATTTAAATGCTGGATTGACATTGAATTGTTGATTTTTGTGACAGTTGGTGACCTGAACCATCTGATCTCTGCAACAATGAGTGGGGTTACCTGCTGCCTCAGGTTCCCTGGCCAGCTCAATTCTGATCTTAGGAAGCTTGCTGTGAACCTTATCCCCTTCCCCCGCCTGCACTTCTTTATGGTTGGATTTGCTCCTCTGACCTCTCGTGGCTCTCAGCAGTACAGGTCACTAACTGTCCCAGAACTCACCCAGCAGATGTGGGATTCCAAGAACATGATGTGCGCCGCAGACCCACGCCATGGTCGCTATCTGACTGCCTCTGCCATGTTCAGGGGTAAGATGAGCACTAAAGAAGTTGATGAACAAATGATGAATGTCCAAAACAAGAATTCCTCCTACTTTGTGGAGTGGATTCCAAACAATGTCAAGTCCAGTGTGTGTGATATTCCTCCAATAGGGCTTGCTATGGCATCCACCTTCATTGGAAACTCAACCTCCATCCAGGAGATGTTCAGGCGTGTGAGTGAACAATTCACAGCTATGTTCAGGAGGAAGGCCTTCTTGCACTGGTACACCGGGGAAGGCATGGATGAAATGGAGTTCACCGAGGCTGAAAGCAACATGAATGATCTCGTGTCTGAATATCAGCAATACCAGGATGCAACCGTTGATGAAGAACTTGAGTACGAGGATGAGGAGGAGGAAGAGGCTGCTTAGATGTAATGAGTTGTGCAAGGTCTATCTTCTGCTGCTGCTATTTTTCATACATTTTTACCGCTTTAAGTTCCGCGTGGTGATTTTTCAGTGTCTGAGCAGTTTGAGTAGCAAGTAGGGTTGGAAAATTGCCTATATTCTTACTTTCCCAGTTCTACAAGTTAAATATTAAGCCATGTGGCTGGTGTGAAAAGTTTTGTATTGTTCATGTTTCAATTCTTGCTTTAAATGCTATTTCTTCTATTCCTATAATTAATCTTTAAAAAATAAAAAACTATCCATCCACAAAAGTAACGGAATGATTATCACCCAAAAGACCACAGATTTTATCCTTTTACTTTTACTTTTGTTTCTCTCTCTCTCTCTCTCTCCTGGTTATGCATAGCGGTAAACTAGGGGTTGCTATCAAATGTTTCTACTGTTTATAATGCCAAACCCCGCAGAGTTCAGATCCCGACTGTGGAGGTCTTTGCGTGTGGATCATACTTTTATCGCGTCTTCTCAATTGGAAGGTCTTTGCGTGTGGATCATACTTTTATCCGATACTTGTTTTTTTGTTCTTGTTCCTGCTCCTAGGCGAAGGCAGTGCAGGCCCCATATGCTGACAGAGAAAAGAATAGGGGAAGTAGGCATGATACTTCTCTCTATATGCTTACAAAAACAAGAATTGAAGTTGAGTAGTGCCGACAAATTGGCATCATGTAGGGGGTTAAAAAGCAAAATCTAAAACCAAGATTAATAGTTGCGCATATAGCAGGCAGTGGGAGAGAGTGGAGCAGGTTCAAAAAAGGGAATCAAACCATTTTTAAGGTCTTTTCGAAGAAGACCGACTGTGGAGGAGGAGGATAAATTTATCTTGTGGTTCTAGACAGCAGCAGTATAAATAGCAGTCCCTTAATCCTTCAAACCTTCAAAGTAAAATACACTAGCATGTAACTTTGCAATGGTAATTGACAGTGAGCTATTCTAAATTAAACTCGTCTTTTTAGGTCTATCTCTCTCGGTCACTACTGAGTTTTGCTTGGTTTTCTTCATCCAGGATGGCCTCAATACATCTAGCAGACGAAAAGGCGGCTTCCGAGCTTGCACTTTTATCTTCAGTGAGGATGCTACAAGAGCTTAGAAATGAAGTTTTGGCATATAAAATAACATGAGCAATGGGCTAATTTGTGTCTTTTTCTGTTTTTTTTTTCAGTTTTGGGAGCCCTGGAGAACATGGGATTCATAGCTAACATGGCAAGCTTGGTTTTATATTTTTATTATATCATGCATTTCGACATAGCCACTTCAGCAAATACGCTCACCAACTTCATGGGTTCGGTTTTCATGCTCTCTCTTGTTGGAGCCTTCACTGCTGATACTTTCTTGAACCGATTCTATACTTGCCTCTTGTTTGGAATAATGGAAGTCATGGTACCTGATTCATACATATCAAAAACCTTCTTGAATCCAGATAACCTGATCTTTTAATCTGTTTGATTTTCTTTAATCATCCACGTTTTAATCGGCAGGGTCTTGCATTGCTTACAACTCAAGCTTATTTCAAGGATTTGCAGCCTGAATTTTGTCTCAGGTCAACTTGTGTCAAAGGTGGCCAAGCAGTTATGTTATATGGATCTCTTTGTCTGTATGCACTAGGTTCAGGTGGAGTTAAGGGGGCTATTCCTGCACTAGGTGGAGACCAGTTTGATCATCATCAACAGAAGAAAGGGGCGCTTGCTCGTTATTATAACTGGAACCTTCTAATTTCAACCACTGGATCAATAGTTGGAGTCACAGCTGTTGTGTGGGTTAGCATGAACAAGGGGTGGTACAAAGGTTTTTTCGTTTCAACTGTGGCTACCTTGATTGGATTCACTGTTCTTGCCCTTGGGAAGCCTTTCTACCGCATCCAGCCGCCTGGAAATAGTACTTTTGTTAGGATAGCACAGGTTTCTCTCTTCTCTAGTCGCGTGCACAGACAATGTGATTATTTCCTTGCAATTATGACTTCTTACACGGTTTGATTTTTGTAAATGACTCAGGTCATAGCGGTCACGTTCCGGAATAGGGACTTGTCTCTGCCAAAAAATCCTGATAAACTCTTCGAGATCCATGATGCGTCAAGAGATCCATCTGAAGAGAGACTTTCACATTCCAATCAATTCAGGTAAACCATTGGAAACATCCTCTAAGGTCCAGCATCTTAATTTGATGGGATTATTATGGCTGTTAATTGTTTTCTTCGAAACAGATTGCTAGACAAAGCTGCTATTCTTAGAGAAGGAACGGAGCCACAGCCCTGGAAAGTTTGCACAGTGACCCAAGTTGAAGAAGTGAAGATTTTAATAAGGATGATCCCCATCATAGCCAGTACAATTTTAATGAACACAAGTATGGCACAGCTACAAACATTCTCAGTACAACAAGGGGTCACCATGGATGCACATCTTGGCACCAAAACAATCCCAACCCCATCTATTCCGGTGATTCCACTGGTTTTCATATCTGTCCTTATTCCCATTTATGAATTTGTTGCAGTCCCGTTTGCTCGAAAGATAACCGGCCATCCATCCGGTATAACGCAGCTTCAACGTGTCGGAGTTGGTCTTGTTCTGTCCATTCTGTCAATGGCCGTGGCAGGTTTTATTGAACTGTACAGAAAACACGAGGTCCACAAGAATCCACCAAACAAAATCAGTGTTTTTTGGCTTTCCTTCCAATATGGCATTTTTGGGATTGCAGACATGTTCACAGTTGTTGGATTGTTGGAGTTTTTCTACAAGGAAGCTCCATCAGGAATGAGATCTGTATCTACTTCTTTCACATGGTTAACATTGGCTCTGGGATACTTCACCAGCACTGTCTTTGTTGATATCATAAACTCTGTCACCAAGAGAATCACTCCAAGCAAACAAGGATGGTTACATGGGAACGACCTCAACTCCAATAATCTGAACCTCTTCTACTGGTTTTTGGCTATCCTTAACGTCATCAATTTTGTCTTCTATCTCTTCTCTGCTTCCTGGTACAAGTACAAGAGTGATGGCCGAGAATCAGAGACCATAGCAAAGGCAGAGAAAAGACCGAATGGTGAGATCACTCTGGTTAAAGTAGAGAACAACATTCAGTTCCCAAGGAGTTGATAATTAGGTTACAATTATTCATTAAAAATGATTGTCATTATTTAATTTCTGCACAGAATGTAAAGTACAAATTTACAGTTGGTTGTTTAGGTGTAATTGATTTTAAAATTATTTTTTTTGTTTGAAAATATATTAAAATAATTTTTTATATTAACATATTAAAATAATATAAATATATCAAAAAAATATTAATTTAAAATAACATAAAAAATATTTAAAATTTTCAAAAATATTTTTAAAATATAAAATTAAACTGAGAAAATATTTGTTACACATCCCTTTGATTTGATTTTTGAGGAAAAAGCTAGTTCTGGCTGGCATTTCCTTGGGCAATTAGTTAATATTAATTAATAATATCCATCCTCTCAAATAAAATATTTTATTTGGATCTACTGTTTAATTTTTTTTTAACTTGATGCTCAAACTTTTGTTTTGCGCACTTGCATCCTTCTTGGATCAAATTTAAAAATAATTAAATCAAATTTATTGATTATTGACAAAACTAAAAGATAAAAAATCAAAGGAGAAAAAAAGCCATAAATAGATAATGGTTTCAAAGTTCATGTAAAAAATTTAATTTAATTATTAAACTTTACAAATTATATATATTCGTCTCTTAATATTTTTTCAATTTAATTTTGATATAAAAGTACATTTTGTTATTTTTTTAGTTTTTAATTTGAGAGGAAAAAAAAAAGAATACCAAATTCTTACAATAAAGAGAAAAAAATATTGTTGGGAATGATTTAAGCTATTAAAAAATTTAATTTTTGGGTCAAATAATTTAATTTAATAAGAAAAATTCAATAAAGATGAAAACAAATCTACACATTGTTTTTTTAAAAAAAAACAAATATCCAACCTAAGATGACGATCAAACAACTAGTATATATCATAAAGGGAGTGCAACTTAAGTTTGTGGTATTAGCTCATGTAATTACAGGATTTTCTTATATCTTTGATTTGAATAAGAAAAAAGGTACAAAAACTTAAAAATAAGTTGAAGATATAAGCGTTTAAGTGTTCGAAATTCAATGCTTTGTACAATTGAGTTTCAACTCGAGTTAACTCGGATCAACCCGGAAAAAATAAAAAAAAATATTTAAAGCTTTAATATTTCATATAAAATAATTAAAAAAAATCCAAATAAATATAGGCTATACATATTGTAGATAATGAAGTTTAAAAGAATATTTTAAAAATTTTTTTATCCCATATTAAAAAGATATTATTTTAAGTTTTTAAGTCGAAGTATTTAAACCAAAATTTTTTTTATCTTACATTGAAAAAATAACTTTTTTCTTGGGAACATAGAGTATATATACTAATGGGTTTCAAATCTTATATTGAAAAAACAAAACTTTTTTCTTGAGAACATAGAGTATATATACAAAAGAACTTCAAATCCCACATTGAAAAGATATTATGTTATCTTTTTAAGTAGAAGTATTTGAACCAAATAGATTTTTATCTCACATTGAAAAAATATAATTTTTTTTTGGAAACATAGAGTATAGATACTAATAGGTTTCAAATCCCACATTGAAAAAACACAATTTTTTTCATGAAAACATAGAGTATGTATAAGAAAAGACTTCAAATCCCATATTGAAAAGATATCATGTTATCCTTTTAAGTTAAAGTATTTAAACTAAAAAGTTTTTTATCCTACATTGAAAAAACATAACATTTTTTTTTGGAACATGGAGTATATATACTAATGGATTTCAAATTACACATTTAAAAAAAAAATCGAGTCTCGTCCGTGTTTGCCTGGGTCAAGGGTTCACCCACCAAGTCAACTAGGTTTTTCCGGATTGTTACCCAGGCCAGTTTTTTATTAAATTTGAACCGGTCCAGCCATTGAGTTAGACCTACTAAACTAGACCAAGCTGGATTTAATAACCAGGGTTACAACGGCCACCAACACAACACTAAAACCCAGCACCACGCTTAAGCAGAGTAGAGTGAAGATTATAAATTGTGAAGCTCTATTAAATATTTAAATAATCTCAAATTAAACAAACTAACCCCCAATGACAGCTTAATGATTGATTAGCACAACCTCCACGCAATGGAACGCACCAATGAGAATGGATTGGGTGTCTTCATGCCATCCACCTTATAGTAACTATCACCCATCCAGCTGTTGCCCATCATTTCATGTGCTCCTAAACCTCTCACTCCACGGGGCCTGTTTAGCACCGACCGTATTACTAATTATATTTAAAATGAAAATATATTAAAATAATTGTTTTTTTAAATTATTTTTAATACCGTCAAATTAAAAACATTAATTTAAAATAAAAAAAATCATATTTTTTGAAAACCGTATTTTCAACACAGTAACAAACATTTACTGTATCATATCCCACCGACGGTCCAACACTACCTTCCATATCACTCTTCTACCAACATCGATAAAGGCGAAAAGAAATCAAATGGTGTACGTACGTACGTATGCTCACGGCTCATAAAAAGAAATTATTTCAGTTTACACAAACAAAATTAAAATAATAATAAAATATTTTTCAAAATATTGTAATTTTTTAAATAATTTAATTTTTAAAAAGTATTTTAAAAATATATCAATATAATTTTATTTTATTTTACTTCAACATATTAAAACAATTAAAAACACTAAAAAAAATTAATTAATTTTTTTTTTAACATAAAATTCTCACAGGTGGATAGAGAACAGTGCCCATAGTAAATAGCTTCTGAAAAGATAACATTGTTAGCTATAGCTTTGACCAACCCTTCCCTACAAAACAAGGCAGAAAACAGGACCCGAAAACAAAAACAAAAATAAAAGAAAGAATCTAAATAATATAAGTGAGGGGATATTAGTAATTCGAAGGAAAGGAAGGGAGAGAACTGTATAAAGGCTTGGAACATAACAGCTCCCATTCGCTTCCTTTATACCTCAGAAGGGGTTGAAGCCACACAGGAATCCACAACCACCAAGTGCTACAGAACCCAGGAACAATGCAACAGAGAAGGTACAGCAGACTATGCCTTCTTTCCCTTTCATTCTCTTGTCTTCTTCTTCTTCTTCCATCTTTCTTCGGACCTGTCGATGCTTACAAGAACTACACGGTGGGTGACTCCTTGGGTTGGTACGACGCCACTGTCAAGTCTAATGTCAATTACCAAAAATGGGCTGATGGCAAGAACTTCAGCTTGGGAGATTTCCTCAGTAAGTCCTTAATTAATTAACATGTTTTGGAACTTGAACTTCCCGATAATTGCTTTTTTCTGCTTATAGTTCGTCTCTTCCTGCTTTCTTCTTATGGTTTGTGGTCACTCCTCGCGTCTTACTCGTTGTTTTATTTTTAGTTTCTTCTTTAAGTGATGCCCCAACTCAGCGAGCTCTGAGTAAATTTACATCAAAAGAGGGAATTTGTCCCGAGTCTCAACCATTATAAAGAAATCTTAATAAATCTCAAAGTATCTCCTTTTGGATCTGCAATTATTATTTCTTTTTTGCGTAAATACATATCTGTTTCATAACTGAATCCACAGTGAAGATTAGGAGATCACATTGGATTGGATTAAATATTTTGTGCTAAACTTGACAACATCGAACTCTTCCATATATTCCTGATCCGGTGTTACCTTGTCCAAGTCTTAATTTTCTTTTTGAAGTCGTACTTTATTAATAAAGTTATGATGAACCCATGATTTAGGTGGCATAGGTTAGGAAAAACATTAAATATGCTACATCTCCCTTAGTTTACTTTCTTGATCCAAGACAGTTAGTTGAATTCACATGGTATCGATAGATACACATCATTTAGCATGTTCTATCCACCTTGCTTATACTTCGCCGTTTTGTTTTCTTGAAATCATGAGGGAGTGAAAATGTGAATGGAATTGCGTGCATGATCATAAGATGATGCTTTGCCAAGATAAGCATAGATCCTGCATAGATGTGAGTGGAAAAGCTAGGGTTTAAAAAAGAATATAAGATGCATTTAACAACTGGATTTAGTAAGTTTAAAAGTACATGGTTATGAGATGATGCTTTACCAAGATGAGCATAGACGTGAGGGGGAAAAGCTAGGGTTAAAAAAAGAAGCATCGACAGAAGTATTCTGATAAAGTTATCGATTGGTACAACCGTACATGGGTTTTCCATGATCCCAAGCCTTCTCTCTCACATGTCGCCAAAAGAACCGCCGACTAATACTCTTATCACCATTAACCCTTTATTCTTTGAGTCAAGCATGAAGCAATGCCATCTAAGCAATGATCGAGAGGGAGAGAGAGAGAGATGGAGATGGAGCCTGGAGGTACGGTCTTCACATGGGAACGATGGTCTAGTTGGATTTGGTAATCAGGAGAGAATGGTGAGCAAAAGGGCGTCCCATGTGCACAGGTTGCGGTAAGGATATCGCTGACTGACATGCTTATCAGTTCCTTTAAGACAACAACCGACACTTTCTTTCTACCTGGCCAGATATGATTGGGTTTCTCGTAAAAAATATTAGGACGAGAAACTATCTGCGAGGTTTTCTTGAAATTCCCACCATTAGGATATTCTCCACCTGCCATGCCTTAATTCTCAGCAATGAACAGTTAACATCCATCCTATCTTCTTTTGAAATATAAATCCGAAAACAACGAACATCCCTGTACTAGTATTTAGTTTTGTTAGTATAGAAATGGATTAAAATGATTTTTTTTAAAACTTTTTAAAATTTATTTTTAATATCAAAATATTAAAAAAACTTATAAATACCAACAAAATTAATTTAAAATTAAGAAAAATAATAATTAAAAAAAAAACATGATTGAACCACCATGCTAAATATTAAGATCATAGTATCTTTGATATAGACTAAACAAGAATCTATTGATGTTAGCATTTTGCCCCTGCCAACACTCAAACTACTCAATGTTGATTTGAGATTTTCTCGTATATTTTGGATATGATCATTATCAAATGGAATTATTTTCTTTTTTACAATATTAATTAATTTCCTTAGATGGCCACATTATAAGATATTGGTGTTAATCGTGTTGTGTACATGGGTGCTGTTTATGCTGATGCAGTTTTCAACACGGATAGCAATCATTCAGTGGTTCAAACATACAATTTCACCACATTCAAGTCGTGCGATTATGACAATTCTGGAGGAAATGAAACCGCGGAATGGTCGTCCACCAATCCATCCAACACTCTCACACAGGCAGTCACAGTGGCAGTTCCTCTACTCAAGGAAGGGCCGACTTTTTTCTTCTCTGGGTTTTACGACGGGGACCAATGTCAGAATGGCCAGCATTTCAAAATAACCGTGTCTCATGGAAAAGGGCTACCGGATAGCCTGAAAGATCCGTCCGATCAGGCCCCGGCTCCAAATGCTGCTGATTATGGCTCGACACCGGATACTGATGTGCCCTTTGACTTCAATAACCCTCACGATCAAGACACTGATGTTAAGAAGGATTCTGGATCTATTTCGTTGCATGTGAAGAATTTAGACATGAAACTGAATGGGATTTTGCTTTCGTTAGGGATTCTCTACATGTTTTGATGAGTTGCTTTTATTTTTTTCTTCCCAGGATCTCTTAATTCATAGATGTGACGGGTTTGTATCTATAGAAAGAAGCTCTTGATTTCTTGTATAATAGAGTATTCATATGGTATGAAGTGATGCTTTATGTGTTCATAAACGGTTGTTCTAGCAATAGACACCATAACGTTATGGTTTCTGGAGAGAAAAAAAAGCAATAAATTATTATTTATTCTTTTCTTTTGTAGGAACTCGAAACCTCCATGTTCTCGAGTTTTGTAGCCTCGGATACGCAATCAAGAATAGTGAATCACTTGCCGGTACCATAGCTTAATTAGGCATCATAACGTTAAAAATGATACAGAAATCATCTGACTAAGATCACCATGAAATCCACCTTAAAGAACTGTATAGCATTGAAGAACTTGTTATTGATTGCCGAACACTTCCCATGAATCATGATACATACAGGAGGCCTCTGACTCAGAATTGGAACTCGAGGAAGGTGAACGGTCTACGTGCATGTTAGAGCAAGACAAAAGGTTTTTTTTTTAACAAAAAAGAACCTTTTTTAGGCGATGTAGTTGACTAACACAACTAGTTAGAAGTTAGAAAAGTGATGGAAAACTAAAGAGTAACTTAGATAATAAAGATTGAAAAAATTATTAGCAGTTTGCATATAAAAGAAACAAATATTTTAAACTAAAACTGGATATAAAATTATTAACAGTTTTAACTAAATATATATTTTTCAAAACTTATTTTAAAAAAATTGCAACTGAAAGTCTTTTTTCAACTTATTTTTTTTTAAATTACAACCAACAAAGCGACCTAAGTAGATTGTGTTGTTGGATTTCTTACCTTGATATTGTGAAATTGGTTTAACGTGCAAGCCTCCACTGTTCCATTTGCAGCACTTGGTTACAGAGGAATGAGACTGAAACATTTACAAGGTGGGATCTGTGCAAATCTCCTGTGAAAGAATTTCTTAGATTTCTAATAGAATTGGTGCCAGGCTGCCACCAAAACCAATTGGAGTAAACATCTTCTTGTCTTCACCTTGAGATGAGTAGGCAATTATTCACTAGAAAGCACTGGCATCAGAAAAAGCCAGCAAGCCTCTACCACTGCAATGGTCGGCAGATGACAAATCAGGCAGTAGGGATAAATAATAGCAAGTCTAACGCACAGTATAATAATGTTATGTACAGAAAAGGCAAATGATATTGAAAAACAGTACTAATTAAACAGCATGATTAGTCAATTTACTGAAGTTTCTCGTGGACTGAAGATAAAAAAGAAATACAAAGACAAGGATCATTTGGAAAATCATTCGATGATACAAGCTTAGATGCATTGTCACAACTGGTCTATGGAACTTCACATAAGTACTATTTGATGAATTAACGACTTCCAGCTTTTTGCAGAACAGTTTGTCTTCAGCAAGTCATGTGGATTCAGATGACAACACAGTCATACTAAGCCAGCAACCCCAGCTTAAAACATTTACAAGGTTTCGAACAAAGGAAAAGGGAAAAGGGAAAGACCAGAGGCATTGAAATGTGTACAGCGTAAATAGTATACAAGGAACCATAAGTTAACTGTACTAGGAACAGAAACCATCCACATGACACTTTGCTCCAACTCTTGAATATACCTTAGTATCATATAGACTCGTATACCATAAACTTAAGATTTATAGATGAAAGTTCCAGTCGCTGCTGGGAATAACAAATTGTTAATAAATTAGTAATTACTGTATCCTTTCAATTTGAATATCGATATAATTAAAGGTGCAAACTCTAAACACTGTGGCTTTAAGACCAGTCACCAATTTAATGATTATTATGACACTAACAGGAACTATTTTGTAGCACAGAAACATATGACTGCCTAGGTAATGGGTTCTAGGACCAATTAAAAATCGTCAAGAAAGGTACATCAGAAAGAGAGTAGCACTAGAAGCATACCGTTATCAACTTAAAGACAGGTAGAGGACCTCCACCGCATATCCCAGCTTCAGCTAACTTCTGAACTCAGTACTCTCCGTCACAATGCAAAACCCTGGCTTCTCTATGCATAACTACTTGCGTGTTCGTTTGAAATCCTTATGACTGGCTAGGTTTGACATTGATGCATTCATCTCTTCCAAAACGGTCATTGCCAATTCCACCTTACCCATCTTCTTCAAACTGGCAATTAACGATCGATATATATAAATAGATGGGCGGATCTGCTTTGTCTTCATCTCATTGAAGAGTCTCAATGATTCCTCAATGTTTCCAGATTGGCCAAAGCTCCCAATCAATGCAGTATATGTAAGCAAATCTGGTTCAATTCCACTCTCAACCATGTCCCGGGAATACACCGAACACAAATCCAATCTTCCTACCTTCCTTAACTGATTTAGCAAAGTATTGTAAGAAATAAAATCTGGGAGAATTCCTGCTTCCTTCATGGAGGCAAACTCACAGAGCATTTCATCAATCCGACCTGCATGACCTAAAAGATCCAAAACAGTATTATACGTGACCAAATCCGGCTTACATTTCAGATTCTCCATCTGCTTAAATATCAGAAGGGCTTTGTCAAACTGCCCACATTCAGCAAAGGCAAAGATAATTCTATTTACAACCATCATGCTACTCGGGAATGTCATTTCAGAAACTTCTTTGACAAGTCTCAGTAGCTGGACATCATCATTTGTCTTCACAAAACCCCTGGCAAGTTTCAGATACGAAGTCGAAGGTAAAGACTGACAAGACACAATCAAATCCTTAAAAACCTGGGACAAAATCGCAATATCATTTTTTTCACTAGCTGCCACCAAAATGATATTATAAGCACCACGGCCAAGGAAAATGTTTTTATCACATAATGATTGCAGCAGTCTAACCGCAGTGAAAAGGTTTCCAGCTTTACACAAGTTATGGACATAAGCAGTTCCGATTTTTCTGGTGGCAGATTCTGGGGCATTTTCAACAGCATTAAGCATTTGATTCAAGTTATCATCTTTGACCTCCCCTTCATCAAAAGACACCCGTGTTGTGAGTCGTTTGCAATGATCGATGACTTCAGTTATAGTAGCTAAGTGGGGTGAAATCTGAGAACCAACAAGGATGGATATGATACGATTCTGCATTAGAGATAAATCAATACCAACCACATTTTTTACTAAAAAAACTAAACCAAAAATATAAAAAGAAAGAAGAAAAAGAAACCCTCCAAAATCTAATTTGCAAACTACAAGCATTTAAACCATGTCAGAAATGCAAAGTTTTAACTACAAAACCAATTTCATGTTATTTCAGCTTTATCTTGAAAAAGAAAAAAGAAAAGAGAAAAGAGAAAACTCATTTAGAGTGGAGGTGACTCGGTCACCATTGACCTCACATGACTAAAAAATCCCACTTTTCTCAGGTGCCAAACACCAGAAAAGGAAAATTATTAAAAAAAAGAGAGAGAACCCACCAACAAGAATAATAATGGTAATGAAATGGGAAGTCAAAGTTACCTTCCGAGGAGAGAACTGAACTTTATGAAGATGTGAAGGGAGGCTGGTTGATAGAGAGAAGGATCTCGCTACCACATTTACAAAATTTCTCATTGCAATCTGTTTGAAATCGGGCTTCTTATTGCCGCCGGGATTGAATGCGATTACTTCTAAGCTTTTTTGCAGCGATTGAATTAACTGTGGATCGTCTTGGGCAGGTCGGGTTTGGTTACTGAGAGAGGGTATAGCATATAGTGAGCTGGGGAGGGTTTAAGTAATTTATTCCTCTCTTTCTCTGATTTTTTTTTTTCCTGAAAATTACTGACCCTTCCAAGTTTCAAAAATTACACTTTACGTGTTTATAATGCTTATAACACTTTATATGCTTGAGCGCGCGAAAAATTAGTCAACAAAGAGTTTTAAAAAAATATAATTGAGCCCTCTCCTCTACTTTCTCCTTTGTAGTAAACAGAAGCTACCAAGAGCTCAACGTCCTTAGAGGATCTTCATCATTGAAAGCCTGAGCACTAACCTATAAAATTAAACGGATCATGTAACGACCAACGTCTATAAGAACATATGAAGAAAGCCTTGTAAAGTAAGAAAATCATGTTTACAAATGACAAGCTGATATTTCATGTACCTTCCAGAGAGAACCAGCATAAAAGAATTATGGAGAGTGCTTGACTTGGCCATCACTGAGCCTGCGCACATCCTTAAATTCAACCCCTTGTTAATTCAGCAGAAGATATGTAAGAAGTTGTTCCACAAAGCAGTCATCACAAATTAAATGAAAAGGCCAAGGGAGAAAATGAGAGTCAAATCAGAGGTGGGATTGTAGCACAAATATCAACCCAAACGGTATGGTTGGGTTCTGATTGGAGATAAAGAGAGATGGCAGCTGGTAAAAATATCAAACATGTTCTGTGCAAAAACGCAAAACACTCATAAAGGGAAAAGAACAAGCGACAGAAATTAAAAGGATAGCTAAGAACAAAGATAAATGGACAGAAAAGGATAGATATTGTTAAGAAACCCGTCGATTGAGAAGAGCAGACCGAACCTAAAATTTTGCCATTGGCTTTCTATTCGAATTCAAATATAAGATGAAGGGCTTGCATGGCTTTTGTGGCGCTGGTGGTCTAGTGCTTGTGCTGGATATGCAGCGAAGAAGACAGCAGTGCAAACAGGTTTTCAGCGGAGGAGGAGCTGATGAAGGCTGGGCTTACACCGAGCCACTCATCAACTTCAACTACAGCGATGTCGTATAGAAATATTATGAATTCAAATGAATAAGGTATTTTCTATTTCTATAATTGAACATATAATTTTTCTGTGAGTTCATAAATTAAAGAACTGGAGATTGAGATAAATTTGGTTATATATTTTTATTCCTTGATCATTGTCAATCCATTGCACAGCAATCCAGAATAGAATGAATAGATAATTTTTTTCATTTTTTTTTCAAAATGAAATTTCAGAAATAAAAATAAATGAAATTAATTTGATAATATATTTCAAAATTAATGTAGTTATTATTATTATTATTATTATCATTTCATTTCATATGAATTCAATCATAAAATATCGTTATATGTTTTTCATTTGAAAGTTTCAATGTATATCGGGCTTTTTTTTTTATTTCGTTTTAAATTTAATAAAATAATTGATATTTGAAAATTAATATTTTTAAAAAATATTATGAGTAAATAAGTTTGTGAAAATATATCATGACTTCAAAAATATTTTGTAATTTGTCAAAAAAAAATCTGGATGTAAAAGCTTTTATAATTTATGGTTTAATATGTAATGATTTATTGGATTTAAGCCTATTAATGTATTTCTATAACATAGTTTGGATTTAAAAAAAAATTAATTGGACCTAATAAAAAAATGTTTTTTTTAATAGACCATAACAACACTTAGATCCTATTGCTAATTGAAAAATTAAATTTTATCAATATATTTTTATCGATAATATTGGATAAAAAAAAACATACCAGTATGTCAAACCGAGTCACAATTAGATTTGGTAGCATGCTAAGCTGAGCCTTAGGTGAACTTAAATTTATCATGACTCGTCATTCTTTATTTTTTTAGGGAAATAAAATAAGTGAAATACATCTTATAATGCAATTCAAAATACCATAAAGATAAAGTTATTTTTAGCCATTTTTCTCCATAAAATAACAAAACTCATGAGTTATAAATGTATCATGAGACATTCAGAACAAAAGTTTACAATTTTTATTATTTACTGAATATATATTTTCAAAGCATCTCTCTTTAGAATATTATTGAATTTTCTCTTTCTAAAAATATATTTATTTAAGTATCAGAGAGTCTTTGCCTCCATTTTATATTATTTACTGTGCGCTCAATATATGTGGCTTCAAATTGCTATGACCAATTAATTAACCAACTATAGATTAAGTTTAATATTTATTTGGTGAAAAGTAGTTTTTATTTGAAAAATAAATTTTTAAAAAATGAATTATTTTTTGATGTTTGGTAGTTTTATGAAGAATGAATAGGAAAACACATTCCAATTTTTAGTTATGTCATGAAAAGTAACTTATTAATGCTTTAAAAATTTTTCAAGTTTATTAAAAAAAATAAGGAACAAATTTTACAGATAAAAAAATTAAATAATGATGAAATTGAAAAAAATCTAATTTAATAAATTATTTCAAAAAAATAAATAACAAAATGCATTTTTGACAAAAAAAAGGTGTGAAAGATGAGAATTTAAAAAAATATAATTTCATAAATTATTTCAAATAAAAAAATGGCAATCAAAAGAATAATGGTCAAATAGGTAGATAAACAATTTTAGTTAAAAAGAATAAGGGAAAAAAATAATAAAAAAAATGAGGAAAAAATTGAAAAAAATCAAATTAATTAAATTGGGTTGGATTAAAAAATCCAAAAAAAATATTTACAATAAAGATTGAGAATCAAATTTGGTACGGGAAAAATTGCATTTTTGATTTTTTCATAATTTTTTAATTAAAGGGTTTTTTTGTTTGTTGATAAATAAAATTTTTTAAAAATAAATTTTGAAACAAAAGTTCTGAGAGTTTAGAGTTTCAATATGCTAAAAGAATAGATGAATTGCATTTTTTGGGATGGCTTTTTGGTCCCAGCGTAATGGAAAAAAATAGTTTGTCAGGGTTTTGTTTGTTTGTTAAAACACTTTCAGTTTTAGAAAGGATTCGTGTTTGTTTTGTGTGTATGTTGCCCCAAGATTTGATTATGACATGAAAAATGACCTGAAAAATAACTTATTAATATTTTTTTTTAATTTATTAAAATAATGAGAAACAAATCTTACAAATTAAAAAGTTGAATGAGGATGAAATTGAAAAAATATAATTTTATAAATTATCTTAAATAAAATAAATAATAATCAAAATAATAGAAATCAAATCTAAAAAATAAAATAAAAAATGAAATATGAAGAAATTAAAATAATAATAATTAACATGTCATAAATTATTTCAAATAAAATAAGTAACAATCAAAAAAATGATGACCAAATTTGATAGATAAAAAATTTCAATAAGAAAATGATAAGGAAAAAACAAATAACAATTATAAAAATGAGGACTAAAATTAATATAAAAATTAAATTTTAAGAGATGAAATTGAAAAATAAATATTCAAAACAAAATATATATAGCAATCAAAAGTTTGATGACCAAATTTTATATAATCAACAAATAATATGATATTTCTAATTTTTTCATAACTTCCAGAAAGTATTTTCCGTCTAAATTTTTCAGGAAAATACTTTTTTAGAAATCAAGCTAAATTTTTTTTGATTAAAAAATATTTTCTGTTAATCAACTTTTTTTAATGATAAATAAATATAAAAAAATTTAAAAAATAATTTTACATAAACTTCTTTACAAGAAATAAACATGACATGCCTAGATGAGAACTTTCCCCTGCAACTTTTTGGTCACCGGAGAAGATGCACGTGGACAACAGTTTGTCTCGAAAGATGGTGGTTTGCTTTTCTCCTTCTATGTTTTTTTTGTTTGTAGAAAAACCCCCTTGTTCCTTTATTTTTTTTAAAAAATAATTATTAAAGATTTATTTTTAACTTTGTATTTTAATAAGATTTCGACATGACATGACATGCCATGATCATTTATTTTTTGTCTAAAGAAAATATCCACGAGGGTTCTCTTTTGAATTAAAAAATGAATGCCAGTTACAAATTGGTAATTTGATGGTGGAGAGCGGCACCCTTACCAGTGATATTAATCTATACTCGAGCCTGTTATCCTATATATGTTTTTAAAACAATGTCCAAGTTAATGTTCTATAATAATAATAATAAATATACACGCTACAAAAATGCGTTTGATTTTGTCCAAGTGTTTTTTTTTTCAAAAATATTCTTTTAAATGTTTTATAATTTCAACCTCTACCATAGATTTGAATCAGATTTAGATAATTGATTTTAATTAACTTAATTTTCATCATTAAATATGAAAATTTTATATGTAAGAAATGAGAAATATAAACAAGAGAGAGAAAGAGAGTAAATTATTCTTTTAAATGTTTTACAATCCAACGTGTTTAAAAAAAATAATTTTTTTTAGTTTTAAATAAATTTTTTAATAAATTTAGAATTTTAATATGCTAATATTAAAAATAAATTAAAAAAAATATATAAAAATATTATTTTAATATATTTCCAAATAAAAAATACTTTAAAAAACATAATCCAACACTCTCAAATAATCTCTACTCTCAAATAATCTCTATTAGTATCTCTGGCAGCTTCTTGTATACACATTCGCACAAGTAAAATATGGAAGCCAAGAAGAGCCTTTCAGTTTTCGCCGTCCTCCTTTTTCTTGTTCTCTTTACCACTTCTAGTAAAATGCTCCCTTCTACCCTATGCCGTTTTATTTATTGTTAGCTAAGGTAGATAGCAGATTATTTACACACAAAAGGATGAAATCACTAAAATCTGATCGACATTCACACGTCTAAGTACTTGGATATAAACGTGGAAGAGTGTGTCTCATAGAGAACCTGCACACCCATATTTTAAAACTTGGTCATTTTCCAGGAAATGATTGAAAGATTCTAAATTTATAAGCACAGTCTGTTACCTAGCGTTAAAGTAATGGACTTAAAAAAATGAAGGTTACGTAAAGATTCTTTCACTGACTTGATTCTTTCTTACTGAGTGCAGGTAGCGAAAAGATGCTGGCAAATGCTGCTGCCCAATGTGAGAAACCACTGCATGGAGGTGGCAGTGAAAAAGATGAATTCAATAACAGATGCGTGGCCAAGTATGGCGCAGGCTCTTATGGATATTGCTAATTCCTACTCCTAGTTGCAACACAAGTTTCAGTGTATTTCACTATCCATGTCAAATGGGATGACTAAAGGTAAAAATAAGTTAAGGGAGAAACAAGTAAATCATTACTATTTTGACACTATTTGAATCCAGATTCCAAATGAAAATAGATCCAAGCGTGCTCAACTATCTGTCATAGTGAAAGCTGCCTAATGAAATTTACTTGCGTCCGAATCCAATCTAAGCAGGGCAGTCATCCCTTTCTTTGAATGTAAGGGATTGGATACAATTAGCTAAAGATAAACCATATCAACAGTTACATGGTGAGTCCATGCTGATTCAGGTTTACAGTCCCCTTTTTCCTTAATTGACCCAGTTAATATCCCATCACACAATATCGAATAATGTAATCAAGAGAAACTCCCCCCTTCTCTCAATCTTCATCTAAACATGTTAGTTGCAGTTGATATAACGTACAACTCAAATATTAGAGCTTCATGGAAAGAAATTTGATTCTTCATTTGTCACACAATCTCTCTCTTATCAAGAATGGTATACTTGAGAAATGCAAAACAGTTAGCCTGGTCAACCAACTGTTCAGCTTGATCAATAAATTGAACATGCATCCTTCCCCGTGCAAAAATCGCAAACTTCAACTAATTACTAACCTACTGTAGCCCTAATTATTCACAAACAAAAGGTGAAGCTAAAACAAGTCCATTTCAACTTCCATACCTCACAACCAAAATCACAGAAAATTAAAATCTGGTAATTATTTATTTATCCAGTCATAATTACCAAAAACACACTTGCAATCCTAAAAATCAATAAGCAAAGATCACAAACTCCACGAAATTAAGCAACACAACAGTCAATTAAACACGGAAACGATACATGAGCACATGCATGGATATATCGATTGCAGAAATAAAGCAGTGTAATAATTCAATAGCATCGATAACAAACCCTAGCAATTCCAAAACAACAAAAAGAGTTTCCATTTTCTTATACTAATCTAATTAACAAGAGTCTACTTATCTTTAGTAGAAACACCATATTTCTCCTGCATCTTAGCAATCTCTTCTTCTTTCTTCTTCTGATCAAACTTCTTATTCATCTTCGCTGGCTGATAATACAGCACAATCAAATACCGATTCGCCACATTGAACCCTGACAAGTGATCCACTGCCGTTTTGGCATCGTATATATCTTCATAAACCACAAAAGCAGTGCCTCTAGTGTCCTTGTTGGTTCCGATCCGGATTTGACGAATCGCTCCGTATTTGCCAAATATATCGTACATCTCTTCGCTGGATATGTTGAATGGAAGATTACGGACGTAGAGGACGCGGTTCACCTCAGGTGGAAGACGGGTGTTGCCTTTGCGGAGGCTGATTGTTTGCGCCATTAGTGTGGTATTGTTTGGGTGCTGAGAAAGCGAGGCAAGGTTTTTGGGGTTTTCTTTCTAATCTGTGCGTGAGAGGGGGACTTCTAAAGGGAGAGGGGGAAATCACCTTCCATATATTGAGGGGCGGTGTAGGCGTGGTGTCGGCTTTACAACGGGTGTTATGAAGCCACGAACGAATTGTCGTTCGGTATCCAAGAATGTCGAAAAAAATCCGTGTTTTTTTTTCCCATAATAATTTAATTATGATTCGTTTTCTTATAGTGAATTTTTAATTTCTTATAGAAAAATAATTCATAATTCGTTAAAAAAAAGGTTACATCGAGGAATTTTTCGAAACAACATTTGAAATAATGCCACGACGACTAGTCATGTTTTCTACCCATAATTTCATTTTCCTTTTTCAATCTCCATTTATGCTGCAGCACAGCTGGCTAGAATTCTGTCATCATCTTGTTTTTTTTATTGGTTTGGAAACCAAAATTGACAAGAGAGGAACACGACATGCACAACGTTCTTTTTTTTTTTTTTTTAATGTATATATATTTTAAAAATAAATCCGAAATGATGGCATTGATAGAATATCCCCTGCCAAGTTAAATTTTGAATTTAAATAATTAATTATTTTTATTGGTTTGGAAACTAGAATCGACAAGAATATTGATATATTTTTACGTTTTAAAAGTATTTTTTTAAAAAATTAATTTTTTTATTAACTTCAAATTAATTATTTTTAGGTTTTTTTAAAATCATTTTGATATGTTGATATTAAAACTAATTTTTAAAAAATAATAAAAATATTTTTTTGATATATTTTTAAATTAAAAACACTTTAAAAAATAACCGTTATCACATTTCCAAACACATTAATAAAAAAATTCACTCAATACAAATTTAATGATTTAATCAACATTAATATCATGCGGAAAAATTCTATAGCATTTTTATTAGATAATTTATGCCGTAACTTTGAAAAAAAGGATATATATTTCTTTAAAGTAAACCCATAAAATTATTAATAAAATATTACTAGTTATTTACTGATTACAAGAAAATCTTTTTTTTTTCTTTTGCCAATAATAACATTAGAGTAACTAGAGATGAAGGGTGGAATTTAAGGGTTTTTGGAAAAGTCATGTTAAAACGATCCCTCCAAAATAGAAATGTTACACTTTAGCCCCTAGGAACCAAAGTATGTATTGTTCCTATCCTTTTAGGCACAGCTGGAAATTACGTGCTTAAAATTGTCTCGTGAAAACTTGAAATTTTTTGTTTAATGTTTTTAAATTTTTTTATATGTTAATATTAAAAATAATTTTTATTTTAAAAATATTATCTAATATATTTCTAAATAAAAAATATTTTTTAAAGAATCACTACTGTACTTCCAAAAACATTCAAATCGAAGCAGTCTCAGCCAATATTCTAGACTCGTCAACATTTGTGATTGTAATTTTAATCGAATCAAAATTTTCCAAAATAAAAACATAGTAAACGAATGATTTGTCATTCCAGCTAAAATAACGGCTTGTCTCTCATTAATCGTTTGTCAGGTGAATGGCAGGAATTGAATTTGGAAGTTCATCCCCACAACCAGTTCTTCTTTTTTCCTTTTCTTTTGAAGATGGCCGCTGGTCAAGGATAACCATTCACTAAAAAGTAAAAAGTAAGGGCTGCATTGTATTCATCATCACTGATGATTCTTCAGTAATAGAACCACATTCTAAATTTGGCACTTGTTTTTTCTACTCTCGAGTTTTCAACTGCCATTGTCTAATTTAATCTGTGTTATATATGCCTACTTCAAAAGAAGAAGATGCCATTCTTGTGGCAGGAAACAGGTTGGCACCACCATTGATTCTTTCCATCCAGCAGTAAAATAGGGCATCAACCCTAAATTTCACTTAAAAATAGACTTGTACTATATACATACCGATAGCCTCATTCACAATATTACTCCCACCGGCCCCCATCATGGAAAGGAGGAGGGTAAGTTCACGGCTTCAAGAGTTCAAGGAGACAATCTGGTTTCGAATTTCCTGTGTGTTTTGATTTTGATGTTGGTATTTTCCAACAAGATTTCTCGTAAACTACCAGGAGTGTTGTTATCAGCGTTAGAGATAGATAGATGGGAACTGGAGAAAAGCTTTTCTTGTTTTTGATATCCAAGATCAAAAGAGCATGCATGCATTTATATATACAAGCTATTATCCCCGGCTTTTATTTTTGTAAACGGGGATCCTTGATCTTGTTTTGATTAATATGCGTTAATGACCAAGGGGGTATTAACCAAAACAAGATCAGAACGGAAGCTGAATGCCTCCTCAAATTTACTTAACATTAACAACGATTAATTACAAGTATATGTAGTTAAATTATGTTTAAATCTCATGCAAACTGTGCAAGCTTCTGCGGCAAGATATTGATGGCTACGACTTCATTTTGTTACAGAAAAATGGAGGGCTCTCTGTTCCTCAATTTGGAGGGTGGAACTCCAAGAACCCAGTTCCTACAGACTATTCCATGGTGTTCACACAAGCTCGTGCTAACAGGAGGCAACATAAGTCTGATGTCAGGCACGCCAGCCTTGGAAATGAAAGGGAATTGCTTGCTGCTGCTAACCAACAAGAAGACTCTGTCATGGTGAGTCTACAGTTTACTCTTTATCTTATTTATACAGTCTGGTTTAACAGAGGGATTATTTTGCCTGCTTTATAATTCCTGCACTTCCCCATTTGTTGCCATGCTCACCTTGTAATGGTCCATATCCCCTGGTCATTGGTAAACGCATATGGATCATTGCATGGCAGAGTATGACCTAACATGGGAAGGCTATATACATCACTTGTGGAGAAAAAAGAATATTGAGGGTAACAGTAGGAGGGAGGAGAAGTAAAAAAAAAAAAAAAAAAAAATCATCATACTGCTACATTCTGCTTTCTAATTCTTCTCCATATGTATTGCCGTGCAGAAGCGAAAGAAGTTCTTGACCTACATTAATTGCTGTATTAGGCCTTGATTTCCTAAGAACCCAACGGTTCATCAACTCTCTTGTAATTTTCAAGTATTTAAATATTAATTTATAGTTTGTAAATCTACAGCACATTCATATATTCAAAAAGTAACATGATATGAATGATTACTTGGATTACAATACTTTCAATTCATGCATTTTTACTAGTGTAGGGGTAATTTTAGAGACTCAAAAGATAAATATATAATTAAAAAATTATACATACACTTGAGATAATTAAATGAACACATTAAATTTACATTTGAAAATTAATTCCAACACCCCCTCTTAATTTTGAAAATTTTGCATTTCTTGAAATTTAAAAATATTTTAAAAAATCATTTTGTTATAGACGATCCTCCTTTCTCATCTCTTGTTTTTATTTTTTTTTCGATTTCCTTTGTTTTCTTCCATCTTCACCTTGAAAAGAATTTTCTTGTATTTTTGTCTTAGCCACTCTTTTCATCATGGTTAGCTAATAGCATCTCATTGCTATCTTTTCATCATGCTTTTCTTCATCAACTCATAGTCATTTCTCTTCTTTTGTTATCATCACCCCATTTCTCTAGCTACTATCTTTTCTTTGAAAAGTCTTTGTTTTCAAGATTTAGCTCTTCAAGCGACTTTTGTGTATTTGGCCAACTCTTCATTAGGCTACTAGCTGCTTCTTCACCATGACTCATTTGCTATTTTCCTCCTTTTTAGAAAGTTTTTTTAGAAAGTTCTATCCTTTCTCTTTTTCATGTGTGATTTCTTTTATACCACACTCTCTCTTATACAAGGACTTGTCAACTTGTACTAAGCCTCTCTCAAACTTCTTTTATATCTCTTGATGGACTATATAGTTTGGATCTCTCTCTGTCTGTCTCTTTCTCTTTTTTGTCACTTCTCCATTTACTCACTCTTGTTCCGTTGCCTATTTACTTTCATGATTTTTTCTTTCTTTAACATATATGCTCTATCGAATCTCTTAAACACCCCTACTAGATTGAACTAACTTTGATATCTTCTTATTGGAAATAATTAAAGAGAAAGAGTAGGTAGGAAGGGAAGCATGGTGGAAGACCATTCTCGTATCGTATCATGTCATATCATATCATATCATTCTTTTAAGAGAGGAAGTCCCTCTGGACCTGGACTTAGATTACTATAACACTTTTAATACATGGTTTTATACCAGTTTAAGGATAATTTCAGATACTTAATAAGATAACCACATCATTAATACCTATTCATGCACCTAGAAGAATTAAAGGAAACTTCGAATTTAGACTTAAAAATTAATTGCAACACTCCCTTTTAATTTTTAAAATCTCACATCTCATGAATTAGAAAATATGTTAGGAAAGCTTGCAAATTGTAAATTAGTTCTTCTTCTCATTATAACCATTTCCCATGGCCTTCATCTTGTGAATTTCTTGGTTATTTGTTTTAATCATTTTCTATCATCATGGATAATGACATCTCATTATCATCTCTTCAATCTTCTTTTCATTATTAATTATCTTTGCTAGAATATGGCTCTTCTAAGCTATATGTTGTTGCTGCCAATTTCTTTATCATGACACTTTGCTCATATCCCTTTTTTTTTAATAAAAAAAAGCTCTCTTCCTTTCTCTATGCGTGATTCTTATTATACCATCTCATTTTTTATGCAAGGACTTGTTAACTTGCACTTAGCTTATCTTGGCTTTCTATATTGTTAACCTCTACCATCTTGCATTTCTATTTTTTTCTTATTTGAATGTTAGTTGTTTATTAATTCACTATTGAGATTTTTTTCCTTGCTTCTACACACATGCTTCAATTGTCTTAAACGCTCTATGATACCATTTTGTTGGGAAAAAAATGGTGTATGAAGGGAAGTATGATGAAACATATCTCATCCATTTGATATAACTCTCACCTTTTGTTGTATGCCTTTGTTATTATGTAAGACTTTCTGGCTTGCATATGTTTTTTTTATATAAAAAAACAATAGAATATCAAGAGTTTACAACTATATTAAAAGTAGTGATATGACATATATTGATAGACAAGGTTGTTAAAAATATTTGTTCGATACGATACAAAAATGCAATATAAACTCGGATTATAAAAGCATAAGTAATTTTTTTTAACTAATTATATGGACAATTTCAGCCAAGTAGTAAATAACAATATAACACAATTAAAAAAAAGTAAAATAAACAATACCAAAATTCAAGCACCTTAAAATACATAGTTCAAATAAGAATTCATAAATGATTTAACGTAAAAATCATTTACTATACAATTATGCTAATAGAATTCCATTAACTAACAATCAACAAGCTTAAAATATGTAAACTAAAACTAACATTATTGCCTTCATCTTCCTTGTTATTCATAAGACATTCATCAAGATTATTATCATCTAGATGATTATTAATATTATTATTAGTTTCAATACCAATATTCTGAACATTAGTGCTATTATTAGTACCAACATCAATATTGTTAATAATATTTAACCAAAAACTCCTTGAATTCTTTTATTAAGTTCAATTTGAATATCTAAATCATCTAAGTACCATGACTTTTCATTTCAATATCATTAAAAATATTTTCTTCATCACTAGTGATGAATCAGTCACACAACCCAGGATTGAGACTCTAAAATCTGATCCTCCAAACACTAATGTCATCGAACCATTTGTTGCAATTGCGATGAACACTTTTGATGGATATGATCTTTTTGGTGCATTCTTTTCTAGTTCTAATCCGGCTTTTTTATAACCAACTTAAAGTCCTATTAATGATGGCAGTCTTAACAAATTGAATGGGAAGTCTTTGGCAAGCTCTAATCCTCCACAAAAGAAGGAGGGTTTCCAGGTAAAGTCTGGAACATATGCAGGTTCACTTAATCATGGATTGATTGATCTTAAAACATCTCACTATTTTGAATTTTGAACTATTTATAGTAATACTCTTGCTTTATAATGCATATAAATACATAAGAAATAAAAAGAGGAGGAAAAATATATGTGGAAATAAAGAATCGAAGAGAGTCTATAAAGCTTTTATTATAACAAAAGATAAATGGTGTGGGGGGAATCAATATAGATCAAGAGATATTTTACTGTGGATTATAATAGTAGTTTCATTTTTAATTTCTCATCTTTTTACGAGTAGATAAATGTTTTCTTAGTTTTCTTCCACAAGGATATTCAGGTTTTTTCAATTTCAGAGTACAAGCAAATAACGATTTTAGCATCAGAAAAGACAAAAAAAAGCTTTGCCTTTGGGGGTATTTTGGTATTTTTACATTAGTATTTTGTGTAATTAAGATGACCATGAGGGGCGTCTTAGTATTTTCATGTTGCATTTTGTATTTTTAAATTAAAAAGATGTTGATGCATGTTCCACACGCTTAAACAAGTGGGTGGTGCTTGCGCCATTAAGGAGGCGCGTGAGCCACTTCCTGGTAGCCAAATCTGGCCATCCATCGTATCACTAGATGCGTAGCCGTGCCCTCTTGCACATGGAGTGACACATGTAGACATGTCATAGTTGGATTGCCGTTGATGATCGATTATTTGAGTTTTTTCTTTCTTTTCTTTCTCCTGACAATTAAAATGCACTATTGTTCTCTCTTTGCTTGTTGTTTACTTGGGTTTGACATGAATTTCCAAACCCAAGCGCCTTGGATATGGCAACCATGTGTAATGCCAAACCTAGGTGCGGGCCAGACATGGTTGACAGACCTAGGCACGCAAGTCTGGCATGGCTGCCAGACCCTAGGCGCGTGGGTCTATCATCCTATATATAGATAAGTAAGTAAATTCAACTCATCATCTGATTAATAAAAAGACCAATATTAGTAAAAATTTTGAAAAGAAAATTCTTAATTCATAAAAATGGACTATTTTATATAATGCAGCATAAAATATAGGTTACTCTTATTTTTAATTTATCATGTAAAAATCTAAATAATATAAATAAGCTACTTGACAACTAAACTATATAATACTATCGTTATACTTTATTTAGACTATCAAAACTCTAAAAAGCTTTAAAAAATCAACAAAAAATATAAACATTACAATTTAAAAATAATTATTCTATTTTAAAACTCATCAGAATAAATTGAACTCTTTATTAATTTTCTTATAGGTTATTTTTTGCTACTGTCTTACATTGTTTTTATTATTTTAAATAAAAATTGAAAGTATCAAAGTCTTTTTTAGTTGTTGTTTAGAGCCTGATAATAGTGTCTGCTTCAATTCTTTCCACGAATCAGAAACTAATTTATTTATTCATATATTTATTATTAATTTATAATCATGTGGCATATAATTCAATTATGTCCCTAATTTTTAATTAAAAGCAATTATAAATTATATTATATGTTTCAAAAATTAAATAAATTAATTATTATTTGATAAAACAAAGATTAATCTAGTAAATATTCAAATCTATTTATTGATAAATAATTCTAAATAATTTGGCTGTCGGTTGGGTCTGGCATGGCCGTCAAACCCAAGTTAGTTGGGTCTGACCTGACTGTCAGACCCAAGATCCTTGAGCGGTCATGCTGGACCCAACAGACTTAAGTCTGACATCAATGACAAATCCAAGAGTCTTGAGTCTGGCGATCATTCATGACCCAAGGCTTTTGGACTAAGTCACTTGGATCTGACATGGTTGTCAAACCCATACTCTTGGATGCATGGTTAACAAATCCAAGTCGTGTGAACGTAGCATAGTCGCTAGATTCAAGAGATTTAAAATATTATCTATATTCTTAATATTTTTTATTTCTTTTTAAATAATATTAACCCACTGTAAATTACAAATCAATATAATAGTCTATACTAGTTGAAGTAATTCGTATTTTCTCTCTAATTTTTTTTAGTATTTGCCCATTCAATTTGCACGGGAGGGTATCTATATTGCAGCAAAGTGTGGTGAAATGTGTGCAGAGGCAATAATTGAGGAGTGACGACAAAAATTTTTGGGCGGCTAAAATTGGAATTGGAATCGGAAGAAATTTTTCATATCTTACTTCAAAATTTATGGGTAATTTGACGAGTCCTCCTTCCCCAATTTCACGAAGAAGAAAGCTACCATCACGGGGGAAGAAGACTACATGATGAGAATAATTCAATCAGGGGGGTGTTTTTTTTTTTTTTTAAATAGGAGTTTTTTGGCCTGGGGCGGGGGGGGGGTGGGGGGGGTCAGCTGGGGGTGCTGTTTTATCAGCGGGGGGGGGGGGGGGGGGGGGAGGGGGTGTTCGATGAAGGAGATGGCATGCGCGTGTACCATCATTTGTGGTGTTAGGGGGGGTTTGTTTTACGTGCTAGAGGGGGGCCGAATTATTTATTAGAAGGGTTAAAATTAATATAACAAAATATAATATTTGTTTTAATTTATTATATATAATTTGTAAAACAAAACCTATATAATTTATTTTTTTGATATAACTTATTAGAAATATTAATAACCTTGTACAAGGCAAAAGTTTGGAAAAATATCAAATTGATTAAAGTAATGAAATTAATTTCATCTTTATAATTTATCAATCATTTAATGTTGTTGTTCTTTATATCCTCAAATAAAAAATAAAGTATAAGAAATATTAACAAAGCAAGCATAATGTTTGATAAACTTTAAGACAAAGCAAAAAATAATAAAGAATGATTTTTACATATTTATTTTAATTGTGGTCATCCTTCTTTCATAGAATAGAAATCATCGATTATCATATCAATTGTGAATCTTTCATCAATTTTTTTTTATATACACAATCAAATAATTTGCAAGAAAATTATCCTCTATCCGATTGCAAAGTCTTGTTTTAACAATTTTCATCGCTGAAAAAGCTTGTTCTGTAGGCTGTGAGTTATCAATATTTTTTTTCGAAAAAAAATCAATTCTTCTTATTTGGTCATGATTCAACTTAAAATCAAAACATATATCGTAAGAAAAAATTGATAATTTTGGTAACTCTGTTAAAAACAAAATATAAAAAAATTCAAGCATAATCAAAACAAATCAATAAAATATATCTAATTAGTTAGAAAAAAATAATTATAACAAGAATTCAAAAAATAATTGGTAGAACTAGTACATCTGAGAAAAAAAAAAAGCAAAAATGGTAGAATTATATAAAAAAAACCTCATCAAATTATTAACAAACATCCCAAAACAAAACAAAAATAGATTTTAAATTTAAGTTACCTTATTTTGTTTGATGAACGATAAATTAATTGGTGGCTCTGCTTCAATCTTTTTGTAGAAAAATTTTGCTTACGATTTATGTTTTTATTTATGTATTTTATCGGCTGCATAATTTATATTAAGATAAATTGATGACTTTATTTTTATTTCACAAATTAATGCTTTTATATTGTTTTTTTTCTAAGTAAGTCAACAGTAAATTCAAAGGAAATCAAGAGTAAAGTCACACTTAATTTAAGTCTCATCTCTTCAAAATAAAAAATATAACTCCTCCTTATACTTTATTACCCAGTAATAAAACAAAATTAAAATGTGTTGAGAGGGCCGGCACTCCTTGCCCCCTTGCTTCCGCCCTTGTGTACTAGCCCTTGTGTACTAGGGTTAATTTAGAAGAAATGTGAGTTAATTAAAAAAACATTTATAATTCTATTAAACTCATAAAATCCATCGATAATAAAATCATGATTTTGCATAAGTTTAACCAAATTTATTAATTTTGCATGAACATTAAACGTATGATTTGAATAAATATGACGATGGATATCTATGAACATTTCAAAAGATGGCACAATCCAATTTATTTATTAAAGAAATGTTACTAAAAAAATTGAAAAAAAGAAAAAAAGAAAAAAGAAAAAAGAAGAAGAAATGTTACCATTATTTTGAAGAACATAACACAAGTTTATTGGAAATTCAAGCTTAGTGGAGCTGGGTTAAGTTTTGTACAAATTTTGGTATCGTGTATAGGTTCCCCATATGCACCATGTAACAGAGAGGAAGAATCCTAGTAGGAGTACCTGCCACCTTTTAAGTTGTGGATTTAAAACGCTTCACTGGAGCATTCAGGGAAGATAGGTACGAAGCATCGGCCCTGTCAATTCCGCTGAAAAGATAGCTGAAAGGGGCCATTTCTATGTACTTGCCAGAGCCAGGAACAACCTTCAGTTCATTATTTTCCCAAACAACTCGTCCTCCAGCAATTGTCACCTCAACCTTTCCCTGATGAAAAAATTGTATAAACTTTCAAAACCCAACATGGAGTGACAAGGTTTAGGTTAAAACACGAATATGAATATGAATATACACAAACACGATGATGGTGAGTGAGAAAGCGCACTGCTGTACACACGTAATGAAAGAAGGGTGACATATAAGAGAAAAATGAAATAGTCGCAGGATCCACACTTGACACAATTGAACATGACATGATTCTTAATGGTTCTTCAAATCTCACAATTCATGATTTGGATCTTATGATCTGACTTGATTCACATGCAATTCAGTCACGATTCAATTTGATTTAGTACTATTCACCGAATCATATAATTCACCTCAAATAGCAAAATAGGCAAAAAGAAAACGCATAATTTTGAAGAGATGGCAAGAGTAAGAAAGCAACAAGTCCAGAGATCATAAATGACAGCAGCATATAAACCCTTTTGTTTGGTACAACTTTCGATTTGAAGCCCATTATAAATTAAATTTACACAAAGGAAGAGAGGGGGTGAAAGACGAGTGAGAAACAAAGACACAAAAATGACAAAGGTGAAAACAATATATTGTGGAGGCTCACTACTTTTTATCGAGTCTTGACAGGTTAGGAAATGCCATTAGATAGATTATTAATTATTAATCCATTACGATGATCGAGTACCGATGAACAGTGTCTTGAACTTCTTAAAACTACTAAATTTCTATGAATTGATGTTCATTTTGTTCCAACAATTATATGCATTCTTTACTTTAGAAACATGTAGCACGTTATTATCTTTCGTCATGTATTTTCCATTTTGTTATAAATCTTACTTTTCATGACTTGATATGATTCATAATCCCAAATGTGCTTTCTGATTCATGAGTCCAATCTTTCTTTGACAACAATTTTACAAACCAAAGAAAAGCCAATTACCACAATGCTTGTGAAAGATTACAGAAAAGCTACACACAAGTACACGCATACAGGGAAAACTTAAGAATTTAATGCAGCGAACTAGCAGATGCATGATCACTTTGTACCACAGGCAATTATCAGATGCATACTCACTTTGTGTGACAAGCAATGCATGGATACTTTTGTGCCGGTATATTTCTCTCATTTCTAATCTCGTTTTCTCAGCCCATATAGAAACAAGATTTTTACTGGCAATTATTTAACAAAAAAAAAATGTCTCATATCATAATTAACATACTACGACAAGTGTGAGCATAGCTTTTAGGCATGAATGAATCGTGGTGATGATAAATCAGGTGATCCCGGGTCGCAACTCAACGGTTGCAGCATGGGTCTATTTCTCCTAAAATGCTTAATAAGTAGGGTATTCTAGTGACTCCAGGCTCTAAAATGACAGCATAGCCTGTTGTAATGAATCTGAACCCAAGCAGCAATTATGTTTATCTTTAAGTGTGTTCTTATTCTGGACACCATAGTTTTGATGAACTCTAAAAGCCATATATATCGAATAGAACAAAAATACTTGCAAAGACGCTGAAAATACAATAAATACAGGACACCAATCACTTGGATTGGAGGCATCGAGTGATGATAGACATCAGCCAAGGACGTAGCTGATGCCATTACTTTAGTCACAGTCTAACCGGTGTGAGACCCTTCTTATGCAAGAACTGCTAAGAGGTACTTTGAATCCCAGTTGTTAACGAAACAAAACAGCACTAAATTATAGCGAAAAGTTACCTTCCCTCTTCTTCCTTCATAAACATTTGTATCTGTTCTAGAGTGGTGAGACCTTGCATTAATCTCGAAGGTTGAGTTTGGGTTGAGTATAATTATATCAGCATCAGATCCAGCAATAATTGCCCCTTTTCTTGGGTATATGTTGAAGATCCTGGCACTGGATGAAGCTAAATAGTGTGATTCATCAAATTGAACATTTGGCCTATACTTTATCTTTCTTATCCCTGAAACTGAATAACAAGATTCACAGATAGATACTAAACAAACAGAGAATTACAGTCAAAACATACCATTCAGTGCTTGTGACCCGTACATAATCAGTGACAGAAATTTGGCCAGATTCCTGAAAGAAGCCCAGCATTTAGTTGACAATCACGAGGACAGAAATTTATTAAGCAAAGAGTCACAAAAGCTTACCACCATCAGATCCCAAACCAAATGCATCCTCTCCTCAATACCTACATTTCCATTTGCCATATGTAGCACGAAGAAAAATGGCTTCAATTGAGTCAATGGAATAAGAAGAGGCATATAATTGACTTCAGAAAAAACAATGATCAATTTTTATTACCATTGACACCATTAGGAATTTTACGGAAATCATCAATCCCAAAGGCTTTTTGTGTGGAATTAAATACACAATGATCAGTTCCTACCAGCTGAAAATTGTAAAGAGTAACATGAGAAACAGATTATGAGATTGTTCTTAAATGAGCAAATAGATTGATATGTCTTGGGCGACTCAAAATATCTATGAATCTGGATCCATTTATTGTTTCTGAAGCTTATAATCACCATTCCAGATTTTAAGAGACCTCACGTCCTGCTTTTACAGAAGACAAAATTAATTTGTCACCGAAGTTAACTTTATTGAAACTAGATGATCTGCAGTATCTTTAACGTATCAACAGTTACTCCAGCAACATCCTTATAATGACAAGAGAGAAACCTGCAGAACTCCATTTGAAAGGGCATCTTGCAGGGCTTTGCCATGCACAGATGCTCTTATAGGGGGGCTCATGACATACCTGAAACATGAGAATATATTAATGCTTGGCAATATATATGGCAAATTGACCAAATATGTGCACCTCCCTCTCCTCCTTTCAATAAAAATAATAATGATGAACAGAGTGTTGGCTGTTACTTTGATGCAGTGGTGAAGTCAGAATCCCAAAGTCCTGAATCATCAAGGGCCAATCCAGAAACCACCGGCTCACCAACAACTCTCTGCCCTGCAATTCAAAGAAAGTGATTAGGCTTTCAAGTGTTGAAAAGAAAAATCAAAACAAAACAAAACAATATAGCATCAGGAAGTCATAAACGAATAAGCTAAGATACCTATATGTATTAAATAGAATCTGGTGGTAGAAGTACATTTTACAACCCTGTTTATAGTTCCAAAGGAAAGGTTTTGAGGTGCCTTTATAAAAGCGAGAGATGGCAACAGGGATGAAAATAAAGCAACGCACTTTGGAAAATAAGCCGGTGCAAGTTAGGCACGAAATCATGCAGAAATCCAGGACACACATAAGTAGAGGTTACTAGGATTTTGGTTATAGGTGGGAGAGAAAGTGGCTGATTATGGTAGGAAATCAATTGCATGTGGGAACAAGCAGCCATCACAGTTACTCACAATAGAGTCTGGCACAACTGAGAGAAGCACACAGAGGAGTCTGGTGATAACTATAAATGCTTTAAATGGAACATCATCCTTGTTCCCATATTCATATATGGTACTACTTAACCAATAATCTTGGAAAGATTTGCCATCACTGCAGTTTTTGGAGATCACATGGTAAAAGTAGAAAATTAGAGTGATCAAAATGGACTCTTTCATCTTTTGTATTACAACATCCTTAATACCCAGCTTGTATTCCAAAAGTCATTATCTATTCTTTATAGTCTGCTACTCTTTCCAGCCAAATTTTCAATGAACTTGTTTCAGAGAAGATCTATTTTTTTACATAGATGTTAGCATGTTACTGAATCTTCTATCTAAATAACATTAATTTAAGAGAAAAAGTATAAGAAAATATACAAAATATATGCGATGATGCCATCGAATTTAACTGTTTCTATCTGTTACAGACTGTGTTCATTCTCTTACGAACTCATGGCTATGCATTCTCCTGTAAGCAACACTTACTTTTACATGTTTGTCATATTCCATTTGCAAAAGTATTAATTGTTATTAGCTACTGCAGTAATGTAAAACTTCCTCAACAAACAAGAAGATAAAATATTAAAAAATTTAAACCTGATTTGCGAGCTTTGGCTATTTCTTCCAAGGCATCAATGCTCATAACATGAACTACATAGAGTGGCGTGTTCACAAAACCAGCTAAACGAATTGCTCGAGCAGTTGCCTCTCCTTCCAGCTGCATGAGAATCAAACTAACTGCTAAATTATAGAAGGAAGGTATATATACTTCAATATCTTTAAGGAAACAGAAAACCACAGAATAGAAAAACATATCTACTTATCAATAAGGGTATAAATTAGAGATCAGCAGAAAAGAAAGTAAATTTCTGAACTAAGCAAATCTCCTTAGCTTAAGAATTCATTTGGGCCATTTATGAAGCTGAAACATGTTTGTACGATTCTGTGATAATAAAATTAATGACATCATAAAGCACAGTAGATAACTCTAACTATATAATATCAACTAAACACGGTAATGAAAAAAAGAAGAAGGGTAAAAGCCATCTGCCACATTCTCTCACACATGGGTCATCGGTTGAGCACTAAATCCTCCCAGGAAAAAAACAACACATTATAGAGGAACAAGAAAAGAAAACGACTAAAAAATATTGGAACAACTAATTCAACCAAAGATAAGGACAGTAGATTTGGTCTACATGCTACTAGAGAATTACTTGTATGATAAATCAGTGAGTGTACAAACTCTAGAGTGAAGCACATAGATCATCGCTCAACTACAGAATTTTTGTTGGCTTGCACACATTACAGGTGGACAATATATTTGAAGGAATACCAGTGGGGGCCTCGAAAGAGCATGTCCCTCTGGACCAGTAATACCAAGCTGTATCATTCTTTTCTGTCCTTCGAATACAGCATCTCCATTTTCTGCATGGACCATGGCTAATGCACCAAGAGACTTGCACCTCTTCAATCCTTCTAATAAAAGCTCATCATTGACCATAAGCACCCCCTTGTATGCCAGAAAAAACTTAAAAGAGTTGATACCTGCAAGTTTTAGATGCACACAGATTCTAAATAAAATAATAAATAGCCAGAAGTTGTTGTTTACTAGGTTCGCCGATATAAATTGAAAAAAAAAAAATACTTGAATCCATAAATGACCTCGAACGGACAAGATACTAACCTTTTTCTTTCACCATAATTTCCATATCCCTTGAAACAATGTCATCAAATTTAGTGATTACCATATGAAAACCATAATCCATGCATGATTTCTTTGCCTTTTTCTCATATGCTTCTAAACCTGCTATTAAACTGCCATTTACTGGTATAACAAAGTCAATATGCATTGTGGTTCCACCTGCTAAAGCTGCTGCCTGACCACTGAAAAAGTCATCAACAGATTCAGTGTTCAAGGCCTCCATAGCAAGATGTGTGTGAGGATCAATTCCACCTGTTGATGTTACAAGGAGAAGAAGCAGCCATAAAATGGAATGATTTGCATTAAGTGTTTAAACCCTGTATTGGAATTAACAGCAAACCAGATTGTCATTATGCACTCAAATTACTTCTAGCATAGAGAAAAGAATTCACAATAAGTGATCATAACAAGCATGCATATCATGGAAATGGTTGGACTAAACGCTAGACTCTCTACATCATATTCCATAACAATAAAAAAAAAATTTACAAAATGCAAGGCAGAATACATTGATAGAAAGCATCTAAGATCCTCTCTAGTATAGCAATTCCTGCATTTTACAGATGTATCAGGTTTATTATAGGATGCAATAGAGAGTGATTAGTGTGTCTGAATCGTTAAAATTCCAAAACCCTGTTTCAACTGCAACAATGAATGCATGAAAGAGAGGTAGACAAGCGGTAAATGTATCCCTGAAGCTATCATATTTTTTATGATAAGATTAGCCTCAGAAAGGAAAGCGTTACAAGGAAATCCTAGCATCCGGGATCCAGGAAGCGCCCAAAAAAAAAAAAAAAAAATAAAATAAAATAAAATTCCACAGCTAAAAAGGTTAAAACACCAACATCGATCTATCATGAAGGAATAATACCACAACTAACCTGGCATGACAAATTTTCCTGTAGCATCAATTACTTTGACATCGTCACCAACCTGCCAATAGCAACCAAACAATTGAAAACTAATATGAAAGACACCATAAAGTAAAGTGCAGGCATTAACAGCCAAAACAAAGCGTTAAAGAAACCAGATAACCTAGCGCCACAAGAGGGTAATGGGTGCATATCACATTCTGAATAAAGTAGATTTAAAATGAAGACAGTTATCAGGAAGGCATAAGCAGCTATGAATCTTGAGCTGCTAGAAGTGTATATCATAATATCCTAGAAATCTGCACTTTATGTACTTATTTAGAAAGTTTGGTTGGCTCAAATTGTATTAGCAACAAAAATGTCCTACCGACCCTGAAAGATTTGGAGGAAATATGTCCAGCTTGTCTAACTGATAGGTCTCCTTGGATTTCTCATGCAAAAATCTGTCAAATTTTGTATCTACATATAGAGAATCCAAAATTTCTAATGCTAGATTTCAAGTATCATTATTATGTGATCACGAGAGATTTAAAAGCCCTAATGAACAAACTTTATCACCATATGAACTTCCAGTCAGATGCGCTGAAATCCATTTAAAACGAGGAATTAAAATACTCTGTTCCACTTTGCATCTACAAAAGGTCATTACCAATTCCCTTGTGATGATGTTATCTGAAACTAAAACAGTCTTCAGTCCATTTTTTCTGTTCATTAAAACACAGAAGTTCTGCCTGCTTGATTCAATTAAGGATAGCAAATCAACATCATACTTTCCTCTCCTTTCTATGGTCTTAGCTAGTAAACCATCAAGTTCGAGATAGTTGTTATATATAACATCATAACTGTATGAAATTCATACAATCTGAGAAAGCATCTCCTACCATTTCAAAGGCACTTCATCATAGAATTTGAAACAGATCTTCATAAGAAATCATTTTGAGAACTTCTATTGAGAGTATTTTCTTTCTTTCTTTCTTTCTTAATCAATCAAATTATAATACAGTACCATACTTGATTCAGCTAGCTTAACAAACAAACGAACAAAATACAATTCTTGCAAGCAGTTCAAGAAGATCAATTTTAAAAAAAAAAAATTCTGTGAACTATTTCCCAAACAACTTCGGCTCAAAAAGATTGAAACTAAACAAATATTATTATTATTATTATTATACCCTAAGATTAGGCTTGACAGCAACAATAATCCCATCCTTTACGTAAACATCAGCAATCTCCTGATGGTGCGCATTCACAACAGTTCCTCCCTTGATCAATAGCTTTGTTGATGATGATGAAATTCCATATCCAACCTCATCATATCCAATACCAGCCTCACAGAACTGAAAAGTAAAAAACCAAAATTTTCAAATTATTTATTGATTGATGAGCCAATATGATTAGAAAAAAAAAAGAAGTTTGATTGCGCTCTTCAGACTTAAGTCAACTCAAGTTGACTAGATTTACTTAGATATTAACCAAAAGTGAAGGAATTAGGAGTAGATTAATTACCTGGTTGGATTGTGAATTTGGAGGAAAATAAGTAAAGAGAAGAAGGGAGAGTAATAAGGAGAGAGAGAAATGATAAGCCATTGACCGAGTCTGAACAGACTAAGCTCTCTCGGTCCTACTCGCGCTGTAAGACTTCATGGTAGCTAACTCGTTACGGACACACAACACTGCCTGACTCTGCCTTTTATTTTAGTATTTTTGGTAAATATACTGCGCAACTTCACCACCACGGGCAAAAAATCTGCGGGCCTAATTGGTAAATTTTGGATGCTTGAAATTGATGACGAACCGGGTGTTTTTTAAAATATTTTTATTTTAAAAATAAATTAAAATAATATTTTTTTATTTTTAAATTTAGTTAGTATATAAAATAATTTTAAAAAATAACACTACTCGAATGCAATTTCAAACGGCATGTGCCGCTTAACAGGCCATTTTAATAACAAAAAATACGTCCGTGACAACTAAGAAAATCCATCTCACATCCCAACCCATCCTCCTTAAAAAAATACAATAAATAATAATTAAGAAAATCAAACCCATATGGAATCGGATCCGACTCGCCCCCAGCATCTCCAGGGTTTTAGAATTTGAAAACTATCTCTCAGACCAAAGAAACGCACAAACCCTTCCCTCCCGAGCCCCTGTCAGTGACAAAGCCACCAAAATATATTCCTCAAAACAATTCAAGTATTATTACATTCGGACCGAAACAATAAATAAATTAGGGTTTCTGTTTTGGCACTTGTAGTTCCCTCTCCCTGCTTGAAGAAGCTAGAGCTTTAATCGTATTAATTAGCGTTTAATCAATGGAGTCATTGCTAGGATTCCAAGACGAAACGGTAGCCGTTGTTGATGATGACGAGGAGAAATCAACATCGTCATCTTCATCGTACGGCTACAAATTGGTGCCGTGGTTCAACTGGAACGAGTGGGAATGTGTTAGAGATTGTCTCTTCTCCGAATCTCCAGAAAATATTCTTTCTGCTATTAATAGAGTAAGACGCAACTCTATTTCTTTCTCTAAATTGATTTCTGTTTGTTGCCCGAGTAACTGAGGGAAAAGGTATGTTATTCGGCTTTTAATTTGCTTCCTCTCAGTCTTTTCCCCCCCAACTGTCACGTATTATTTTTAACTGCTTTAAAACTTGAAATTTTATTTTTAATAATTCCGTGTTTTTTATTATTGTTAAATTAGTGACTCAGCTGCCAATAGAATGTTTCTACCTTTTGTTTCTAGTTTTAATTTAGTTTTTATGTATTTGTGATTTAGATATCTACATGGCGAAGCAGAGGGTGTTTACCAGTTGTGATTGATGTCACAGCTTCGATCATTGAAGTTCAACAGAAGGATCCTTTGTATAGGTAACTCATTGTTTCCAGTCTCGATGAGCTGATGCCCAAGGTCCTGTTTTAAACGTTTGGCTTGGTTCTCGGCCTGTGCAAGTTGCTGAAATTACAATGGCAATGCTAGTTCTTCTGCTTCTGGGAGACTGTGATGCTATGAATGTTATAATTGTGTGTTTTTGGAATAAATTTCCATTTTTTTCATATTCTGAAAATGTTTGTTTTCGTAATTGTAGAAAGGACTTACCTGACGATGCTATACATTCAGAGCAAATGCTGGCAATGCTATATTGTATGGCTATCTTGAGGTGAACTCCTCCTCCTCCTCTTTTGCTATATTGTATGGCGTTCTTGACTTGAGGTAAAAACCTGGAAGGCTGGGTAAGGAAAAGCTCCTTATCTATGTACTGATGATAGATCATGAAATCATGCCTCGGTGATAGTTCCATATATGTGCAATCAGCTCTGGAAAATCTAGATTAGAAATTTAAAGCATCTTGGAAACGAGTTTTACTAATACATTAGTAATTAAGTAACCCTATATTCATAGAGAATAATTTGTTAGCATTTTGATGTATGTACATTAGTTGCATATCCTCGAATTTGGAAAATATCTGTTCGTTTTAAGATATGCTGAAATATTTTGATATGAAAACACTCATCCTTTATCAAGTCAAAGTAAGAGCATCTCCAAGGGAAGATGCTATTTTGAAGAGCCAAATTGATAAAATGGAATTTTGAATAGGATAAATATGGCTATTTTTACTATGTATACTCCAATGGAAAAAAGCCATTTGAAAAGCCAATTGTATTGGAGTGGGAGAAATAAGTGCTTTAATTTTTCTTCAAGGAGTTTGCTGTCATTTTTTTTCACATGGCTGCATTTAATTGGTTTATTTTTTTGTTGGCTCCACTTTGTTGGTTTTGGCTTTTTTGAGAGATATGTAGGAATAACATTTTTGGGAGAGAAAAGGCATTTTGTTTAGACTTTTCTTGGAGCATGTAAAACAAGCAATGAGGAGCCAAAATAATATTTTTATTTTTATTTTTGGATTTCCATTTAGCACACCCCTTGGAGTTGCTCTAACAACATATAATTTGTGGGTTTATATATCTAATCCTGGTCTGTGTGTAACTTCCATAGAGATTTTTGGAGGCCTTACTCTTAAAGATTGTGTTTGGTTATGTTGCCTTGTTTTGTTTATGCATGCAAACATAAAATTGCAATAAGGAAAAATAGTAAGCTCACGTTGCCGAGTGTTGTTTCTGAAGGCTTGTAAACTGTGTTGTTGAGAAGACACGGAAGAAAACAGAGGTTTCAATTGCTGAGGCAGCTGGTGCAATTGGTATTCCACGGATGCTGATCGACATTCGTCATGGTAAGTGTTTTCTTTGCATAAGCTAGTTGCTCAATATAATTTAGTTTGATAAGCAAAGGAAGAGTCTTAACTTTGGCCATCCGTGCATACTTTTTTCATATCTACATACTTACTGTCAAGTTAGGAGCCATTCAGAAGTCCAAACTGTTTTAGCATTATTTTGTTTGGATTCAAGTTCTTTGGTTCATGAACCTTAAACATAAACCTCATCCATATACCCTGACCCCTAAACTCCACACTTTAACCAAGCTAACTCACTGCAAATACACAAGTTCTTGTTAGTCCAAATTTATCCCATATCAACAGCCAGTTATCCTTCTCCCTGATCCACATATGAGGATCTAACTTGAATTTCTTGAATATTTGTTTACATGCTAGCAGAGCTTTTGTAATTTGGTGGCAGGTCATTAATATTAATTTGAAATGTGAAATGTTCTTGTTTTTTTTTGGACTAAATTGAGAACTCATTTTTCCTTTTCTTAATCTTGCTATGATTGTAGAGGGTTCTCACCGTGATCTTCCTGCTCTTGCACTTGTTCAGGATTCAGCTGTTAAGGTGTGCTATCTTTGCGAGTTTCTGTTATTTGTAGAGTAATTTTCCCTCTGATTTTCTTCTAACAGCTAGCATTTTAAGCCAAAACTCCTGTTTCAATGTTTCATGATTTCTTTTTGGGAAACTGTTGGACCAAGCTTCCCCAGAATTGCTTAACAAACAAACCATGTTTGTTTTTTAGTTCTGGAAAAGTTAAGTTATAACATTTGCTGCTGATAATTTCAGGCAATTGATTGGTTGAAATCTTATTATTGGGAACCTCAGACAAAGCAGATTCCATTCCAAAGTGATGGAACTGCTAGCATCAGAAAAGAAATCGAATCTAAACTCCTTGAGTTGGCTTCCTGCTTGAAACTTAAGAAGAGTCCTGAACCTGGTTCTTCAGCAATCAAAGAAAAACGTACATATGCACTTTTAGTTTTTTTATTTTTCTCTTTTTTGATGCAAAGGCCTATGCAATTTTATTTTCTCCTTTTTTATGTGGCAAAGCCTTAAAATAATGTTCTTGTCTTGTCTAAGTAATGTGATTCAAAAGAAGACCTTATTACAGGATTTTCATTAAGACTTAAAAAGTATATTTTTTTCATATTTGTGACTGTTATTCATGAAGAAATTATTAGTAAAAAAGCCTTTCTGTACTTGAGTGGTGCACTTCTTTCTCCATTTTCCTCCACAAACTATCATCTATTCTTTTTTTCTTCTGTAATAAAAAAATTTAAAGTAATAGTTCTTTGTTCTTTGGTTGTTTTGGCAGATTGTTAACTTTTGTGCACCTTTTTTGTTCTTGTTCTTATTTGATTGACTATATTTGATCTACCAGTATGCAACTGCATTTTCTTTCCATAGAAAGCAAGAAATTCTCTATTCTAAGAATGAAACATAGAGAAGGGCAAATCCTTCTTAACAACATGAGGATAACTAGAACAGGTAAATCATAGTGAGTGAATGAGGGGTCCTGTCAAATTAGAATAAGGACAAATGCTGGTATTAGCTTTCATCTTAATCCTCTTTGGGAATCTTTCGTCTATGTAGCATGTTTGGTTCTCATGCTGACCAGAACAGTGATCTGTATTTTTTCCACCACCACGTAATCCAGAACTTGTTAATTTTCCTTATCTTGGAAAGGTTAATTCTTGAAACAGTAAGATGCAATTGTCATGAACAGCTTTGAGGCCGTAATAAGTTTTTCTCTCATGCCCAGCAAGCTCTATTCATCCAAATCTGGGGGTGAGATAATATGCTCCAATTATTTTTTAAGAACTAATAACGGCAAAGTTCAAATTTATGGTTCTTTCATTCTTGATATTGTTTTTGTTGGGATATAACTTTTTATAAATACTTAGTGCTAAAATTTTGAGAATAGTTTTAATGTTTTAGGAATTCTTACTGAAATGCTTTGAAATTTGGGGTCATGGCTAATGCATGGAAAATGACCCAAATATCTGCATGCACTAGTTATATGTATTTGCTGATGTACTTCTTTCTACAGGTTCTAAGAAAAATATTACCAAGACTTTGAAAAATCTTGTACGTCTATATTCTTCCTTCTCCTCAGAAGTACTATCAGTGTTGTTTGAATTCTTGCTCCAGGCTTTAGATTCCTCAAATCTGGTGGAGCTTACAAAAGGTTGCCTAGTTGGTGAAGACATGAGCTCTTTCTTGGATGATTGGAAGCTTGTAATAACAAAATTCTCAAAGAAGGAACCAGAATTACTCCTTATGCTTCTTAAGGCAGTTCTAAATATGATTGACGCTCAAGAAGCCATGAAATATGAAATGGGTAACCACAAACTTATCCTTCTGTTCCGCTGACATGCATGTGGTTTATAATTTTGTGTTGGTTCACAAGATGTACAGAAATAGCTCTACTTATATATTGGTTTATTAGCTAGAATTTTCAACTGAAATCGGTTTACTAACAAAATGTTTCTTTCCAAACCTAACCAAATTCCATCTGCTACTGCTTTCAGCAAGCAATAATTTGGTGGTCAACTTTCAATATGTGTTTTGTTTATGCATTTCAAACCCACTAGTGAACTTTTCATTGTTGAACAGACATTTGTGATCATCATTCTTCATTTGAGCTAGTGAGTTAGGCATGCCCAACTTTATATTTGTTTAACTCTTTTAAACCTTGTTTCTAAGCTATTTCTGTTTATCCTTCTAAGTACCCGGTTTACCATGAAAGCCAACTTGATGTGGCTTGGCATATAGCTGCCAGTAACTATAGTTTTGATTCCATGTTATCTTTGTTGACCTTTCTGAAATCTTGTCCAGGAACACACCTCACATCAAGGGCATACAGAACAGAGACTGGCCAAATTGAAAGACTCTCTTCTTTGTTTGCATGGCTTGTTGGACAACTCAAGGGACTAAAGCCTCTCCGTTGCAAAGAAACTGCAGCTGAAAGAAAAGCCTCTTCAATAGGAATGAATTTATCAAACACTATCCTGATGGAGGTCCTCCGCAAATGTCTTTTGGTGTCCTCAAATGGCAATAAGCAGCTTATGGATTCAGCGCTTCATCTTGCACAGTTGATGGGTGATACCTCTGTGATGGGGAAACTCAAAAAACTAAGTTCGCTAGTTTTGTCAGACCCAGATGTTACCCAAGAGAAGTCTTCTCTCCCAAGTTTGAATAACCTTCTTATCCAGCAAGATGAATCTATCCATCAGGCCACCAAGAAGCTAGAGTTTGTTAAATTTTGCCGAACAAAGAGTAAAGCTGTTAAGAGAACAGATGGTGAAGTAGGTAGTTCAGGCGGATGGGCTGTGGCAAAATCATGGAATCCATGTCCAATTGGCATGTTGCCCCGTGACCTTGGATCTTCCGGCCATCTTCCTGTTCTTGACTGTGCCGATGATGGTAAAAAGCCTGTTCATTCATCAGAATGGAAGCAGTCCTGGGAACTGAAACAAGGCAGCAGTGTTGACATTCGTTTTTCATATTATCCTAGCGTCGAGAGGACTAGTAGTAAGAGAGAAGCTGGCTGTGATATTTATTTATTAGATAAATCAAGCGCTAAGAAGATGAGAGAGACAGCTGACAGTTTTGAATCAGATTGCGAGAATGTTTTGTTGTCAGGAGATGACAAAGGTTGTCTGATGATAAATGGAGTTTGGAAGAAAATAGGGGAAGAAGAGCTACTTACTATTATGTCTGATGTGAGGATTTTGGTGTAGAAGTGTCCACGATAACATTTCTGGTTCCGTATTTACTCAATTCATTATTGTCGATATTCATTTGCCACCCCATAACAACCTCATTTGTCTGGGCAATGAAATTACAGGAATTTTTGCGAAGTAATGGCCATGGGTAAAACTGGTTTCCTGGTGAACAAATGGTGCTTTTGGCACTCCTTGACAATGGGAGTGGAGTATGCTACGAGGAAACATGATCCAGCACCACCCTGGATCTTTTCATGATGCACTGTTCAGGTTTGTTCCCATCATTCTTGGAGACCGCAGGTAGGTCTGACGCTGCTAGCAATGGACTTGCTCTAAACCTGTTCAAGATGCTGCACTAGCAACACAACAGGGGCAGAACTTTTAGAACAAAATAATAATAATAATAATAATAAGAGCTTTCATTGTCATGCCTGCCCATTTGCGTTAAAGAACAGCTTGAAATTGAAAATTGCAAGTAATGTTGTGATTATATGGACCGTGATTGAGTCTTTGCTTTCGTGGGTCTCTCATTCTGACTCTTTTAGCATTCCAATTTTTAACACGAGAGCAACCCTTACCTGCTGTAACCAGGCAAACTAAAAAATTAAAAAAACGAAATAGGAGAGGGATGCCACCATTTACTGGAAAAAAATAACGACGGCAACAAAATCGAAACTTGCAAGGGAAAATGTTAGCATGAAGTTGAAAACCAGGTGGCTATTCAGTTCAGATTTGGGCCAACCACTGCTACGTAGCAGCTATCATGTAGAGGAAGCCCGGCAGGGGCGACCTGAGAACACATGAAGTACATTGGATGCCGCCACATGTGACCCGAGAGGCCGCTCCTGTCGGAACCCTTTTACAATCATATATCATAGGCCTCTCTGTATTGCATAACTTGGGTGGTGAATGCACTGGAGCTTCATTTCATGTTATATAGAAAACGACAACCCAGTACTTTCTATTCAAATGTACTGCTAGACTACACGCAGTCACCATATATAGTAGAACTTGATATGGATTTGTTATTTGAATTATTGTACAATTTGTACTCCCTGGTCCATCTCTATTGTGCTACTATTGAACAGCAAATGGGAATATTGTGTTAGGTAGATTAACGAAGGATGCATTCAGTACACATAGATGGTCGTGGATCGTACAGATGATGATTGCACAAAACCAGGAAAGCAGTACATTTGTATCTACATGTGTGCATTGTGGAAGGAATCGTTCAAGAATTTTGGAGTTCAAAAAAAAAATCCACCCAGTATTAGTACCAAACAGAAAAATCATCTTTAATATTGAAAATACCATATATAAATATTGTTATAGAAAATATAAATTGCTACCATAAGTGGATCTCATTCAGAGGTCGGGTGTGGTATTATTCACTAATGGTATTGCCCAACCAAGTTTTTATTAATATATCTTTACTATTAAACGACGGATTAAGAAGAATATATAGGTATAAATTTTTTAAAACAATAGCACGCCCTAGTAAAGGTGCAATGCATTTGACACTAGTTAAATTCAGTCACGATTGGGTGTGATAGAATCCCAAGCTCCGAGCACACTAGGTTTGGTAGTGTGCTACACACCTCTCCTGGGTCTAGCCCAGGAGAAGAGCTCAATCTTCATGAGCTCAACTACATTTGACATCTTAGACTTTAATATTCATACATCTTTTAGATGTGTAAAAGTCATTTAGGGACCCATCATATTTCCATCAAATATTAATACAAATGTAAGAGATATTTATACCTCATTAAATGTTATTAGGGTAAAATTACATTTCAGACCCTCCTTTTCACCAAAGAATAAGACTCATGAGTTATAAATACACCATGAAACTTTCAGAATAAATGTTTACAATCTTCATTCTCTACTGCATATATATTTTCAGAGCATCTCTCTCTAGAATATTATTGTATTTTTTCTCTCTAAAAAAATATTTATTTAAGCATCAGAGAGTCCTCACCTCCATCAAAAGAGATCTTTTACAGGTACTAGTCACAAGTCACATTGACCTACCAAACACCAAATATAAGCTATCAACTACCTTGACTAAGAAAAATAGATGAAATTGCTAGAACCAACTAATTAACTGATTATCCAACTTAGAAACCCTATTCTAGACTACTTGGATTTTTTGGAGATCATGGCATAAACAAGTTTTTGACATCTAAAAGTTAGATCTCGATATGGTGTTGTGGAATATAAGAAATAACACATTGTAAAATCTAAGATCTTATACATACGAATGAGGTTTGACATTTCATAACATTTTTTTTTTTTGCCATCACAAGATCCAATGTTTATTGTCTCTATGCCTAATGAGAAACACGAATGAGATTGGTGTTTGAGAATGAGTTTCAATTTTTTTTTTCATTAAAATTTGATTTGTTTTGTTTTAAATTAAAATTTTTTAGTGTTTTTGAATCGTTTTGATTTACTAATGTCAAAAATAAATTTTTAAAAATAAAAAAATATTATTTTAATATTTTTATAAAAAATAATACTTAAAAACGCTAATGTTATTATAATCTCAAACACCCTATGTATGAATACTAGCTAGGTGATCCGCACTCCGCCGTGGGTCAAATATTTTTATTTTTCATAAAAATATATATGTGCAGGGGTTTTCAACGTATTTTTATAGTTTAAAAAATATAACAAATTAAAAAGTTTATGCACACATGTAATCAAATAAACTAAGAATTATATGCGCTGATAAATAAATAAAAAATCATTAATGACATGTAAAAAAAATCTTGAAAAATCGAGAGACAGATATAAATCAAGATATTTAATGTTAAAAAATAGAATATTAAATTGATTGAATAAAATAAAAAGAAAAAAGAAATAACATGCAAGGCTACAGATATTAAAAATATCATTTGAAAATAAATATTTTTTATTTTTAAAAACATAGTCTATCTATATGAAAGATAAAAATAAAACTATAGATGAACTAGAAAAACTTTTCTGAAAATTAAATGCATAAAAAAAATCAATATTATTTAAAAGATGCCATCTGAATAAAATAAAAGAGAGGAAGTTCTGTCTATTTTTTTTTTGTTTTTAGTTTTTTAACCAATCACGTCACTTTATTTCTTTTCAATTGTATTTTTTAAAGTTATATTTTCATGGTAACCATGTCAGACCCAAGCACCTGAATTTGGGCAGTCATGCCAGCAACAGACGATACGTGGCTTGCTGAGGCAGACAACGTGTCGCCTATTTTACCTAAATTCCGGTTAATGTGATTGCCGAAAAATCAAGACCTATGCTCTTTTAACCCCAAAACTTATTTTACAACCCGTTATTGACCCAAAACACCTATAAAACACCCTATAAACCATGACAAACTTAGTCATGGCCTCAAAGAAACCTCATAAACCGCCTCAAAAACCGAACTCAACCCGAAACTAAAAATCAACCCAAGTTTTCATATCTGTTTTTTCACGAACTTTTAAGGTACAAAAACGTCTAATATGAACTTTCCGCATCAAATGGAACAATTTGACACAAAAATCCCTCATTTTGGTGGCCTAAATCGGTGCCAACGACAAGTTTCTCTCTTTACCGTTGAAATCCGGTGACCCCCCCTCTCTTTCCTCTCTCAACCAGGAACAAAACATAACAAAAATAAATCTCTGTACCAAAATGAAATTGGAACAATTTCAAGCGATCGCATGCAATTATATAATTTGAGTGATTGTTTAAGCTGGAGGACCAAAGTAAATGTTTTCAAAACTTATGGTACATCACTTATGTTTGTCGTGTTTCTCATTTCGGTCCCCCCTCCTCCAATCCCACTTTTTTTATAAGAATTTAAAATTAATTGCTTTTTAAATAGGACTTGATTGTCTAAAAACAAAATTTAGAGACCAAACTAAAAAAATAAATTTTTACATAATAATAAAAATACAATAAAAGTCCCACGCGTTTTAATATATAAATAATATCACTTTGAAGTTTCACCTACTCGCTTAATTTCTATTAGGTATATATCGCATAAGCCTTAATTAATTGTTGACATACTGATAGATAAAAAAAAATAAAAAAATCTGATAGATAATTAACTTCATTTGACACCGAAATACGATAGTTCTTTTTCCCATCACCTTTTCACTACAATCAATGAAATTTCTAATGCTTTGACGGAGCTTGACCCATATTGCTGTCTTTCCACCGGTGAAAAGAAGATGATGTTCCTTCCCCTCTAAAGCATTTTTTGTCTTTCAAGCTAGCCACCTATTACCAAAGAGTATCTTTTGCACCTTTATCTTTTTCACTAAAATCAAAAGGCTTCATAAATATGCCATTATTGCTTCTCATTGCTCTATCGGATTTCTCAAGCATCTTCATGCTCGCTAGCTTTCACTACGATATAAAACTTCAAAGATAAACTTGATGGATATGCTACCTCAAATTTTGGATTCATGGGATCCACTGATCTTATCCTTGAAGATCCTTAAAGAGAGATAGAGAGAACTAGTAGCACTCTATGCATTAGAATTTCAATCATATTATGCCGCTTCGACCCCTCTTTTTGAGAGACAACTGCATGAGAGGTAATGATGCGAAAACCCAAGATTCAAACCTAAAGTTATTTCAAGCAATATGTGTGTATGCATGCATCATGTTCCAAAAAAGTTTGGCTTCGCTTAGATCATTGCATGTGCATTTTCATGCTGTCACTGAGATTGATCTTGTTGCCTTATCTAACTAATTGGTGCATAGAATACTGACCATGAATCCTAAATATTTTCTGGGGTGAATCATGATAGATACAAAAAATAATTTCTATAAAAAAAATACAAATCGAATATTGATCATGAATCCTGAATTATCAATAATTTATTTATTATGAGTGCTTAGTTTTAATCTAAATACAAATATATATATATATATATATATATATATATAAAAATTAAACTAAAAATATTATTCTACCCACATAAATATTATTTAACACTAATAACATGGAACTATCATGCTGCTTTATCGGTAGCCAAGAATTTCCACATATTTCTTTTTCCTCTTTTAATACGAAATTTCTTAACTGAACACTCTGTTAAAATTAGTCGTCTGATATCTTCTAAGAATCTGAAAATCTTGTTGCGTTTACAGACATGCATTCCCTCTGTTTCTTCACAATTCAGGATTGCTCATGGTCACATGCTATGCATTTAGATTTGCGCTGCAGTATGAGACAAAGAACTAGCTCTCTCTCTATCTCTGATGTGAAAGGGCAAATTAATTAGGTCGTGGGTCACATGGAGATAGAGAAAGATCATGTGATGTAAAGCATGACATGTCCACTGCAAATTGTGAACATATTGAGAATTGGTTGTGTTAATTTGGTATAGAATCTTCTTCACTGTTCAATTCCAAGATTTGAACCTTGGAAGAGCTCCAAGGAACCAATGCTGGCTCTTCCATGGTTTCCTGTACGGAAGACCAACCGGCCGGTCTAGAATTGGAGTTATAAGAAAAGCAACACATAAAAAGAAACTTTTCCTTCTTTCTTCTCTTATACTAAGAGAGAGAGAGAGAGAGAGAGAGAGAGAGAGAATTGCTATATATATATACCGTCATTGAATTATAAACTATAAAATGAACAGACGAGACTTCTTTTGATAATTAATGTGGTAATAATTATTAGGGCACTAGGATTCTATGATGCGTGTGATTTGTACAGAAAGTGAAACTCAACAGAGGAATCTTGAGTACAGAAAGGGTCTTTCTGATCTTTGTCACGTAAAGATTTATAGAGGAATTAAGCAGCTTCGTTGATGGAGAAAAAATGGGAATTAATTAGAAAATGACATTTCATTTAACAAGCAATTTTATTTCGAAGGGAAACTAAATTATTCCTTCCACTGCAGTGATGAGTATTCACTCCTAATTCCCTTACAGCATCTCAAGTCACGGGTTTGCCTTTTTATGCGCGAAGAGATGGATGAATGGATGTTCCTCGTAGCATGCATGCATGCATATGCCATAACCTAGTAGACTTTTAGCTGTATCTGCTCTCGTGCAACATGCATGGGTTACTGTAAACATCGGATAGGGACAGATTTGTCTTTGCATGGGAAGACAGTGATTCTAAACCATCATCTGGGAGTGCCCTAATCAAAGAAAAGTTCATGAGCTGAATTAGATGCGCACACACATATATCTTCCCCGATGATCAGTGCAATAAATAAATAAAGGATGTGATGCATCTTCCCCACCAGTACTAGCTAGTCGTACTGCAGCCAATGGAACAATCAAGAGCTCATTAATTAAGAGCTCGTCGGATCTTTATAATTATAGTAATATCTAGAAAATTCAATGCTGTAATTTACTGAAATGGTCTTATGCTTCTTGAAATTAGAAACTACAATGAGAGAGAAAGAGAGGGCATCGAGTGGCTTTATTTTAGTGGCATGGCCATATGTTTCTGTTTCATAAAGTTAGAAAATTATGATGAGAGAGAGACAGGAGCTTCTTTAAACATATTGCAATATTGAGTGTAAAAATCGTACTAGCAGAGGTCTAGCAGCAGTACATGTCATTTGCTCCCTCTGCTGTAATTCATAGCTGGTAATGGCTTTTACAGTGGATAGATGTGAAGAGATGGTGTTTACTGTGGAGTCTCAAAAGGCAGTTCCTGCACCATTCTTAACAAAAACATATCAGCTGGTTGATGATCCTCTTACTGACCACATTGTGTCTTGGGGTGATGATGAAACCAGCTTTGTTGTGTGGAGACCTCCTGAGTTTTCAAGGGATCTTCTTCCCAACTATTTCAAGCACAACAACTTCTCAAGCTTCGTCAGGCAGCTCAATACCTATGTGAGCATCTCTCTCTCTCTCTCTCTCTCTCTCTCTCTCTCGGGTAATTCAAAACGCTCTCTAGATTCTACTAGTTTATAAGCAGCAAGGTAAAAAGCTGTGCTGACTAATATGGGTTGCTTTTCCATGGAGCTTCTTGGTCTTTCCAAGTAGGGTGACTCTCATTTTAGATAACTTGACTTCAGTTAGACCTAGACTTTTGCTCTCAAAATTAATCTCTTACAGTTGGGTCTTGTTCGCTTCTATGTCTCACTTCTTTTTAAGATCTTAAGCACCATTTATGTTCTAGATATTACCGATACAAAATATTGGAGGACATATCAATCTCACCTAATTAACCATAAACATTCAGCCCAAGATAAAGTATTCTAGTACTCTAGTACATGGTAATCCGTATTAAATTACTAATTGAGCTTCATAAATAAACGTTCCACGAAACTGATTCGATGTTTATACCAGACAGTTTTTCTCTCTTGTCATTCTCTTATTCTTGTTAATACTTTGCAGGGATTCAAGAAGGTAGTAGCTGACAGATGGGAGTTTGCAAATGAGTACTTCAGAAAAGGAGCAAAGCACTTGTTATCTGAAATCCACAGGAGAAAAACATCCCAACACCATCACCAGCACTACCCTGAGCAACCACCCCAATTTTTCCAACCAGAAGATGGTTTTAGTTGGATCGACCCTCCATTTCAATCACCAAAACCAAGTACTGACATCCTAACTGCACTCTCAGAAGATAATCAGCGACTGAGAAGGAAAAACTGCATGCTTTTATCAGAACTCTCCCACATGAAGAACCTCTATAATGACATTATCTACTTCATCCAAAACCATGTAAAACCAATGCCCTATGAGCAAAAGGCTTATAATGCAGCACCTAAGCTAATAGAACTGGGCTCTTCATGTCAGGATCAAACCATTTGTTCTAGCATTCAAAGAGCTAAGAATGGTACTGTTTTGGGTCAGCATTCATTGACATTAAGTACTGAGGAATCAACTAGTCCTGTGAAGCTCTTTGGAGTCCCTCTCAGTGGCAATAAAAGGCTGCATCCAGAAGTGATCGATTAGCGGCAACAATATCGTAGGGTCTCTATTAATTAGCCTGTACCGCAGGTTGTAGTCGTTCTCAGTAAGAGTTATCAGAAGAGAAGCTACGTATACAAGTAGCTGAAAGTTCAGTTGGAGTTAAGCTACTTGTAGCTACTTCAAAATCAGCAGCAAAAAAGAAAAAAAAAATCTTTCCATTTCCTTTTTTTTGGCAAATCTGCAGCCAAATATTGGCTTCTCATTTATAGATATTTCTATAAATTAAGTAGCTAGCTAGAGTTTCTATATATATTAGCCTCATTTTCCTTTTCTTTGTTTTACATAAAATGTCTTATAGAAAAATATATATTTTATGATGTGCAGTAAGTAATGATATAAAAAGTAAGATGATAATAGAATAATAATAATATATTTTAATGATGAAATTGCGGTAATAGTAGTGGTTGTAGGGTTAGCGAGAGGTGCTGTGGTGGGGGGGGGGGAGATAGCAGCAATAATAATGATAATGATGATAGGTGGTGATGGTGGCATAAAAACAAAGTTGGTGGTAGTTGTTGAAATTGTTGGATAATATTATGAGTAAATTATTATTTATAAAAAAAATTTAAAAAATTTTATAAGTTTATAAAAATTAATATTTTTTAATGAATAAAATAAATTTAAAGATTAATCATAAAGTATTTAAGGTGAGACAATTTTCCAAGACAATATCTTGTAAAAAATAAACACAAAAAAAAAAAATATATTTTAGGCAAAACAATCGCATCCTTAAATCGATCCCTAATTCTTTCCTTAATCAAATATATATGGGGTAGATGATATTCTGAAGAAATACATATGGTACATACTTAATAATGGACTATTAAGAGCATAAAAAAAAAATACTCCGTAAATAATTAATGTATTAAACTATGAATTATATAAGTGGTAATGTTGTATATACAAAGACCATTGCTGCCTGAACTCATCTTCTTGGTCAATGCTCTTTTTCACGCATAGTAAATTCACAAAGGCATCTGTAAAAAATAGCCTTTTATTGCTCGTTCTGTTCATTAACTGTCTTCCACCCAAACAATGTTTGTCTGTCTTTATCTCTCAGGGGAAAAAGAATGGCCATGTCCATAAAGAAACATGAAGTGTCAGTTTCACTATTTACTCAAAGCTTTTATTTGGAATGCTGTACCGTGCAGAACGTCTTAAAGTAAGTGAAACAAGAAAGAAATGCAGTGGAAAGAAACTAGCTGGTGATTAGTAGCATATGGTCTTCTGGCCAGAGGCCACTCAATAATTCCTCTTTTAAAAGGAGAGAAAAGGAATGGAAATGGAGAGTTCAGAGAATGTAAGTGGAGGATGGGAATTGGGCAATCATATCATGCTTTAAGTTTGACATTCATGATCATGTCTAAAGATTTACTTTCAGTTTTTATCTGGAAAGAAGGAAAGAAACCCTAGAAATGGGTGAAAATAGTAACCCATTTAGCCATTAGCATAGGCAGAGGAGGAAAAGAGAAGAATTTTCGGTTAAAGATTGCTTTGGGATCGTTCTATAATGCGTTTCACTGTCATGCCTCGATTTTGTTTCCCTTCTTCTTGTGCAAGCTTTTCTTTTCTTTTCTTTCCTTTCCTTTTTACGTTAATGCTGTGTTCTTTTTCTCCTTGCCTCCTTTTTTCCCCGCTTTGGGTAAATGGTTATGACTATATGTAAGAAAAGAAATTCGGAGACCAGAGGGAGGAGATCCGAACATATATGCATACAAGTTTATTCTCCGTCGAGAAGGACTTGGACTATATTCGAATTTTGGGGAACAATTGAGATACTAATGCCACCACTTACTGGCAGATTAAGGGGTAAATTCAAATTAGTGGTCCCGGAAGTTCTGCAAATTAATCATATTAGCCCCTCTATTCCTATTTTGGCTGTACAAGGCCTTACACTCCAAGTTATGGTCCTGCGTCCGTACACGGTCTCTCCATCCATGTCCACCATTGATGTTTCGAGAATCCTCGATCCTAACTGTGTTAGCTTCACCACATAGACGTAAATTACTAGATTCGAAAAATTCCATCAAATTATTTTGAGGTCCAAGTATCTTGATATATTATCTACGTAAATTATAGAATTCCATTCACTTCCAAGACTTAATCTCTACATTGATATCAGAAACAATAAATTCTAGGGATATAAAACAGAACCCATCATCGTTATTGAAAAATAAATCAAATGAAAAGGGAAATAGATGTAATAGTGGCTAATGTTGCATCGATTTTTTGCATCTGTTTTTGAGATTATAGACTGATAAAGAAGCAGGTAGAGGAGTTTTTATAAGGTCTAACAAATGTTAACGAGAAAGACCTCATCACTGGGATCGATAATTGAAATTATAAGGTCTTGACTCTTGACTAATTAAGATTAAAGGGGCTAATGTGATTACTTTTTGAAACTAGAGGGGCTACAAAGAGGAATTTACTCTTAAATTTCTACTCTTATTTCTCGAAATTCCTTTGAAGAGGATGTAATCCACCTTGTTTGGAACATTATACTGGGTATAAAGTTTTGTGGTTTCTCTTCTCAATCCCACCTCCACGGATTTGGTCTCAATTCTCTGCAGGCCTGCCAATTTTCTCGTCTGATTTTAGCTTGAACTTTTCCTTGCGCAGAGTTTTACATATTTGAATAACTAAGGCCCAGCCAACATTATCTTTTCGGTCACTTGAGAGGCTCACAGGCCCAGAAAACAAACCTAACTTTCACGGTCGCAGACTTGAATAAGCCCCTCAAAGATCCCTGTCAGTGCCTGCGGAGGTTGACGATAAAACTTGATAGCGGGGCTGCATCTTTTTTTTTTTTCAACCTGAAAATTTTTTTAGAAGATGACTGTGTTTTAAAATAAATAAATAAAATTTGATATTCAAATTAATTTAATAATATAATAAAAAAATTAATTAATAACAGCAAAAAATAAATTAAAAAAGTTTTCCTCGACAAAGTTGGATTAACACACGAAACTCAGATTTAATACATGAGGTTAAAATAACCCTATAAAAAAACAATATCAACAAAAATCAATTGTAAAAAAAAGTTTCAAAAAAAAATCTAAATCAAGCCGATGAAATCTTTCAAATCCATGATTCAAAAGAATAACAAAATCTCAAAAATTTTCAAAAGATTGTGTTCAGAATTTTTTCCAATTTCATGTTTTGGAGTCAAGTATTTAAAGAAGTGATTTTTTTTTTTTAAATATGATATTGGCGAGGTAGATGTATTTTTAAAATCGTTTGAAGGGAGATTTAAGACTGATATAGGTGATGTCGAGAACAATGCTACCTTCTTAGGAAAATAGTCACAAAATAATAGAAGAGTACTCTTATTTTTTAAGATCTTACTGCTTATTTTCTTCCTTGTTAACGAGTTACAATGTCAACGATAATTGAACTGCATATGAATCAGACTAGCTCAGGTATCCAAGACACCTTTGGACTGATAGAGACTCGCCTTCTCTGTTCATCAATCATGGTCTGACCATGGTGGTCCAGTAGACAACTGATGTGGTTCTAGGCAGGGAACACAACAACATGCTTCGTTGGTGCGAGTAGCTGTATCAATCTCGGGGAAAAAAAAACAGGAAGAGGAAGAGGAAGACATTCAATTTGTGGAAGAGAGAAAGATCTCAAAAAGAAAAAAAGGGTCATATTTCCTACGTGAAATTGAAAGGTGTTGATTGTGTAATTCTCGGTGTCCACCGTCTTTGAAAATTGAAAAGAGTAAAAGATCTCATTGGTTTTCGCATCGAGAGGGAGGCGTCCATGTTTTTCTGGGCGGCGTGTGTACTATCTTTCAATGGGCCAACGCGGTTTCCTGCGATGGCGTTGAAAACGTATCGCGGTTCTCTTCCTGATGATCTGACGCATGTGCAGCACTAGTGGGATTTTCGTAAACTTTTTATTTTTTTAAATAATTTTTGAATTTTTTTTTGAATTTCATTTTTCATTATTACATTTCATTCTTATATTCAATTTAATTCTTATTTTATATTCATTTCTTATTTCTTTTAATTTCACTTCGCAACATTTTATTTTATTTTTTTATTTATCCAATTTAAACATTATTTTTTAAATTGTTATTTTTTTATTTTTATTCTCTTATTAATTTATTTTATTTTTTAATTTAGTTCCTCATTATTATTTTTTATTTTAATTTTTATACCATATTTAATCATTATTGTTTTTATTGTTATTTGTATTGTTTTTTTTTAATTTTTTATGATTAGAAATTTTGTTTTGTGAATTTTTCATATTTGTTTTTTTCTTATAATTCTAATCTCATGACCCGGGTTTTAACTTTTGATCATCATTTTTTTTGTCACAAGTTTAAAAGATTATTCTGATTTTAACTTTGGTATTTTTTAATGTTTTTTTTAAATTAATTTTTTTTGATTTTATTTTTTAATATTAAATTATTGAGTCTGAATTTTATAATTTTTTTTAATAAAATTATTTTTATTTTATATTTTATATCGCGAATTATTCAAGTTAATTTGGAGTTATATTAGTAGGGGTCACTTGTCTAATTATATTTTATACTTAAAAATCTTAAAGTACGATCAATGATAGTTATATTTTATACTAAAAACCTTGAAGTACGATCAATGAAAGAAGTGCTTATTTATTTATTTTTTTCAATTCCCCCTCTTTTATCATTTTTTTCTTTTTAATTTCATAATTTTTTTCTTTTAATTTCTCCCTTCCAACAGTTCTTTAATTTTTTAATTTGCTCAGCACTGTATCGCCTATATATTAAGAGTTATAATCCTAGATTGCAGTCCTTAACGATAGATGTTGCGATGCTTTTCTCACGTCTTCATGCAGATTGCCATGGTTCTTGGTTATATAAATATTTATTATCTCTCGGATAAGGATAAGGGGATGAAAAAAAGGCTCATAATTTCCTTTTCTTCTTCAAAATTCAAGCAAACACACCCTCTCCGCGAGGGTCTCCATGGCCCATAAAAAGACTTGTTTTACAAATTCCCAGTCCCTACACATACTCCCCGGCCAGCACTGAATTACTACTATATATCGCCCACCTCATCTTCAACCTGGGATCGAGCTCGTCTTCCTCTGTGGATCTAGAACGTGATCAGCTATGCTAGAGAGAGCATTTACGCAGACAAAAATGGTGGGGCAGCTTCTTAAAAGGCTTGTGGGTTTAATAGATGAGATGCTTCAACTTTAGGGGACCAAGCATCAAATGATCATGTACCTTGTGAAAATCTTCTGGTAACTAAAGCGAAAGATGCCTAAACGCCTTTTCACCTCATCAATGATCCACACGATGGCACCTCTATCAAATATTCTTTACCAATTATCATATGCTCTCTGTGTTCCATAATCCATGGAGAGCCCCTACGAGACCACAGGGAAAGGGGGGATAAAGCCACTTCCTCAGTACTAGATAAGAGGTAGATTCCAGCAAGAAATAACCACTAGCTCGAGGCGCAACTGAATTGGGTTCCTGTCTGAACAAAGCACCTGCGCGCCCAGCACCCTTAATAATGTAATGTTTTTAACTAGAAGCTAGCGTTGTTTAATTATATTTACAAGAAAAATTATAATTTTTAAAGCATGCTTATATTTTATGTGATAGGAAGCCGATAAAATCATAAATATGATAAAATTGTATTCCAAATATATTTAAACATTTTAATGATAAATAACAAATCTTAATTACAATTTCATAAACCATTTATTATTAGTGTTTTTATTTTCAAATCAAGAAAAACAAATTAGCAAAATAAAAATAAAAAATTATGATAGTACTTAAAAATCATGTAATAATTGAATAAATGAATTCAATAATTGTTTTTTTCTCAAATGTAAAAAAAAAAAATAATAACTAACAACCCAGACCCACACGCCTAGCCGGTTTAATTTATTTTAATAGTCTATAAGATATAAGAAAATCAATAGCTACCCCAAGCTCTTGAAACCATAACCTTTAGGTTTCTACAGATGTCTCAGCAACTTGAATTTATTATTAATTAATTGATTAAAAAAATATTAAGAAGCTCTACTGTTTATATTAATAAATCACCATGAAAATTGAAACATTAGTGTTGCAGGCACGGTGTTGTTTGATGTCACCAGGAACACGGCACATTGACATCCTTCTTGGTTTTGAATGTCTTTGGGTAAAAAGAAGAAGTTGGCGTCAAGATCATATTATATTTTGTTCGATCTCGCCATTATCGACTATGGCTCTTTCTGTGATACCATACCACAAAACAAATGTTGCCATTTGCATCATTATGTGGTTTGACTTCAACTTATATTCATTTTTTGTCGCATTTTTCTTTTTATCACACTGCTTCAGCAACTAGCCACGCAACCCCACCATCCCCCCCAATGAAATGTTGCTTTTCGAGGTGTCAATCCTGTGGCTTGGAGCTCTAACCAGGTGGGACTTTGTCCACCATTCAAGCTCCTTCAAGCAAGTTCTATTCCAGAACTTTTTGCTTTACCACAATCGCAATCTCCATAATTCACTGAAAAAGGCTCGAACCAGCAAACAAGTGTTGGGTCATCACACATTTGTTCTTAAAGGGTATTTTTAGAAATCTTGGGTAGAGAAGAGGATAGAATAGCTAGACAAGGAGAATCATTGGGGCCCGACTATATATTATTCAAATCCTGCCTCCACCTATATATATATATATATATATATATATATATATATATATATATATATATATATATATATATACACGTCTTGATTTAAGAATATTGCTTTTCTAGAATTTGAACTCGTGATGTTTTCCGACTAAACAAGGCGTTGGCATCCTTAAATTCTGTTTTGATGGTAACAATATATATTTTTTATTCTAGATTTGTTTTTTAGAAATTACTAATTCGAGTCTTATAAATATTAGGATCATTGAAAATTTAAATAATCGTTAATTTCAGAACGTATAAAATTAATTGAAATACACAAAAACTAGTTCAGACACCATATTAATAAGAAAAAAAAAAAACAATATCCTTCCTTATCAACTCTACGCGGCTGATTAATTGTACATGCATGGGCTGAGCACTGATTATTTAATTTCGTTCTTCTAGCTAGGGAATACAAGAGTGAAACAAGTGAAGAAACCCTAAGCCATAAAAGTGGAAATGGTAATAAAACTTGTTTTTAGTTCATTAAATACTGGAGAGGTCCTTTTTACAGCTAAATTCTTCTAAGATTGTGTTTTGGGCCTTTTCTAGTTTATGACAACTAGTTACCTTCTGTTTTTATTTTGAATTTTTTTTGGGGGAAAATTTGATTTTTTTGTTTAAAATTAATTTTAAAAAATAAAAAAATATTATTTTAATATATTTTCAATTAAAAAATATTTAAAAAAAAACAGCCGACATGATATAGACAGCTAAATAATTCCTGTTGAAAATGCTGATAAAGAATATCTTTAGTTTCTTGTTACCATGCCTCTTGCCTACAGAAAGTGCATTATAGTTTTGCATTTTCTCAGTGCCGACATCATGAAACGAAATAGTTTGAGTGTATTATAGCAATATGCAAGTACTGATGAAAAAATGATACGCATTTGCAGCTGCACTAAAAAGGCCCTGCCATAAACTAGCAGACAAGCTCCATGCTCTGAGCATTAACTTTATCTAATCCGTTCTCCACTGCCGTGGCGCTTGCGAGGCGTCGAGAGTATTGAAAAGAAAGTGTAATTTTAAGTTTAATTATAAAATTATACTTATAAAATTTAAGAGTTACGATCTAATATTATAATCACTAAAAAAAAATTAATAGTTTGTAATAATCCAAATAAAAAACTGATTGTATAAAGAAAAAATATAACATTTCTAATTAAGTATACCCTATCTAAGATAAGTTGCATTGTTATTTGATTGTTTTTTTAAGTTTTGTTCTGGTTCATCGGTCGTTAATAAGGTTCAAGTCAAATCTTTGTTTGTAAATAAAACTTTATTTTATTGAGTTAAATCTTAACTGTTATAAAGTATAAATTTTAGCATCGTATTTATTTATTTATTATTATTATTGTTTTCATCTTTAATATTTAAGGGTATACTGTATATTATAGTTTTATACCTCCAAAATCCAAATGCTAAAGTCTATAGGTAAATCCTAACACTTTCAAGATAAAGTGAACAAAATGATTAGTGAATGATTTTTGATATTTTGGTCAAATGCTAACGGATAATCATAAACTGATTATGATATCAATTTTACATTTTAAAACATGAGAAAGATGAATGTTTTTTGTATTTTTATTATGAAAATATGCTTGAAAAACTTCTAGAATTTAGTTGTATGCACAAAAACAAAACATTTTTTTTAAAATGAAAATTTATTTTTTAAATTCTTGATTTTTTTGATGTTTCAGAGAAAACCTGATATTTATAATACTGAACTTGTATCTTACAACATAAATATACAGCCTAATATTATGCAAAATTATTGGAAAAACATGCGGGGAGCTAACAAATATTTTCAAAATACCCTTTGAAAAAATTGAAGTTTTTTTGTAATATTATTATATTATTAAATATATTGGGCTAGGCCCGACCCAGCCATCCGGGATGGGCTAGAACGGGTCTAGCTCGACTCGGTCAAGTTAGGCCGACAAGTGACCTAACATATTCTGCCCTCTTTTTTTTTTTTGCTGGGCTTGGCGAAACACGTCCAACCCATCTCTTTCTTAATTGAAAGGGATGAGAGGCAATAGGATGTGAGTCACTTCACGTCCCGCATGCCTCATTTAGAGGAAAAAAAGAAAGGGTTGGGTAAGGTTATTAAAGGAAGAAGATTACCTAGTGCAAGGGTTGTATGTTGGTTGTATGTTGGTTGTACATGGTGGTGGCGGTGACCATTAACTGTAGGAGGAACTAGCAGTTATAGTGGCGTAAAGGAGAGGGCAACACTGACAGATAAAGCTAGGAAGAGATGCTGATTTTTTTTCTCAACTTTGGCCTCTGATTTCTTGGTACTTAATGCATGGAATCCACCTCTATTTATAGGGGGTGGAAGATGGACATTTTGAACTGTTAAAATGACTGCAAAAAGGTTGGCCACTTTGGGGCGGTGACTATGCTGTCAATCAGCCGGAACCAATGTTAGGTCATCATGGTGGTGTATGTTTTTTCAAATTTGATTGAGAGATAAACATTAAATACACCTAAAAAGTAGTTATATGAGCAGTCTTTTCGAGCAAAAATTAAGAAGAAGATGAACAGTAACTTCAAAACGGTGTCATTTTAGAAAAGTTGAATTTAGTTCTTCGATTTTTATTTGCATTCAATTATACCCCTGATTGACTTTAAAATTTTAATTTTATGCAATTTTGCCCTACCGAACTTCAACATCATCCCTGCATTTTATGGTCTTTTTTATTTTAGTTATTGATCTTGGATTTATGCAATTTGACCCTTAATTGATTATTAAACTTAATTATGTCCATGGACTTAATTTTTATGCAGATTTATCCAATAATTATTTAATTTGATTTTAAATTTGCATTGATTTTCCAGTCTTGGATACATTAAAATACAATTAAGCTCCTAGTTCCATCATCATAAACCCAAGCTTGAAAACTAATTTGTTTGAGCTATACCATTTTATGTATTTTCCTTCTTTTTTTCTAAAAAAAAAACTAGGCTAGTTGTCTTCTTGATTTTTTTTATCTTAACCCGCCAGCATAATCAATAAAAAGAATTCCCTTGGATCCACAAATAAAATGCTTACATTATCGGTAATCTAATAAATTATATTCCTACACATATTGATCAATACTCCTAGCATTAGAAATTGTAAGAGGTGAGGTGATTTATATTTTTTTAATTTCAAGATAGTTGATTTAGAGTAGTGTAGAGTGGATCATTAATTTTCAATCTGTTTTGTTTAATAATAATAATTATTATAGTTGAACATATCCATTCCATGTAGCTAGATATATAGCATTCACATCGTATAAATAATTTAATTATTACATTTTAAAATGTTCATTAAATTAATGATGGAAAATCAAAGCTGATTCCATATTTTTTCATGGATAAAATAAAGATGATTTAAAAAAATAAAAGAGACAAGCGTGTACAAAAAATTATTGTACTGTAAATTACTATGGTACAATGATGTTTTTTTCATTTATATTACATGTTAATAAAGTGCAAATTTGGACAGCAAAATGATATTTTTACTAGATTTAATTGGCATTATCAAATTAATTGAGGTTAAAACAATTTTCTCATTATTTTAGCACAATAAAAAAATTAATTATACTTATAAAGTAAAAAAAATTATCTTAGCATCCGAGGCTTCTTAGTTTTCCTCCTTTTTCAAAACAATTAAATGACTAACTTAACTTTAAAAACAAAAATCACTAAACTTACTATCAAGGGTTTTTTCTTTCTTTTTAATATATATATTTTTTGTTATCATCACGTGGATTGAAGGTGATTTAATATTTTATTAAATACAAATATTATTAAAAAAAATAAATAACACTTATAATACACGTATTAGTGCATAGGTTGTGCCAAAAGGCATCAACAGTATGCATAGCATTGCACGGTGGCCAAACATCGATTTCAGGGCGGAGTTGGAATTCTCTCGGCGTCTCTTTTATGCTTGGGTGACGCGTGTAATCAAATGATTTATGGTTTGGCGCCGACAATTTATTTTTTTTATTTTCTCTCTCCTTAATTTCCACGCCAAACCCTTCTATTTTCAAAAGCAATCCTTCAATTTATTTTTCCTTCAAATTTGGTTTTTATACTTTTGAATACTTTGTTTTATTTAAATGAAATTGAAATTGGTTTTTAATCTCATCATTCTTTAATTTTTTTTTATTTTTCATATTTAGTTCTCATTCTTTTGATTACTATTTTTTTTGTTTTTTTATCTTTTTCTTGATTTATTTTATTTTTTTAACTTTTTCCTCATTTATTTTATTTTATTTTATATTTATACCATATTTGATCCTTAATTTTTTTAATTTTACTCTTTTTTGAATTGTCTTAATTTATTTCTTTTTCAATCTTATCCCTCATTGTTTTATTTAATTTAATTTCTATATTATATTTGATTCTTATTTTTTTATTGCTATTTGTTTTGTTTTTTAATTTTGGGCGATTTTGAATTTTGCTTCATGATTTTCTCGGTCTTGCATTTTATAGAGTACTCGGTCTCATAACTCAAGTCACGAGTTTTAAAGATTAGTCCAATTTGATTTCTATCTTTTTTTAGGTTATTTTTTAAAAATAATTTTTATTTTCAATTTCAACATTTGATATTATGTTATTAGGCCTTCAACTTCATAAGTTTTTTCTTTTCTTTCTATGAGGTTGTTCCGATTTCATATCTCAGGTCATAGGTTAGTCGAGCTAACCCAGGTTAGTTGAGTTTTTTTTTTATTATTACTGGTTTTTTTTTATAATTATATTATTAAATTAACTAAGTTTATTGAATCTATTCGAATAATTAATCTCGGTGTCAATTTTTTATTGCTAGTTTAAAATGCAATCATCATTTGAGTATTTTTTTAATGTTGATAAATATTTAACTCGATCAATAGCGTTGCACGAATAACCTCTCTAGTCCATACCATATTTCAAGCATTACCTATATATCAAAATACTTTCAGAAATTGTCTCTTTCTCGTTTCCCTGTAGTAGCTTGTCATGCGTGGTGCATTAATAAACTAATACATAAACAATCTATTTTGGCTAAGGTATATACAAACCTTATATGGATTATTTTTTTTTAAAAAAATAAGTTTAATAGAAGTAGAAGTTGGTAATCAATCGATTTCACGTCAACGAACTAATGCATATCATTAGAATTAATAGTATGAAGGTGGAGTCGTCTTAGCTTAGAAGTAGAGTGCATGGCTTTTAACCATATAGTCGAGTAATATCATGATGTTCCAAAAATTTAAATAATCCAGAAATAGAATTTTTGGGTTGGATAATTAATTAATTAATTGGTCCTAATAATCTTTTTAATTTTCCTAACCAAGGTAATTAATAGTTTATACTTAGTCATTGGTTGACCAAAGTTGTTCGTTGCTAATACTTGCAAAAGATATTCTTTAGTGAAGATGGACTCTCCAATGCTTAAATAGGTATCTTTTTAGAAAGAAAAAAAATACAAGAATATTCTATAAAAAGATGCTCAGAAAATATAAATACAGTAGAAAATTGAAGATTGTTAACCTTTGTTATGAAACTCTCATGATGTATTTATAGCCCATAAAAACAAGGGTATGCAGTGTAATTACCTTGATATCATTCAATGATGAATAAATATCCTTTACTTGATGGGAAAATGATTGGTCCTTTAAGAACTTTTATACACCTAAAAAGGTGGAGAGAGATTAAAATTTAAGATGTCAAGTGTAGCTAAACCTATAAAGACTGAGTTTTTTTCCTGAGATTAGATCCAAGGGAGATCGGCCATTCTCCTGGACATGTCAAGAGATGATGATTATTATCTTGAACTTAGTTAACTATCAAATCCAAACACCTTGTGTCTAACACTCGTGTGAGATCTACGCTACCTTGGATTTGATAACCTGTCAGATTTAAGCGTCTTGAAATTGACACACATGCCAGATCCATAATACCTTGGGTTTGACACACATCTTAAGTCTGGCACCCATATATTTTAAATAACCAAACAAAAACTGAAAAAAAAAAAACCTGACCTAGCACCAACCTAAACATTATAAGGCAAGAGTAAACTAAATTCATCGGGATAGGGTTTGTAGTAAAACCCATATAAGTGTTTATAAAAGGAAAAGAGATGAAGTAGATTTTAATAAAAAAAATATAATTTTTACACACATTTAAATTTGCTTCCACCATATGTTACCTTGAAACTAAATCATAGAATATATTAAAGAACAGAGGCAATACAATGCAGATGTAACATGTATTCAGTAAGTTAACGAAGAAGTCTAACACGAGATTTCTCAGTGAGGGCACTGCCCTGTTCTTCCTGGAGATCTCTTTTTCCTCCGATCACCGTCCAAATATCTATGGTGAAGGAGAACAACGCCACATGCTCTGTTATTGGGTTGTGTAACTTACGTGTAAACGGTAAACCTTTTGTGCGTGCCCGCACGAATGAGCTCTTATTTTGTTTTTGGTTGCGTTATGTCGACTGGCCCCAATTTTTTTTAAAAATATAATAGCACGCATCGCTTGCTGTTTCAAATGGTGAGTCACCTGTTTAACTGTTTAATAGTAAAGGTGTGATTAATTTTTAAAGTGTTTTTAATTTGAAAATATATTAAATTAATATTTTTTTATTTTTTTTGACATCAATGTATTAAAATAATTTGAAAATACAAAAAAAATTAATTTAAAGTAAAAAAAATAAAAAATTTTAAATTTTTTCAAAAGTGCTTTTAAAATGCAAAACAAACAGTAAATTATTGTAATGGTTATTAGGATTTAAATTTTTTTTATCTAAAAACCTATTTTTAACTATTTTTTATCCAAAACATCTTAGAAATTGTGATAAATCTATTCATGGCCTTAAAAAAACCAAAAGACCATCCCAAAATCCAAATTTTACCCAGGTTAAGAAATGTTTTTCACAAACTTTAAAAGTAAAAAAAAACATTTAACATAAACTCGCCTCATCAAATGAAACAATTTAATATAAATATTGATTTTTTTGATGATCTAATTAAGTGTCAATGATATTTTTTTATTTTTATGATTAGAATCTAACGTTCTCTCCTTCTCTTCTCTTAATTAGTGACAAAAAAAAAAACATAAACAAATTTTTGTGTCAAAATTAAATTAAAAGGCATCAAAATCATATAATTTGTATTATTTTTAAATTCAAGGACCAAAATATATCTTTATTGAAATTTCTAGCATGATATCCATGTTTGACGTCGTTTTCATTAGTGACCCTCTTCTTTACTAAAAAATCAAAGGCAATTAACCTTAAATTAGTATCAAATCACCTAGTATAAATATTTGAGTACCAAAATGACTAGTCAAAAAAATTAACATTGCCATTCACAGTAATTTTATGTATGCGTGAAGTATGAACAGTGCCGGATCCTACAGTAAAACATCCCCACGCGATTTAGATTATAGGTAATAAGAAGCTCTGCCTGCCTGCATAATGACAAAACCCAGAAACCTGTTTAACCACCAATGGGAAGCCTGATTCCTGATAATCCTAACCGCTTCCTTTTCTTGGTCAAATAAATTTCCCTTCAAGTTCTAAAAAATCTAAAGAACACATCAGTTAAAGAAAGAGAAAAAAGATAGATAGATCTTAGTAACGATTTCGCTTCACATCCACGCCAAAAAAAGAAATCGCTTTAACTATAACCACTCATTCATTCAATCACAAAAATATTAATATAATCTCCCTCTTTCTATCCAATGCCAATGCTTTGCTATATAGGGAAGAGAGAGGTGTTGTAATGGGAGGTGGAGGAGAATTTGATGAAAGAAAATGATGGATTAAGGTGAATAAAGGGGACCCCAGATTAACCATCTTCTTCAATATTTCTTCACTTTTTTCCTCTTCTTTACTGCTAATATTTGTCTCTTTTGGTTTTTAGTTTTTAAACAGATACTGGGGAGTTGGTTGAGTCACCTAATTGGGGTTCTATCTCAACTACCCAGATCTGTATTCTCCACTTTTTTATTTTTAAAAAAAAGCTTGAAGCTTGAAGCTTGAAGCTTGTTTCTTTTTTGTTTTTACTAGCCAAATTTCAGATTTTCAGAGAGATATGGGCCTCTGTATCTAGCCCTTCTTTCTGCTACTGTATTTTTTTTCTGGTTTGTATTCTTCTTGGGATTTCCATGTATCAGAGGCCCAAATCAGATCTGAATACCTCACCAACTTCACTAGCTCTCTCCTTCTCGGCTCATCTAAAACCCCATTTCCCTTTTTTATTTATTTATTGACAGCTGTTTAGGCTGTGGGTGCACTGGCGTCCATAAAAGATATAAAAAAGGGTTGAGAATTCTAATACTGCTTCTGGATTCTTGAGTTGGTTTATATGACAGCTGACATCTCACACAAGTGAAGTTTTTTTTCTTTTCTTTTTTTTTTTTGTTCCTGGGGGTGTTCATAGATAGGAGAAAGCTTTTATTTTTGGTCTAATTTAAACCTTTTTTTTTTTTTGAAGAGGTGGCCCACTCGTGAGTTTGGTGGGCTTTCTCTATACCAGTAAAACCCCATTTTATGAATTTTATGAAAGAAAAAGATTGTTCTTTTTTAGAAGATCCCACTTTGTTAATATCAATATATATTTTTTTGTTTTGTTTTTTATAGAGGCGGGGGGTTTTGCTGTTGGAAGGAGGAAGGAGAGGAGAAGACTTGATTCGTTTCCTTCCCTTTCCTTTCCTCTCTTTCTTTTTTAATATTTTTATTACCATTTCTTCTTCTTTTTTTCAGTATTGGTCCATCCATTGATCTTCCACTATTTTATCCAACAATTTATGCCAAACTTGAGTTTGATCGGCGATATAAATACCCTTTATCTCCAATGCTACTTTACTTCTTCATTACTTGTTTCTCCTTCGTCCTATTGTTAAAGCCCCTCCCTCTCAAGCCTTTGCCTCCATGGACAAGTGAAATGAGATTGTTGTCATTCTGGTTCTTGAAGGACTTGCTTCTCTTCTCTTATTTAGGGTCATTGAGGAGTACCCTTTTGAAAGTTTTTCATATCGATAGAATTCCTTTAAAAATGACAATTAAGAATATGAGCCTAAGTTCAAGTGCAAGAGCAGAAAAAAGTTCTCTTGATGGTGAAGCTGGAGGGATGTCTGTTTTGGACTTGCCTGAATTGGCCTTGGAATGCATTCTTGAGAGGTTGCCTCCTGCAGGGCTCTGTAGCATGGCAGGCGTGTGTACTTCTTTGAGGGAAAGGTGTGTGAGTGATCATTTATGGGAAAAACATATGAAGCAGAAATGGGGCAGGGTTATTGGCCCTGCTGCTTATAGGGAGTGGCAATGGCATTTAGCTTCGAGAAAGGATTTGGGAAGTTGCAAACAAGGAAAGCCAAAAGGTTTTACGAGGCTTCTGTCAATGTTTTGGCCTTCTTCGTGGAGTACCCCAAAGGCTGATCCTATTAACAATAGCAAGCAGAGGAGTTCTCTTCCTGTTAATTCAATCATGTCCTGGTACCTTGCTCTTGAGACTGGCAAGTTTTGGTTCCCTGCTCAAGTCTTTAACCGCGAGGTATCGATCATGATCCTGTTTTTTTTGTTGTTTACATTAATTAATGAGCTATAATTGAGCTTAAATTTGATTAGTTTTTACTTCTTCAAGGCTACAAATTCTATAATTATGCTTTTAGTTAAACACCCTCCAGAGGATTGATGTGTTAGGTTTTATGAATTTTCATCCCTGGTAGTAAATGCTACTTATGTTGTATTGCAGAATGGGCACGTCGGATTCATGCTATCATGCTATGATGCTAATCTAAGTTATGATCCAGGGACGGATACATTTCAAGTCAGGTAATGAAATTAATTTTCTTCTTGGACCATGATTCTCGATAGATTGTTATGGACATCATAGTTACTATTCATAGGGTGTTAAAGATTCTTGAATTAGCTTTTTCTGTAAAAGATGTTGATGTTAAAATAATACTGATATGGTAAGTGGATCTAGTGGATTGAATTTTATATGTTTTATCTATCTCAGGTACCCACCACATGGGAGGAGAGCAATTGCCACAGAGAGTGGTGTGCCATGGGAAAGGCTTAGAGCACCACCTTTTGATACCTCCCCGCATGATCTACATATCTCTGATTGCTTGAATGATTTACGCCCTGGAGATCACATTGAGATTCAGTGGAGAAGAAACAAAGAGTTTCCTTATGGTTTGTTCTCCATACCAGAAACTTGCTACTAATCAGAATTTCTCGATGTTTTATCCAAGTTAGATATATCAATATCAGAGTATTTACTCCATACAATAAGAATTATTCAACCCCAATCTGCTCATTATTGTCTACGAAGAAGAGCTAGAGATAAGTAGATTTATATTGGTGAGCTTTAAAATCTAGGGAACTTTTTTATCATAAAAAAATACTCTTCTTGTCTGTAGGAACCAGAGACAGCAGAGGTCCTATTTTATATTGAAGTGATTCGCTTTGAATTTTCTGTAGAACATGCCTAAATAAACACATAGTTCTTTGTAGTACATAGTTAGAAGTGTATGTTGAATATATTAATCAGATTTAAAAAATGCTTTAATGTTTGATTAAATATTACCATGCATATTTGCAGGTTGGTGGTATGGTGTTGTAGGTCACTTGGAGTCATGTGATGGAAATGAAAATTATTGCCGGTGTCATAATAGCGGTGAGTTCATTTCATCTTTTCTTCCTAGCAATTACCACTTTATGCTTCATGTGATTGCCTAGAAGATAAGGTTTTGAGGAATCTTACTTTTATTTTGTCTAAAATCATCTTGTTGAACACTAAAAAATAACACAATTTTAGTCCAGTTTCACGTTTGGCAGCATTGGGCGAAACATTTTGAAGAGAGAAAAGAAAGAGAGTTCCAAACTGTGCCAGTACACTTGAATAATATAATCATGTTCTTGAAAAATGCAATGAACATCTTTCCTTTAAACTGTGTATTGACATAAAAATAAAGCTAAGTTTACTTTCACAGTTTGGACCCAGTTTTGGGTTTTGGGCAAGTCCTTTTCTTGAATTCGGTGTTTCAATATGTGGACCACCAAGTTATACTATTTGATCGGTCCCCAACGACAAATCCCTGTCAAAATGTCACAGCTTCCACCAACATTTTGATAACCTCTGTCTCAGTGGGAATATTTATGGCCAACCGCATAGAAAGAACTTAATGTCTTTTATAGGCCTCCCTTTGTTAAGTTGGAATCTTTAGCAAAGTGGGGCTGCAATAAATTTCCCATTGTAAGCTTCTAATCTCTCATCCAGCTTTCTGCCTTCTTTGCAAGCTTAATGGCCTTGTATTGTCTTTAAGTAAACCACACCACTTGATGGCCCGCTCGTCTAGTTACATCATCGAAAAGAAACTCTTTTTGGCATGCTAGTTGCAACTTGATAAAGAGAGAATGTTTATGTCTCTATTTGTACTGCAAAAAATGCAGTCTTGTTAAAAATGTGAAGCCAAGTTTTTATTGCATATATGAATCTTATTCATCTGTTTTGACTCTGGACAAAAGTTGAAGCTCCTCATGTTCTAGCCCAGGAATTTCTGTTAAATGATGATAGTTTTTCTGTTTGCTCCATGTCTGTGATTGCAAAAGCCAATTTTATTCGTGACTGCGTATATAGGTCATGCACTTATTTTCAAGATCCGAGAAACGATGTCAATACATCTTATTTGCAATCCATGTCTGATTGCAAAAGCCAAATGAAGTTTGTCTTTGCTTACGGTCCTTTTAACTCTAATTAACATCAAATTTCTGCGAACAGACACTGTAGTGTTGGAGTTCCACCAGTATACTCCTGGCTCACGATGGAGAAGCACGGCGATCAACAGGAAAGAGCATCGGGAGGAGGGGGATGAGGCAGATGGATTTTATGGAGGGATCAGAAAGCTATACAACAATGAAGAGATTTCCAGGTGGAAGAGGCTTTGGCCCACTGAAGTGTTGGAATAGTCATTATTTGCCACTCTAAAGTTCCACGACAGATTCTACGAGTGCAAACATGGAAACCTATATATCATCCAAAAAATTGATTCTCCAATTGAATTTCTGCCTTGCTAAATTCAGTATAGAAAAGCAGGAAATAGGAGTTGTAAATTAGCTGCATGAATGCGCTAGCAAGCCATTATTCATCTTGGTTTCCTCGTCTCTACTTCTTACTTTTTCCGAGGGGGGTTGTGTGGCCATTTCACGCCATCCTGCAAATTTTATGTAGACATTAACAATGGTATATAAAATTTTTAATCAAAGCTGTCATAAGCTCAGTACTAGAGTTTGATCCCTCAGAGTACGAACTTTGATCATGCAGATGGGATTATCTTCTGGTTCCTGTGCCCTTGTTAATGATGAAACGTAGTGTTTAGTATCACATAACTAGAGATACGAAAATGGGAAGTAATATTATGAGAACAACTTTTATGTGATGATGAGCAAGAAACAAGACAAGTATGGCTCTTGGAAGGAGGGGAAAGACATAAAGAAGAAAGAAAGTCCAAAGTGTTCGCAGACAACATGCCATCAAGAAGCCATTAAAGCAATACAAGTCAATGTATTATACAATAGGAATAGGAAGAGAAAAATTGTAAACCATACATTATAGCTACTACCATAATCCCACAATGATACTGGGATGACCTTATAAAATAGCCTGTACAAACAATATGGGTTATTCATTCAACATATTTTGCTCCATTGCCCATGCACAGAGACAGCTTTGGCTTATAACGTGTCTGTGTTACCTTGGTGATCTGAGACCCTCCTTTCTCCCCATGGCGGACAACTAACCCCATGGACTTAAAGCTTAACTTCCTCTTAGTTTCTGGCTTTGAAACTTCAACAGTCTGTTCTATTTGCTTTCTATCCTCGTCATTTCTCCTCGTAGAAAAACTCCAATACAGAAAGTTTTTCATACTCTGCATCTTGCTTTTTCTCTCACTTGGCTCTCCCTTTTCTTTGGCGTTCTCTCCAGCCTTTAGCATGGACTCTTGAAGAGTTGTCTTATTGGGCTTTCGTGGCCACTCTGGGTCTATTTTCATCAATCTAGCTTTTCTTGCAAACAGAACTCCTTTGGACTCAGCTAGCCTTTTTGGACTAGCATTTGTTACATTTGGAATCCATATGCGAGCAGGCAACCCATTGAGCTCCAGTTGATTATTCAGATCCGGCCTGATAGGATCCAATTGCTTGCACTGCTTATGCATGCAGTCCATCAATTCACTTCTGGCTCGTATAGGCGACATGGACCGGGCCCGTGTATGGTTGATTTTCTGCCATTTTTCCTTTCTTTCTCCCTTGACGGTCTTTAAAGCTACCATGAATGGATCAAAATCATCGTTCCACACATTCCGTCGTGGAAAAGAGATTTTAATTTTCGCCATTTGGGACTCAGGGGATGTCGGAGTTGAGCTGTGATTGTGACACGGTGGAGGCTTTAGTGGTATCACCTTACCATCACAAAATAATTCATCCGCAAATGCCATGGCAGGAAGTGATTCCTTGTGTTGGTGCTTTTGTTGCTCTTCCATCGCATCTTCATATCTCATACTACCTCCCGAATCAATATCGCCGATGTTGAAACGCCGACTAGTTTCGAATTCAAAGTCATCAAGATTGGAATTTGCATCTTCATATGTTTTTGGTGTGGTGGGCATGGATTCGAGATCATATGTAGCAATGGAGGTTCCCTTGGTAGGGCTGGTAGGTGCACTGTAGAAACACATATTATCGTCTAGGTTGAATCCACTTGGAGTTGTGGGTGCGCTCATGAAGAAACAACAATTTGAGATTTCAAGTGCCATGGTTTGTTGTGCTATACTGTATAGTATAGAGGCCTTGCCTTGGATATATATGCCAAAGAATTATTTCCTTTTTAACAACAAAGATTGCTTGAAAATGGGATAGAGTACGGAGAGTTTTGCTCCAGAAACAAGGCAGACACTAAATGTTGCATGCATGTGTTCATGAGGGGTTGGGTCTCCTCTAGGTTCCAAAATATCCTTCAAAGATTTTGAACATACAGGAGAGATTCTCGGTGTCTGTCTCTTCCTATCTACTGCTGAAAGTCCAGTCAATGATAACAATATTATTATTGTTTATAGAATGAGAAGGGCATCATTACGAATTTCTTGCATTATATATCCTCGGTCAACTACTAGATTATACCTAGTCATGACTTCTTACTAGTGTTACGTGACAAAATGTGTGTCTTCATGATTTGTCTCCATGCCTATCCCTGTTCATCAATATGCCTGGTCTTGTAATTTAAATTACAGAATCGTTCAAGTGCCATGATTGATCTGCCGAAAACTCATCATAATCGAATCACGGACTAAGATGTGTCTGGAGTGTTGAAAGATAATGAAGATTTTGTTCCCAAATGGATTGTTGAACAAAATCTTCTAGCAACAAGAGTGACAAGAAGATAGTCATCAGTTCAAGATTAGTTCTGCTGTGAGTTAAAAGTCGCATATCATTCAAGAAATCAGAATCCAAACCATGCGTGCCTTTTTATCCCAGATACAGATAATAGAGGATCAACAAATTCACGATCGACTATGAGTTAAAAAAAATCTAAAGGGTGAAAAGTTAAATCAGTGCATGAGTACTGTTCTAGTTTCAAAGACCAGACTTTTCCAAGGGAGAAGAAAAGCTCTTCTAAAATTAGATGCAGAAATTATCTCATGATTTTGATGCATATATTGCAGTGTTTGCAGAACACGTTCTTTTTACATTTGTTAATTTAAGTATCAGGACTAACAGAGAACTTTTTTTACAAGTTAGTTGCCGGCCCAAAATCACAGCTATAAAAAACCCAATGTGTTTGAGGTTTTTCAAGACTTCATCGATCACCATCCATGTAAAAGTTCGTGTGATCCTTTTAAAAGGCGCCATTGACAAAATGATGCATACAGAATTGACCGACTTAGAAAATATTTTCCTTAAACAATATTTTATGTAAAACAAATTAAAAAGAGCTATTTGGTGTTTGGAAAACACAGTAGCTTAAAGATATTTACACTGCACTCTGAAATAGTGTGATGACTCTTTCTTTTCTTCATTCAAATCTTTTCACATAGTTTATATTTTTTATTTTCAAAATTAGTCAAAATAAATAAATATTTTTATACATTGAGTGCACAGTAAAACATCCAAAATATCATTGGAAGTAAAAAAAATTTAAATATGATATTAAAGGGTATTTTTTATTTTCACAATGATTGTTTTGTTATTATAATTTAAGCTCATGAATAATTTGATATTTGTTCAAATATAAAAATTAATAAACAATTAAAATGCACAGTGAAATGACAAAAATACCTTTGATCAAATATAATTTTTTTTTCTAATTGATTTTTTTATAAATTTCATCGTTAAACATTGTGTTGATTAAGAATTAAACTTTATGATTTGTTTTGATTTGTTTTCTATGAGATTTTCTTCGTCTCATGATTCGAATCACGAGTCTGGTGGGTTAACTTTGGTTGTTTTTTTAATTAATTTTTTTTTCAATTTTATCTTTCAATACTGAGTTGATTGAGAGTTAGACTTCATAATTTGTTTTAATTTTCTTTTTACTGGGTTATCTGGGTCTCATGACCCGAGTTGTAAGTTTGACAGGTTAACCTGATTGATTTTGATCAATTTTTTTTCTTTTTTAATTGATTTTTTTTTCAATTTCATCATTCAATATTAAGTTTATTGAAAATTATATTTCATAATTTGTTTTTATTTTCTTTCCATGATGTTATTCACATATCATAACTCGAGTCATGAGTTTGCCGAATTAACCTAAGTTGACTCGGTATTTTCTTTTTTAATCAAACCTTTTTTCAATTTTATCTTGCAAGGCTTGAATGAGAATCAAGCTTCATAATCTGTTTTAATTTGCTTTTTATTAAGTTATCTTGATCTCATCACGTGAGTTGCGAGTTTAACAGGTTAACTTGAGTCATTTCTTTTGTCCTTTTTTAATTGATTATTTTTCAATTTTATACTTTATTATTGGGTTTATTGAAAAATGTGCTTTATAATTTATTTTGACTTATTTTTTATGAGGTTATTATGGTCTTATGACCCAACATATAAATTAACAGATTAACCTGAGTTGATCCGAATGAATCCAATATGGTTTTATCTAAATATTTATAAAATAATTTCTTATTTTGAATATTTATTTTAAGTTAAATTATGTTTTTATCAATTTTCTATATTGTTTTTAGACCTATCAAATTGATCCAGTCATATCAAGTTAATTCTCATAAAAATTTTAAAAAAAAACTGTAAAAAGCTATTTTTTTTAACTTAAAAAAAAATTGTGCAATAATCTAGTCATTGTGCAAGTATATATATGCGCGCGCGCGCAGACCACGGTAGTAACAAGTTGGTGTGGTGCCACGCAACAGCCACATGGCATATGGATACTTGCTGTATGGATCTGATCAGGAGAACAGAGAGAACTAGAAGACAAAAGTACCAGTTTCGCAAAAGCCGGCAAAAACCTGGTCTGAATTGTAAAATAATTCCATGCTTGTCAATATTTCAACATGACAAAAAAGTAAAAGAAAAGGTAAAGTAACATTTCTCAATACAAAACAAAAACTCTAAAAAGGGATGGGATTTGAGTGCACAATTCATTCCTTCAGGGCTCCAGCTCCACCAGCCCTCATCTTGTAAGAACCGCACATTCTACTTGAGCGGGCAATCTTGTACAGAATCTGATGGGTATGGTTTTTTAAAAACCTCCCTTGTTTAAAATCATAGCATAAAATCATAATCTAAAAATGAGATTATATTTTCTTTATACTCAATTTCATGTTGGTCTAGGACTCATCCACACTCAACTCCACCTTGAACTAAGACACATCCGCGCTCAACTCTAAATTAGGTCATGACGTGTCCACACTTAACTTTACCTAGGGCCAAGACGCGTCCCCGCCAAACCATTCTTGGGATCAGCACACAAATTGAACCCCAAGTTTCTTTGGATTCAGTGTATGAGCTGGACTCACCTCCTATTGGGTTCAGCGTATAGCTAAAAAGTAATCTCACACTAAACCTCCTCTACTTTGGACTTGAGTTAGTAATTATGATACCCATCACATCTCATTAATTATGAATAAGCAGTTCATGCTTATATATATTAATGAGATGTGATGACACGAACAAGAAAATAATATTATCTAATAAATTAAAACAACCTAGTCTTTTACTATGGACTGCACAGTGCAGTCCATAGTAAAAGCTGAGCTGCCTTTTTTTTTTTGTCTTTTGCTTTTTTTTAATAAATATTTTTTTGTTTAATTTTTTTTGTTAATATTAAATTTTTCATAACACGGATTCCGGGTTTGACGGGTTAAACTAGATTTTTTTTGTTTTTCTTTTTAATTAATTTTTTCGTTTAATTTAGTTTGTTAATGTTAATTTTTTTCTATTTAATTATCAAATTTTTATGACACGGATTCCAGGTTTGATGGGTTAACCCGTAAATTTTTTTTCCTAATCAATTATCAAACTTTCATTGACATGAATCCCAGATTTGACGGGTTAACCTGGTTTAAAGAGTTAATCCAGTTAATTCAGATTTTTTTTTCTTGTTCTTCATTATTTTTTTTTTCTTCATGTAGACTTTTTGTTCTTTGTTTTTTTCTTTTTAATTGATTTTTTTTTAAATTTAGTTTTTTAATGCACAGTACAGTACATAGTAAAAGCTGAGCTATATATATATATATATATATGCTTTTTGCTTTTTGCTTTGTTTTTTTTAAGTTGTTTTTTTTGTGTTAATGCTAATTTTTTTTCTTTTCTATTTAGTTATCAAACTTTCATAACATGGATTTCGGGTTTAACAGGTTAACCCATTTTTTTATGGTTTTTCTTTTTAATTTAGTTTGTTAATGTTAATTTTTTTTCTATTTAGTTATCAAACTTTCATGACACGAATTCTGGTTTGATAGGTTAACCTAGCTAATTCTGGGTTAACCCGTAAAATTTTTTTTTCCTAATCAATTAACAACTTTTATGACATAAATCCACGTTTGACGGGTTAACTTAGTTTGAAGGGTTAACTCAGTTAATTCAGTTTTTTTTTCTTTTTCTTCATTCGGTTTTTTTTTTCATGTAGGTTTTTTGTTCTTTATTTTTTTCTTTTCAATTAATTTTTTTTTGTTTAGTAGTATTTTTTTTGCCTTTTCTCTTTTTTTTTAATTCATTTTTTAAAATTTAGTTAGTTAATGCATAGTGCAGTACACAGTAAAAACTGAGCTGTCTTTTCTTGTTTTTTTCTTCTTCTTTTTTTTGCCTTTTGCTTTGTTTTTTTAAGTTGTTTTTTTTTTGTTTTTTTCTTTGATTTTTAAATGAATATTTTTTTTTTGTTAATGTTTAATATTTTTGTATTTAGTTATCAAACTTTCATAACACGGATTCCGAGTTTGACGGGTTAACCCAGATTTTTTTTTTCTGATTTTTCTTTTTAATTAATTTTTTCATTTAATTTAGTTTGTTAATGTTAAATTTTTTTCTATTTAGTTATCAAACTTTCATGACACGGATTATGGGTTTGACGGGTTAACCCAGCTAATTCTGAGTTAACCTGTAATTTTTTTTCTAATCATTTATCAAACTTTCATGACACGAATCCTACGTTTGACGGGTTAACCTGGTTTGAAGGGTCAACCCAATTAATTCAAATTATTTTTCTTTTTCTTCATTAGTTTTTTTTTCATGTAGGCTTTTTTTTTCTTTATTTTTTTCTTTTCAATTAATTTTTTTTTGTTTAGTAGTTTTTTTTTTGCTTTTACCCTTTTTTTCTTCTTAATTGATTTTTTTAAAAAATTTAGTTTGTTAATATTAATTTTTTTTTTCTATTTAGTTATCAAACTTTCATAACATGGATCACAGGTTTGACGGGTTGACCTGGTTTGACGGGTTAACCTAGTTAATTCAGATTTTTTTTCTTTCTTCATTAGTTTTTTTTCTTCATGTAGGTTTTTTTTCTTTGTTCGTTTTTCTTTTTTATTAATCTTTTTTTTGTTTAATTTAGTTCATTAATATTAATTTTTTTCTATTTAGTTATTACACTCTTATGACATGAATCCCAAGACCCGATTTGGTGGGTTAACCCAGTTGATTCAGATTTTTTCTCTTTTTCTTCTTTAGTTTTTTTCTTCTAATTTCATCTTTAAATATTGTAATTAACTATAACTAAAAGGTATCAACCTTTTTTCTTTCAATTTCATGACATGAATCCCAAGTTTGACGAGTTAACCTGGTTTGACCGGTAAAACCAGTTGATTCAGATTTTTTTTCTTTCTCTTAAGTGGTTTTTTTCTTTCAATTTCATCTTTTAATATCGATTTAATTAAGAATTAAACTTTATGATTTGTTTTGTTTATTGTTCATTGGATTATTGTGATCTCATAAGGGATTTTAATGTACCCCTCCTTGCAAAGCACTATTAATCGGAATAATGCTTTGCTTTATTGTTTTTCTTTTCAATTAATCTTTTTTTTAATTTCATTCTATAATATTAAATGTTTTTCTTTTTAATTATCACACTTTTATAACACGACCTTGCAGGCAGATCCATATCCAAGGCTCCGGGTTTGATGTTGCAACCAAACTCACTTAAACTTGGGTCATGCAAGTTTGATATTATTATTAATATTATAAATATAACTTTTGGGTCAGGCGTAGCATATAGACCCAATGTTCTTAGGTATAGTTTTAAAAAAAACCTAACACTCTCAAATCTTAACTTTTTTTGATATTTTTTATGCAAAAAAAATTAATCCGCGGTATAGCACGGGCCACGTTTCTAGTTATTTTATTATTACGAGATTATATTTTTACCCCTCATATGTCGTATGAAGCAAGGCAAGTTAAGTAATATAAAAGAAAGCTGGAGTACATAGAAAAAAAAGGTTTGAAACCTTATATTTCAATACTAAAACATATTCATTTTCTTCTTCCCTAACTTTTACTTTCTCTTCTCCTATTTTTTTTTTTTATAATTAAAAGCTTATTAATTTCTTTATTAATGTCTTTTTTCCATATAAAAATACCTCCTACAGACTTGATTTTCAAAAAATTCCCCGTCAACACCCGGGATTTCTAAGGGATATTATGCAGGTATTAATTCAATAAAAAATTTACAACCCCTAAAGAAATCTATTAAAGAAGAAGTCTATATATTCTGTAATTGAAGGTGTAATTTACAGGAGTCCTCAGGGAAAAAAAATTTCAAGAATATTCCATGTGCTCATCAGAACCAATGCCACTTAGAAGCTGAGTGATTCTTCTCTCATAAAGAGCAAAACCATTAGCCTCCCAGCTGGGCTCCCTATAAAACTTGCACTGCTGGTCTTTCGCTTCCATTTTCAGCAGCTTTCTGATCATTACTGCTTTGTTCCGGACTCCTTGTGATTGTGCGCTCGCTCCCGAATGGAGTATCTCTTCACTTCATCCTTTTTATTGATGTTAAGAACTAATAATGCCTTCACAACACTTCCAAAAAGTCTTATTGTGCAATGAAAATCAGATCACGCCCTCAATCTCCCATTCACGGAACCATCTCCTTCTGATAAAACCATCACAGCGTAGACAGAGTGCACCAGAGATGAATGGTAGTGATAGGCGACAAAGTGTGCACGTTATTCTGAGATCCTGGCCTCACAACCCAAGTTTTCATCCAAAGACTAGGACAAGCCTTGCAAAAATCAGGAAATTTTTTTCTTTCGCTTTCATGTAATGCAAAAGATATCTAACTCACTTTTTACACATTTATCCTCCTCAACAATCTTGAGGCAATTTAAAACAAGAACACAAAAATAACCCTGTTGAAACCATTGCTTATCCTTCTAGGTTGTAATAATTGTGTGCCAAAACACGCTCGAGTGAGAAGTTCAGTCTTGTCAGCACCGACTTCCAGAAGCACAGCGCATTTAGAGAGCAACCCGCGAGCATTTGATTGAAGAAGAGAAGATCGAATGTGAAACGATCGTTGACATGGGATCCGCAAGAGCTTTTCTTTTCCTTTGCATGTTGGCCCCATTTAAATGTACAAACTGACATTTAACAGACTGATCAAACCAAACAGCAAAAGGTACCAGCAAGTCCTTACTAGGAATCTGCTTCTTTCAGGATGGATGGTTCAGTTAAAGTATTTGAAGTAAAAAAAAAATCCTAGGCTTTTTTCTCTGTAATTCAGGTCTGTTTCTTTCCTTCTCTTTCTTTGGTTTCTTGTTTGGCTTTGTATACACTCTGTTTGGTTTCCAAGAAACTTAAAGAGAAAAGGAATTGAAAACAAAAAGAAATTTGTCAATTTGAGAGAATGTAGGTTTATTTTCCTCACTGAAGAGCTAAAACAGAAGCAATTGTGAAATTCTAAAGGTATCTAGTTCCGTTTTTTAGTTTTTTTCTTAAGAAAATAAACAGAGTGAATGTGATTTCTTGCTGAAGAAGTTTGGATTTTCAAGTTTTTGAGGATTGAATTATTTTGGTTTGACAAGTATAATTTGCTTTTTAATTAAAATGTTGTTTACTTAAAGTTTAAACTCGAAGAAAAAATTTATAACTCTATGCCGGGTAAGTGGGTGCTAAAACATTGTGTCACAGGTGTTGGATTTTCATGGTGATATTCCAGAATTTAACTATGTAGTTAATAAGGTCTGCTGGCATCAAAGGCTTTCTTTAGTTATTATTAGAGAGTACTGAGCTGTTCTGTGCCTGAATTGCAGCTCCCCCTCCATTTGCATCCATTATAGCAATGTCGAGTTTGGAAGAGCCGCTTGGTTTCGACAAGTTGCCTAGCATGAACACCATTGACCGAATTCAAAGTTTCTCCTCTAGTGCTTGCCGGCCCAGGGTTGATGATATGGGAATGGGGTATTGCTGGATTGAGGGAAGGGTTTGCAGCTCATCCAACAGTTGTGAGTAAGTGCAAATGCATGATTAAACTATCCTTGTATTAACAAAGGATCCTGTGGAGGTGGAAGAATGATCAGCTCTTTAATAATTACACAACGTGGGGGTTTGATTATAGAGTTTGGAAGGAAGAAGAGGTAGCTGCAATAACAATTTTTCATGCCCCTAGACAAGGCATTTTCTCAAAATATAAGAGAACTCTTTGACTAGTAGACGCTCATTTTTCCCTCAGTTTAGTGCTGTAATGATAAAAAGAATATAAGGGTCTGAAGCTTTGTCATAATTATGACGTCAAGAACTAAAGGCTAGATTGTTCTCCTTTGGGTTGTACTGGAAATAGAGAAAACTGCATTTTCTGCTCTATTAAGCGACCCTTGCAGTAATTGTTTTTAACACAATTCTATTAACAATTTCAAATTTGTTTGCAGGGAAGATTATGAGTATACAAGAGAGACATTTCCTTGCAAAAGACACACAAGGGACCTGTCCCAAGGAAACAGGAGGACTATGAGCTTAATTAGGCAGCAACCATGTGGTGTCTGGAAGCATTTGTGATTCACAGTATTTTCCTGATCATCAGTATAGTTACCAATAAGGTGATTCCATAATGGAATCAGAACTGTAATTTTATTTTTCTCTTAAAATTAGATGATTGTAGTCATTATTGTTGTTTAAGTACATAAAGTCCCCACGTTCATATCTTTAGGCTGTTGCATTTGTGTGTTGGTCCACCATTTAAATTTCTAGTGTTTCAGAACTGTGCTACAATTTGTTCAATATGGATGTTTCTGAATCATGTTCTTTTATCTTTGATTGGGAAAGTAGTTCTTGAAAGGTACACTAAAATTTGTGAAGGTCGTGGAAGTTGGTCCAAGGGATGGTCTGAAAAATGAGAAAAATATTGTGCCTACAGATGTAAAGGTTTCATAGACTAGTATCTTCTGGGTTGCCAGTTGTTGAGGCCACAAGTTTTGTTTCACCCAAATGGGTACCTCAGGTAATTTGATTAGGTTTTAATTATAACTTCAAGTTTATCTTATTTTGCAAATGTTTTTAGTGCAATTGAAGCAGATCCAAGTGGTTTTGATCAACCTGTATTATGCTTAAATATCTTTTTACTTAAAAAACATGCCGAATATAAGCAGTGGTAGATGCTGTATAATAAGGAAAATACTTGTGTGAAATGCTGGCATCGATCAGCCTCTTCAAAATGTTTTGATGTTTAAGGAGATGGAAGCTTTACCTTTGCTTTTGTACCAGACTCCAATGGTTCTTGTTGCCTGATTTCGTTTATTGTCACCGAGTTGCACATTTTCTTTACGAGTTATTTTGCCTGCTTTCCATCGCAAAAATAAACCAAAATAGTAATTGTCTGTTATCTGCAACTTGTGATTATTCAGTTTATAATACTCTTTTTGCAAACATGTATTCGTGTCTGAATACAAACTTGCCATCATCTCTTGTTCCTGGCATAACCCAGTTCTCAGATAGTCTTAATTTCTTTTAGGGCTCAGATATTCTCTTGATTTCCTTTTCCTTCTGTGATGCTAGTGGAGCTTCTTGTGTAGAATCCCCCTTGCAAATGATATTGCTCCTCTGTGAAAGGAATTCATGGGTATTTTATTCAACAAATTTTTGGAGTTCTATTGTAATGACCTTTGCATCAGACGAACATCATCTCTTACAAACATCTATATTCGCATTCATAACAAATATTTTTGTTTTTGTGTCTATTCTTTTTTTATTGTAGCAAATAATTACCTCTCTCTCTCTCTCTCTCTCTCTCTCTCTCTCTCTCTCTCTCTCTCTCTCTCTATATATATATATATCTTGCTTTCCAGCTATTCATTGACGTCCTTTTCCTCTTTGTTTTGTTGCCCGCTTATAGTTAGCAGATGCAAGAGATGTGAGGGCTCTAAGTTGCCTGTTCTGACACCTATTTTTGTTTTCTGTCTTCATGTGCATGTCTGTTGGATTTTAACAGAATAAAATGCGTTAGCAATTATCAAACTTTTTCTTTGAAGTTCACTGATTTATTGATCATGCCAGACTTATTAAAAACAATAAAAATAAAGCTTTAAATGTAAATAATAAGCAGCACAATCTGCTGCTGCTGATACATAACATAATAAAAATAATGACTAAACAAAAAGGATTATATATATCAATCCTAACAGAATTTAACAAATTCAAAATAATAAGTGTTTTATTAAAACTAAAACTCGTATCAGCTTTCACATCAGCAGACTCCACATCAGCAGCTTCTGAGGCATCAATTCAACACTCCTTTTTGGCTATGAAGCTGCAGACTCCAAGTCTTTGTCTAAAGAATTCATACTTAGCTTTAGGAAGTGACTTAGTCAGAATATCAGCATTTTGATTTTCTGTTTTGCAATAGATCAACTGTATTTCACCTTCTCTTTGAACTTCTCTTAGGAAATAGAGTTTCAGTTTAAAAAGTTTTGTTTTGCCATGAAACACAGGATTTTTTGCAATTGAAATTGCAACTTGATTGTCTACAAGTATCTGTGTGCTTTCCTTTTGCTCCATTTGCAGATCAACCATCAATTTTCTAATCCAAATAGCCTGATTCACGGCAGCAGTAGCAGCAACATACTCTGCCTCTGCTGTGGATTGAGCTATGACTTCTTGCCTCTTTGAACTCCACAAAAAAATAGCAGAACCAAAGCTAAAACAATAACCTGAAGTGCTCTTCATGTCATCAACACAGCTGGCCCAATCACTGTCAGAATAACCATGGAGTATGGAGTTTTTAACTTGACAAAACTTCAATCCATAGTCAATTGTTCCTTTCATGTATCGAACAATTCTTTTTGCTGCTTGAAAATGAATTTCACTTGCATAATGCATATACCTTGAAAGTATACTTGTAGCATTCAAAATGTCGGGTCTTGTTGTAGTAAGATACATCAAGCATCCTATTAAGGTTCTATAAAGTGTTTCATCAATCTTTGCAGCCCCATCTTCTTTGCAAAATTTCTCCTTTTGATTCATTGGTGTTGTTGTTGATCTGCACTCTTCCATGTTGAACTTCTTTAAAGTCATTTTGGCATATTTTTGCTGGGATATGAAGATTTCATTCTGCTTTTGTTGAACTTCCATGCCAAGAAAGAATGTCATCTTTCCCAAGTCAGTCATCTCAAAAACATTCTTCATTTCTCTTTGGAACACATCATTATGCTCCATGTTACTTCTGTCACAGTAAGTCATCCACATAAAAAGAAACCACAAGCAATTCATCATTGATTTTCCTGAGATAGAGTGTAAATTCACTTAGACTTTTTGTAAAGCCTAAGTCTAACAAATGTGCATCAATCCTGCTGTACTCAGCCCTTGGTGCTTGCTTTAAACCATAGAGAGCCTTTTTTAGTAGATATACTTTCTCCTCTTCTTCTTGAATGACAAAACCTTCAGGCTGCTCCACAAGTATTTTCTCCTCCAAATATCCATTTAAGGAAGCAGATTTGACATCCATTTGATGTATAGTCCAGTCATTTTGAGCAGAAAGAGCAAACAACATTCTTATAGTATCAAGCCTAGCAACCGGAGCAAAGGTTTCAGAGAAATCCACCCCAAACATATGAGCATATCCTTTGACAACAAGCCTTGCTTTGTGTTTGTTTATAAAATCGTTAGCATTGAACTTGGTTCTATAAACCCATTTGACTCCTATGGCTTTTTTATATGCATGTCTGTTCACTAGCATCCAAGTCTGATTTTTCTCAATCATCATAAGCTCCTCCTTCATTGCAGCCATCCAATGTTGATCTGCAACAACTTCTTCATATCCTGCAGGTTCAATTATTATTGTAACTCTAATAGATATCAGAGAGCTATCTGATTTTTGTAACAGATTCATCATTAACATCAACATTCTCCTCTTGAGATTCAAGCTTATTTTTCTCCCAGATCCAGCTTTCTGACTCAAAGAATTAGATGTTCCTGCTAACAATTACTTTATTGTCTTGTGAAAGATAAATCCTGTAGGCTTTGGAGACTAAACTGTAGCCTACAAAGATTCCAGGTTCTGTCTTTTTATCAAGTTTGTCTCTCTTGACCTACGGAATGTAAGAGAAGCAAAGACAACCAAAAGTTTTTAAATTTTGCAACTTTGGTTTATAGCCATACCATGCCTTAAATGGAGTTTTTTGTTGCAGAGCTTTGTTGGAAATCTGTTCAAAAGAAACACTACTGTGTTTGCAGCCTCAGCCCATAAATTCTTTGGCAATCCTTTGTCATGCAATAAACATCTTGTCATCTCCATGAGTGTTCTGTTTTTCCTCTCAACAACCTCATTTTGCAGAGGGGTATAAGGTGTTGTCAACTGATGTTCAATGCCTTCCTTTTCATAGAACTTGTTGAATTTTTCTGAGGTATATTTTGTTCCATTATCTAATCTGATCACCTGCATTTTGTATGTGCTTTGTTTTTCCACCCAAGCTTTCAACTTCCAGAAGATGTCAGCAACTTCAGATTTATACTTCTTGAAATAAATCCCGCACATTCTTGTATGATCATCAATGAAAGTAATGTAATACTTACTGCCATTCAATGATGATGTTTTCAAAGGTCCTCCCATATCAGTGCGCACCAGCTGTAGTTTCTGTGTAGCTCTCCAGCTTTTATTTTGTGGAAAAAAAAGTCTTATCTGCTTCCCATACTGGCAGGTTGCACACAAAGGAAGTTCTTCTTCTAAATCAGGTAAGCCTTTCACAAGATTGTTCTTCTTCATAAAGAGTAGAGCTATATGATGAAAATGCCTCAATCTTTTATACCAAAGCATTGTATTGTTATTTTCTTCATGTACTGCAGCTTGTTCTTCTTCTGTAAAATTCAAAGCAAAGCTTTTACTTTGCATCTGAATTTTAAAGACTTCCTTGTTTTGTGCATCAATAATCAAACAAAACTTGTCTTCAAACAGCACCTTATATCCTTTTTCCAGCAACTGACCAACACTCAAAAGATTTTGATTAATTTCAGGAACATATAAGACATCAAAAATTAATTTTAAACCTATGTTGCCTTTGATTTCCACTGTCCCTTTACCCTTTACTGCGAGATATGCCCCATTTCCAATTCTCACTTTAGAAATGGCAGTTCTGTCAAGCCTTTTGAAAAGCTCTTTATCATAGGTCATGACAATTCTGTTAAGGCGAGATCTTGTGCCCCTCTTGCATTCGAAGTCGGCTTAATTTGTGCATATAATTCAAAGATGGATTTTGCTTTCAATGGTGGAGTGGAAGAATCTTGAATGGTATGTCGACGACTTGAATCAGTAGCCTTATTGCTCATGGATGCGACAATGGTGATCATGTTCCTCCTAGTTTCCATTGAGAGTTTGTTGAAAATTCTTTCTTGAAGGGAAGAGATGAGAGGTAGAGATGTCCCCAGTGGAGTCGCCAGAAATTTGTAGACATAATTTTGTGCACCTAAAATTAAACAAGCACACATGTACAAATATATGATTTTATTAAATATATGAATGGGTACAATCTCTACGTAATATATTCTTTTAAAAGAACAAGGCAATCCTCTGATTCTTCCCTTGAATTTGATGTGTGGTGACTTGATTTATTTGAGTAATCAAGCTGAGATTTGTGCTTTGCAAGAACGTGAATTTGGGCGTGTATTGCGAAGCAAGATTTGATGCTTTGAAGAGTACATTTGATTCATCTTCAAAGTGTTCTTGAAGAACTCTTATGTGGCGTTTTAGCTTGATCTAACAGAGCTTCGTTCTTTGTAGACTTCAAGCGTAAATGAAGGAGGTTTAAGAACTCTTTGAGAAAGAGCTTCCTTGCTTGGAGAGAGAGAGAGAGAGAGAGAGAGAGAGAGAGAGAGAGAGAGAGAGCTTCCTTACTTGAAGAGCTTGTCTTGAAGAAAATTTGTATCTCCCGGAATCCTCCTTCCTTTAGGTTGAGGCCCTCTATTTATAGAGATCTGTAGGGGTTCTCAGGTCCTTTTCCAATGCCACACGGCATAATTTTATTGTTTGATATTTATTGACGGGATCTTGCATTTATGATAAGATATCTGATGGGATCTTGTATTTATGACCAGATACTTGAATATTTCATCCTAGGTGTCAACTTTTTATTGGTCAAGAAATATATGAAGGCTTATTTATTTTCCATGTCATTTATTTTAATTTTATTTATCCTTTCTTTTAAAGAATAAAATAAAACATGGCGAAATTTGATTAGTAGAAAATTTATCTTTCTACAGTTGCAACCGAAGATATTGTCTACATGCTTCATGGACTTGGTGTGATAACTAACGTGGATCTGGTGAAACTCCTCTCTGCTGGGGATTTCATTTGCATGCAATTAGGTTGTCCATCCGGATCAAAGACAGCTGTGGTTTTAAGCCAAGTTACAGCCGATGCCTCTAAGATATAAGACGTTTCAGCTATGCATGTTTATACCAGATAAACTATTCAGCTGTCTTGTGAGTATACTTTCTATACAGAGAAGAATAAAACAAACCCAGAGCTATATATATAAATTCAGTAATTATAATCTGTAGCAAAATAATGAACACATTCTAATATTTGCTTTCAGAGCAGAAGCTGCCCGTGGCAGCAAATAGAAGGGGAAGGCTGCTAACTTGGATAACGAGATGTTATCAGCACTATGGTTATGCTTTACATCTGCTTGCCCCTCTTGATTTCTACTTCATGATCTCAGCTCTTTTAGGAAAGGAATGTTGCGGGTGAAAGGCATAGTGAATGATGAAATACGGCATCCAAATCACCACTATTTGCTCCCCATTTGGAAGTCAAGGTAATTGATTACTTATGAATCTTTTGTTGTGCTGAAAAGATCAATGGTAGATTACCTGTGCCAGGCTCTCACTAGATGATCACCCTGTTTGCTCATTAAAGGAGAGCAAAAAAAAAAAAGGCAACTGAGATCTTCGAAGTCCATATATGAGGAATGTTAAAGAGAGAGAAGAGGAGACGTGAAGTAAGTAGACATGCCAATAGGCAATAGTCCCGTGCCCACGAGTGGCTGGCAATGTATAATGCTCATTGCTCAACTGCAGTAGGGAACTAGGGATTCAGTATTCAGTTTTTCTCTTGTTAATCTTTCCGTTCAAAATGGTGGCTTCATTTTTTTATGCTAGTTGGCCTCCACAGGATTACGTTTTAACCACACAAGTCTCACTTCAAGAACTTGCATCTGAATCCATTTTTCCTCTACTATATTTGGAAATATCCAAGTGAACTAGACAATATCTCGTCCCGCCTGCTTAACCTTGATAACATGATAAGAACACAGGAATAGAAAATTAGGACCGTAAACATTTCCGTTGATGCTTATAATTTTTAGGTATTGTTTGTGATTATTATAGCGGTTGAAATTTAAAATGGTTTTTACTTAGAAATATATTAAAATTATATTTTTTTAAAAAAATTATTTTTAATATCAGTTTATTAAAATAATTTAAAAATATAAAAAAATTAAAATTTAAAGAAACATGATTTACACCGCGTTTTTAAATAGGCTCTTAATAGTCGATGCAATAGCAATTACCCATCAGACTAGTGTAGTCCTCTCTTTTCGCTTATGTAAAACGAATGAATGTTGTCTGGCTAGCCACTATATGCCTAGTTATCATCTTGAGCTTCTGCTTCCATGCCAATGATCGCGTTTACAACAAAACTTACACACCATGTTGCTCATCTCTTCTTTTTGTGTGATGAAATATCACTTGGGATTTATTTTAATTCCTATACTTGTTGAGAGTTGCATGGGCCAAGAAATAAGGCGCATGAGGCTACAAGGTGTGAAAGTTTGTGGAAGTAGTTGAGACCCCAATGATGGTAGAGCACCATGACCTTGACCAGCAAGAAAAAGCTAAACAAAAAGCAAATAAATAAAGGGAGCAATCACTCTAATTGCTAGCCCAGTACCAACATATAATTCTCTGCCTCAATGATGCCTATTACACTCACAGCCACACTGTCTGATCGTGCCATTCTTTTCTGCTCCTAAGTCAGTCAAAGCCATTCAGCCCACTCAATACAGTGGTCACATTGCTCACAGCTTCAACTTTGTAGAGTGGTGGGTGCATATTGTAATGCAACTGATCATAATGTATACGATGCTTCTTTTTATTGTGCGCATACACTGCATGGCTTGCCTAATATTCCCCAAAACTTACCGCCTAGCTAATTAATTAGTTTAAGTAAATGCTAGCTTGCAAGAAAGAAAAGATCAGGAGCCGATCGAGTTCAATCATGGATTATGACTGATTGAGGCATTGAAACACGAGTAAGGTGTAAGCACTAATTAAGATTTAGATCTACAGCTGGTCTTGATAAAGATACGCACGGCGGTCTCCTTTTTATTCATTGCAATTCATAACAGAGCAGCATTAGAGGGACATTTCGATGACTTGGTGTTCAAGCAGAAGAGGACATTCCTTTCCTTTTGCACAAGTGTGGCTGTTACAGATCTGCATGGACATTCAAATTACTGCACGGTACTCTAAAGTATCAAGGCAGTAAGGTGATTCTGGGCCCAGATAACAATTCGATCAATCCTCCTCCTTCTTCTTCTTGTTTTTTTTTTTATCTTCTTTTTGTAATAAAAAATATATTTAAAACCTAATCAATTATTTCCCATAAAATTATAATTCGAATTCGATCGATGGTCTTTTTTTCTCATCTTTATATATTCGTTGGACTGAACCCTGATTGTAACAAGGCAACTTGCCTCGTAAATGGGTTTTTACATTTATTAATCAAATTCTCACTGTCGTTAAAAAACAATTATGCTTTTCTCATTATTACTTATCAATAAACTATAAGAATAATTGTTTATACTATAGCAACAAGGATTTTACATGATTAATTCGTTATTAATTAGGATATATAGCAAAATTCTGTCAACAAAACAAAAAAAGGAAGCCAAATTAATATTAACAGAAAAAAAAAAAAAAAAAAAGCGCATAAGCTGTAGCAAACAGTCCTGTGCACATAGACACAAGAAACTTTTCATTGCAACACGTAAATTATGATTTTGTCGTTTGAAGAAAATTTGGGGTGAATATTGTAAGCATCAACGGAAATGTATTTAATTTTTGAAGAATTGTTTTTAATTTTATAAAATAAGCTTTATTTTATTAAAAAAATTATTATTTTGAATTAATATTTATTATAGCATGTTCGGCCTTGCATAATTTTTTTTTCTATTAAATTTAATTCACTTAGTTTCATCTATGCTTCTCTGTTTATTATCTTTTATTAATTTTAATAAACAAATTTAGTACATATAAATAAATAAATATCTCATTTTACGAGATCAAATATTTTAATCTACAATCATCTCTTAATCTGTTCAATTTCCTTTTTAGTTATTGTTAATGGCTTTGTTTTAGTTATTTACATAAATGCTTATCAATTTATTTGATTAGATGTCTGGATAGACTTTTTTATTTACACTTTGAGTTTTTTTATATAATAAAACATATCGAAATAGTATGTATATTAGGGATTTCTTTTTTAAAAAAAATCTACAACCTCTAGCGGAACACGAGTCAAATAGTTAGTTATAGTGTACTAAAAGAGCTAGGTGGTGCTTTTACTGTGCACCACCTAAAAAATACTATTAATTTTAATAGTGTTTTTTTTCTTTTGTCATTTTTTTAAATCTATATTTCTTTTTCTAATTTTGTACTTCAGTATTTAGTTTACTGAAGATTGAGCTTCATCATTTATTGTGGTTTACTTTATACGTGGTTAACTCGGTTTCATAACGTATATCATAGATTTGGCGGGTTAACTCGATTGACTCAAGTTTTTTTTGTCTTTTTTTAATTGATAATTTTTTTTAATTTTATCCTTCAACATTAGGTTAATTGAGAATTAAATTTTATAATTTATTTAGGTTTGTTTTCTATAAGATTATCTTGGTCTCGTAACTCGAGTTGCAAGTTTGGTGGGTTAATCTAGTTGACTCGAGTTTTTTTGTTTTTTTTAATTGATAGTTTTTTCAATCTCATTCTTAAGCATAGAGTTGATTATGAATTAGGTTTCATGATTTACTTTGATTTACTTTTTATGAGATTATCCAAGTCTTATGACTCAAGTAACGTGTTTTGCAACTTATCCGAGATAGAATAAGTTGTTTTATTGTGTCCTGTTTTTATATTGAGTTTTAAAAAAAATTTCAACCTCCAACAGTGGATTTATTAAAAATTAGGTTTCATAATTTATTTTGATTTACTTTTTATAAAGTTATCTCAGTCTTATAACCCTGATCATAGGTTTGACAAGTTAACTTGGGTTGACTCGGGTCATTTTTTTGTTTACTTTTTATGATGTTATCCTGATCTCATGATTCGGGTCACGGATTTGACAGATTAACTCAGGTCAAATTGTTTTGTTATTTTTTAATTATTTTTGTTTTAATTTTATTATTCAACATTGGGTTGGTTGAGAATTAACCTTCATAATTTGTTTTGATTTGCTTTGTATAGAGTTATTATGGTCTCATGATCCATATCAAGGGTTTAACAAGTTAACTCGGGTTGACTCAGATCGATTCAATATATTGTCGTTTCAATATATGTATTAGACACATATAGTAAAATTCATGACATATGTTGAAAAAAAAAAAAAACAAATACGGTGAAAGAAAGGAGTGTAGTCTTCAGTTTCAGTTTTCATTTCCAGTAATAATATAAAAGTTATGTGAGGAGTTGCTAACATCAATTATCCATGACTTTCATGTATTAGCTTTTCTATAATGTGATTATATATGTAAAGTGAACGAAGACAACATCATTCTCTAGGAAAAAAGATCACGCCATGTATGTAAACCCTCCCCCTACCTTCGTGGCCCACCGGTCAGCTCCTGCCAGTTTGACCATTTTGAATTTTGTTAGATTTCCTTTGGAATGATCGATTGATTAGATCTTTCATTAAACCCCCGATTTTTATTTTTATTTAAAAAAAAAACATTTCAAGGGAATGATCAAAGCCCACATATATTATGATAAAACATTACAGCATGCACAATAAATTAATTTTTAAGATTATATATATATATATCGTGCATCTTCTTTGTTTTGATAATTAAGAAGATCAGATCTTATAGTAAAATAAAATCATTCGAAATGTTAAAGCCACAGGCCCACAACCTCTGTCTCCCTCTTTCTTTTTTTTTTCTTTTTTTTTTTTGTGTTTTGGTTTTCTAAGGTTAACATGTGCTTCTCCACTGACCAGTCAGGACACCTGAAACCAACTAGAAAAACTTACAAACACTTACACACGAGTACACAGCAAACAAGCTAGCTTCTCGCAGAAGTCACCCCTTGAATATTGCAGCAAACCAAACCTAAAATACATTAGGGAAAGATTCATTTGTATAAAAAATCACCTGACATGAGAATATTAATTAATATTAGGTCGAGACACCCACTCCTTTCTCTGTCCCTCTCTTATCTTTTGTTGTAGATATATGCAACATATCTAAAATCTGCCAGCATAAACTGCTACTCTCTCCCTCCCTCCCTCTCTCTATCTGGTACTCCGTGTATGAGAGTTTCTCAAGGAAAACATCAGCTCTGAAAATCTGTATCCAAACACTCTCGCAGCGCCATATTTATCGTTTCCTTTGAGGCATCGAGCCCTATGCATTTTGACTCCTGCCTCACATTGACTAGCCTCATTTTCACAAGCTCAAACTCCTAAGAAACCCACCAGCAACACGCACAAAAGTCTCCCATTACAAACCACATCCAGCTTTCTCGTACTTTTCTCTTGGGATTCCTTTTAAAGGGCCTTTAAAATCAGATCCAAGAAGGAATTTCCTTTCTCTTTTCCCTTTTTTTATAGGGTTTTGGGCCAAGAATTCTATGCATGGTCTGAGATATATATAGGTAAAGAATGAGGCAGCTGATGGGTTTGAGAAAAGAATTGGCTTGCCTAGCAGTCATATTTTTTATACTTCTGCTGTTAGAGACTTCATCTCTTCCTGATAGGTCAGCCAGATATGGAAGCTCCAAAAATACTGGGGCTACATCTCAGTTAATGGGTCCTGTTAAATCGCATGGTGGTGGCCTAAGAGGAGACAAAGATGAAGGAGGTGATGCAACTTTGGGTGATGAAAAGAGGAAAATCTTTACAGGTCCCAATCCTTTGCACAATAGGTGAATATCTAGAGAAAGCTTGTTTTATCTTCGTATATGTAAGATTTATGAAGCCATGTCATTTTCTATTTTTTAAAGCTTTTTTCGTTTGTTAACTATCATATTAAGAAATTGTTCGGTGCAGAAGTTGAAATATTATTTTGTTAGTTTTTTATTTTATTTTTAATAATAATTTTCTTTATATATATATTTTTAAATAAAAAAACACTTCTCTGAATTGTATAGTCTCAGTTAAAATGCATATAGATCGAAGTTTTTTATATATTTGACATGTAAATAGAAAGAAATTAAATATATCCATGAACAACGTACCATTATTACTGCTGCCATTAATGGAGTTCTTACAAGAACTACCAGACAAAAATATTTATTTCGGTTCAGTGTTTCCCTCTCGGTTGTTGTGAATTGATTAGTCATAGACTCATAGCCACAGCAATGTTGTCGAAGCAGTCGTTCCCAGAAATTGATAATTATAATAGTGAATAAAAATCCTCATGCATGTTAGGGTAATATCTTAAAAATAAATGCTTAAATATATAGATAAAAATGCGTATGTGCTACATGTGGAAGATGGCAATTATATATCTTCTTTCATTGATAGCAATACACTCTTCTTCTACACAGCGTATAAGAGAGCTAGACTTCTGCATGAATCATGTTGGTTTCCGATTGCGTGCAGCGTGAAATAAGAATAGTTTCTTTTTTCTTTAAGAATATCTGTTTAATTATTCATCCATAAGAAAGACCAGAGTAAATTAGCTGTTGATTGTCGATGAAATCAAGAGTATTATTTATTTATTTATTTATATGATCCGTCGCCAAAAAACATTGTTTTATCCGAAGAGATGGTTGAGCTCTTCCATTTTCTTGATCCCATGGTCTTTGAGGCTTGTCCCAGAAAACTTTGTGAAACTCTGTGAAGCTAGTGGGAGTGTGTGTTTACGTGCGCGATGAGATGCTGCATTTACAAGACGCAAAACAAGCTCATACATATGGGCCGACAGCCCATAAGCAAATTAAGCCTACATTTTGGATCACGTGCTCGTCGAAGTGGACAAGATCATCAGAACAAAGGGGAGAACGGCAAATATCGAGTGCCTAACATTATATGATTGTGCTTTTTCTCACCTCATCTGCATCGCGTTGGTGACCATGAAGTTCCGAAGGAGAAGGCACAAATACCTTCACAAATTTGATCGTTTCACCTGTAATTCTGTTCTAAGTAGATTACTAACCTTTTAAAACTCACACAATCAATTGCGAAACTAGAGGTTTAGTTCTAATCCAAGTGTCCGCTAACAACATAACTAAGCCGACTCTGAAGCATGGATGAACCAAGCTGACCACTTCCATGGTTGCTCCAAATCTGTGTTCTTTCCTTGTCCATCTTTTGCAATGTTAAGCAAACTTGATCCTTGTCATGCTTGCATCAAAGTGGGATGTTTCTAGCCTGCTAAAATTCTTTGTGCGATGAAATCATACAGTTTTAAGGGCTTGTCAAGAAAATGGATAGGGATGACGAAGGCCAGAGTAATATGAAAGCTAGGATGAAAAAAAAGGAAATCCATCCATCTCGTTGTTTGCATAACAAATGAGTTGTTAGGCTAGCAAACAAGGAAAGGATAAAAATCAATCCGCCGATGGGCTAACAATGCGGAAAGATATTCCTTAAATCACCATCCTTCTCACCAAACAAATGGAATTAAGGAAATACCAATCCTTACTTCTCATTCCTCCCCCCTCCTTCTATACCTCTTGACAAACACACCCTAAATATCCATCGGAAATGATAAGCAAAGGCGTAATACACAATGACTTATTGATGATAAATATGAAGATTCCTTAAATGGGGGAGTAACAAAAGCTCGCCCTTTCCATCCTGAGCAGCAAAATAATATCCAACCTGGTTCCCTCAAGGATACTAAAAACATTCAAGTTCGATACAAGCTTTAACTAAGCATGATAGGAACCAACGATAACCAAAATCTAAGAAATACAAACAAACAGTAACTGAATTAGTTTCAACTCTTTAATGTGATGGAACATTATGAATTAATCATGAAGGGTTCCCATTATATCTTCATCTCGATACAGAAAATACCTGAAACAGTGCATAGAGCCACAAGGAAACATCATTAGGTATTTATTTGTGTCAAGGAATCGTCTAATGAAAAGGAAATAAATGCATTTTTGTCACACACTGAGGTCACTAAATATGCTTTGGCAGCAAGAAAGCAGTTGTCTTTCTGAGTTGCTGTGGAACTTGTTAATTTTGCATGACAAAGAAAAGAAAAGAGAAAAAAATTGCGCTTATCCCAGCATTTACACCAAAATCCCATTTCTCCAATAAAGATCTTATTTCCCTGGATAAAATGTCTTCTTCCAAGTCAAGATTCATCCAATGATTTTAAATATGCAATAAAATGCAGGCAATCCAAATGAAAACAAGATAACTAAGTTCCCTAGAATCGCCACCCTGATCTCATTCACATCACAGTGCCATTTTATGGCATTCAGATTTAAGAGTTTAGTGCAACAGAAAACATTTTGCATATCGACCCACCATAGATGAATACACATTTAATTGCAAATGTTGGTGTTTAGCAACAATGGGCGATACATAAAAGCAAGTAGAACTTCACCGTCACACTGTTTCATTCTGTATGATTAATTCTAAAAAAATAAAATGAAAGTACGATTGTATGATATGAGTGCAAGAATTTGAAACCAAAAGCATTGATGGAAAGTAGCAGCATTCACATGCACCATGCGTAAATAAAATAAAGCATTTTTAATATGTTCCATTATAGAATATTCCTTGAAACATATAAACATGCATTTCATGTCATTAAAAATTCTAAAATCAGCAAAACAAATTCAAAATCATGTAGGATGAGCTACCATGCATTGGAGAATTCTGAATCCTATTTAACCATGTTAACTACACTAAAATAGTACCTTGATCACTCCAGTGACTTTATAAGACTCTTTACTTGCCACGGCCTACCAAAATCTTAAAGCTATATGGATCTATGAGTCAGACAGTTGCTATCTTAAAGCTACATGGTTTGATAGAACATTTATAAGTCAACTCAAACTGGATATAATTGGATCTGTCCAAATTACAGCATCAAGTTAAAAGGGCCACGGAATAGCTAAAGACAGATGATCAAGTGTTCTTTATACCATCAAGCAGACAAACTTAAAAAGCTAACACACAAATGCCACCTCTCATATGCATTTTACATGACATCTACCAGAAACTCGAACCTCAAAGAAGAACTAATTTTAGATAAGCAGTAACTCACTCTTTTTCACCAAGTTTCACTTCAGTGCCTCCGTATTCAGGCAAAAGGACAGTTTCTCCCTCCTTCAAAGTAACAGGAATAAGCTTGCCATCTTTATCACGAGCACCAGGACCCACGGCAACAACTTTTCCAGAGTTCAGCTGGAATTGTGAAGCATAAAAAAAAATGAGAGGAAAGAACAATCAGTAATCACCCCATGTATCCAACAATAAAACGAATGAATAAATGTACATTTACATCACAGTACAACAGAAAAACATTTAATCTTCAATTTATTGGACAGCATAATTATGAAAACTGGCAAGAAACAAATACAAATAAGTTGAGCATGCTAACCTATCAAGGTGAATGAATTACCAGGGAAAAGGAACAAAAACCAACACTGGTCGTGAGAGCTTGAATGTTAAGCATTTCATTCCAATTTCTCTTTCACGGATATTAAAACTAAGAACTTCCCAACCGCAACAAACCCTTTAAAATTCGAGCTATACCACTTAGCTGTTACTGATAGCAATTAAACTGAAGCTTGAATATCGTATTAATGTATGAAACAATTCCAGATTCGGGCGATAGAAGTGGATTTTGAAATTCAAAAAGCAATTGAAAACAACTCTTTTAACAAAGATAAATCTTGGGCTTAATTTTAGTTTGGTTATGATTAGCCAAGTAACTAATAAATCTATAATAAAAGAACATCATACACAAGCCAAAAACCCAGCCCCAATTTACCGAGTAGCGTATCAGTCTAATTTTATGCTACAGTTTCAATGATGCAGGAGAAACTCAAAGGAACAACGAAACGAAAGGAGAAAAAAGAGAGGAGAGGAGTGAAGAGAAAGGGATGACCTTGGAGGTTTTCTCAGGAAGAAGAATACCGGAGTTGGTTTTGGAAGGAGGGATTATTTTCTCCACCAATATGCGATTGAATGTCGGAATCAAGCGCTTTGCCATCTTCACACACGGTAACTGAGACTAGCGAGAGAGAGAGAGAGATTGCAGAAGAAGAGTACTGGACACTTCTACTGGGCTACTTTAGGTACCAGTAGGGTTTAAGGTTGGAGTTTATTATTGTCAAATTCCAAAACTGCCCACCTTGTCTATCCCTTCCTTGTTAGTTAGTTATTACCCAATATAAATTAATAAACAGATTAACAGACGCGCCGAGGGCACGAGTCCATAGGATTCTATACTCCTACGGCTGCATTTTACCCGTTTGTTTTTGCAGATTGAAGTGTTTTTGTTTTTGTTTTTTGTATTTTTTAGATTATTTTAATAAATTAATATTAAAAATAAATTTTAAAAAATAAAACAAATATTATTATGAAAAATATTGATATATTTTTAAAAGAAGCACTTTAAAAAAACAACCATCACACTATATATTCATGAATGCAACCCATTTGGAGGGGAGAAAAGTGTTTTCACGAGGGGGAAAAAAAATTCTTGTAAATGCATTTATTAGTACAATAGACTCAATCTTTATACGCAAAACGCTAGCCCGAGACATAGTAACCATTAAAAAGAAACCCTGCCTCGACCAATCTGAAACTCAAGATGTTTTCAGGATGAGCTGAGTTGCAATTTGATCGTGCCATTACCCCGCTACCTAGCCAAAAACCATTGATCAATTTTGCCGCGTTATAACTGAGAAGTACCGCAAGTGCTCAAAACTTCAAAACTCCCACAAGATTATCATCATAAATCAGCTTTGAGTTACAACAGATGCTAAAATCCAGTGAGTGGGAAAGAAATGAAATAGGAAACCACTACATTAACAAAACAACGATGCCACGCAGCTTAGTTCTAAATAAACTAAGATCAAGTTAATTCCACTTCTTCAAACCAATAACAGGTCACAAATCAACAAACAATATTTGAACAAGTACAGAGCCAGCAAAAAAACTATTGTCCGGAGCTTTTTGACAAGTTTATAAAGCTGCAGGCAGCATCCAAACTCAGTTCTTCATATACCTGGATTTAATGAAAAATTTTGAATTTTCAGATATCAATAATAGAAAATGGGATCTTAAACATGAAATGTATATGATTCTCAAATAATGAGGCATACAAGTTTCCGGTGAATTTCTTGGAAAGCCTTGCAAAATCTCTGGGCTTCTGCTGCACCTGCCTGCATATCCACAAGAGCACAACAAATTCATTTATCCCTATCACTAGGAAATGAAAAGTCTACTATTCTGCTTTGTTCGGGTGGGGGCAACAGAACTTGTCTGCATGATGTGTGATGGCCAATGGATATAAATCAGCTGAACTTTTTTGCCACAACATTCAATGAGAAACAACCCATCCGCAAATAGATTACTGATGCTGGATGACAGAAACTAGAAACAGGAGGTGTGATAGAGGCATCTCTACAAAAAATTCAAGAACTGACTCACAAGTGATCACAACAAATAAAATCAATCGATGTTATTTTTTTCTTGCAACAAAATGGCCAATATGCTTCCTGTTGTTGTTGAACAAAGAAATTTCATAATGTACTAGACACCTTGAATATGTTAATGTACCCATAAATAGGCTTATAATTAATTTAAAGCAAGTAAATACTATGACAATCGACAAAAGCATACCTTCTTCTCAACTGCCAACTTTAGCTTCTCCCAGAATGCATCTATTTAAAGAAATACACAAGAAAACAGTAAACAGATGTAGGTAAACTTCAACAGTGACTAAAATTGTGATGAATCTTAGTTGCCAATCCAATAAATTTTACAAGATTTCATGATTCTTAACATGTCATAACATAACATAAGCAATTTCATCCCAACATGACCTGAAAGGAAGACTTTTTCCAAAATGACTGACAAGTACAACACACATCAACAGAAAATTTGGTGACTTGTTAGAAAGTTTATTAAGTGGCTCAAGATTATCAGGCCAAAGCTGCCCGAAAGAGTTTTCATCAAAATTCATGGATTCATAATGGGAAAATACATCTCAATATCCTCAATTATCTAATAAAGAGAGAAGCAGGTAAGCAAGCAGAGTGGACTTTATAAGAGAGCATACCCTTTACATCAATAACTTGATTGTTGGATTCCTTTTTACCTTCCTCCTCCTGAAATACCGGTTCCGGAAATGACCGAGAAGTTGATTGCTTTGATGGGTCCGTCTCAATCTGAAATATAGAAAAGGTTATAGAAAAACCATGAGGGTCAGTTACAGATACAAACAACAAGAGCAGAACATCAAGCACGTTTAAAGAATCACAAAAACATGCAGCTTGTTCCATTCTAATTAGAATATAAGGGTTTCCAGCATAAGAAGCTAAAAAAATTATGTAATCAAAACCCTCACTCGGGAATCTCATGCTGAACACTACTACCATCCCGAAATATTATGGTATTATGATTTGAACCCATTTTCAACCTTGAAACACTAATTAAATTAATAGCATGAAGAAAGATACTAACAGAGTGAAATTTAATAAACCCTAGTTCCTTTTTGAAGAATAGACAGACAGTAATACATGTGATGTTTAGTAATTGAAACCAGAGTAATCAAGATTCGACTGAGACAGAGAAAGAATAAATATTTACATGGTAATTTCGAGGACGGACAACGGGGAAGAGATCAAGAAGGCGTCCAAATTCTTGATCATCCATTCTCCTCCTTGCTTTCCTCCTACTTTGTAACTCTGAATTGAAAATAAATATATATCTAGTAAAATGCTTGACAATTTTTTCTTCTTAAAGTCTTTATTTATGACTTATGTGACGGAATTGCCCTTTTCTCCAATACTGGAATTAAATACAAAATCCTTATATTTTACTAGGATATTTAGTTAGTCTGAATAGCATAAAAAATAATTAAGTAATTCTTTGATTAATCTTGACCATATTTAATTTAATAATTTCTTATTCTAGAAATAACTTATTTTGCTCTTAATTATTATCATATTTTATCATTTTACCGCCTCTTTTTTTTTCCGAAAGAAAAAAAAATAATGGGTTGATTTAATAATATAGGATGAATTAATAATTTTTTAAACCATAAGAAATAATTAATTAATTACGTTAAAATATAGACTATATTATAATTAACTCCCAATACTTTTTTTTTTTTGGACAACTAAAGCTATCCTCAAATTAGATATGCGAAGGAAGGATGCTTGAGAATAATTGATGGATGAAGAACAAAAAGTAGACAATCCTAGCCACCAACCTCACAGTCTTCATCCTTTCTGACCAGTGCAGTAGCCACTCCTATTTCTAATACCAAAAGCTTCAATTTTTCAGATCTAACCCAGAATAAATTTTAGGTTTTGTTCAATTTAATGTCATCTCCAACTACGCAGGCATATTGGTGTTCTTGATGCAGCCGTGGTGGCTAGAGTAGAAAATACTTCTGGAATAAAGTTTGATCCTGAAGGAGGAAAAATTTTGACTTTGTGACCTTCGCTCTCTTTAATTTAACTTTAATTTAATAATAATTTTTTTAACCCAAAAAAATACTTACAAATTGCAAATGTTTCTTCTGGAAAAAAAATCATGCGTTAAGTTAAATAATTTGATGTGACCTGATTAATTTGATGGTTCTAAAATAATCTAAATAATTATTAAAAATATAATTTATTTAAAAAAAATTATAATGATATTTTTATATTAAAACAGTAATATATTAGATGGATCTAGGTCAATTTGTTAAATTTATGATCTAAGTCATGAAATTATAATAACACCGTAGAAAACAAATTAAATCAAATTATTAGCCCTAATTACAAATCAATTTAATGTTGAATTATGAAATTTAAAAAAAAATTAAAAAAAAAATCCGAATCAACTTAAGTTAACCCAATAAAACCGTGACCCTAGTTTTAAGACCAAAATGACTTCATAAAAAACAAACTGAAATAAATAATAAAGTTTAATTTTTAATTAACTCAATGTTGTGATGAATTTTTTTTTAAAGTAACTAATTACTAAAAAGACCAAAAAAATAATTCAGGTCAACCGAGTTAAATCACCAAACCCGCGACCCAAGTCATGAATTCAAAAAAACCTCGTAGAAAACAAACTGAAACAAATTATAAAATTTAATTCTTAATCAATCTAAGTATGTAACTGAAAAAACATTAATTAAAAAAAAACTTAAGTGAACTTGATTAATCCGTCAAACCTGTTTTTTGAATTATGATATTGAAATAATCTTATAATAAATAATTTAAAATAAATTATGAAACTCAATATTTAATAAATTAATAAATCTGATATTAAATATGAAAAAAAAAGAGAAAACAAATCGGGTACAGTGAAAACCCCTCCCCCTCCCCTTTTAGTTTTCTATAAACACCGGTTAAAACACAAAGCCAAATAACCTTTTAGTTTTCCTTCCTCACTTGAACTTCTATATTTTGTACAGTGGTTAGCGTCCTTAAATTACAAACCTACCAAAGCAATGAAATGATTTATACTATATGTTGAAAGAAAAATGGGCTTGGATTTGGTGTAGCTAACGAATTTCAGGAGAATATTGTTTGATCTCTGAAAACAGAGAGTGAAGTATCAGTTTAATTAGATTCTTTTTGACATGCTCGCTAGGCATTTCTTATAGTGTGTGTGTGTATATTTAATTGGTCAGGAAGGACCAGTGTAAAATCTTTAGTTCTGAACTACTCGATCATCATACAGGTACGATACATTTGAATCAATTTTGTCTCCCTCACTACCCAGCTTCACTGTTATTGGACAGCTTTTGTATTGGCAAGAGCACATCGTAACGTAGCAGGCATCAACCAAACCAAACGTCTTTACCTCTTCGAAAATTTAAGCATGCACTTGCCAGTTTCACATCTATGAGTGAGTCCAGGCTGGCTTGGATATTTTCATTCTAGATTTTCAAAGATGTCAATGCATTTTTTCAAATATGATTTTGCCTCCTCATTCTTCTCCACTTCATACTGATGAAGAAGCTCTTCCTTAAACCCTACATCTGTCCAGCGCACTGATGCAAGACCTGTGACCTCCAGAAGGCACTCTGAAGCACTTATGTGAACCTAAATTTCAGAAACGGGTAATCAGTAAACAATTAAATAAAACACATTGGAAAAAAAATGGAAGAGAAAGGTTATCTTATGACGTATGTGTTTGGTATTGTGGTGCATGGTGTTTTTCAAAAGTACTTTTTGCTCAAAAATATATTAAAATAATCTCTACATTTTTTTTTTATTTTTGACATCAACACATCAAAATCATCAGGTGACACTAAAAAAAACATTAATTTAATGTTTTTTCAAGCCAAACATAGTTTCAAACCCACAAAAACCAAACCGTAAACAAGTAGAACTTGTTGGAGAAATCCTTTAGCAAGGAGATTAGAGATACAGTGGGTTTTGAACTTTTATTCTGTCTACACCCTCGAACATTTTGTCTTCAATTGTCATTTTGAGATGACAAAATTGCGGCAAATTACTAGCCCATTAAACAATGTTTAATGCATGTGTGGCGATGCTAGAGACATTGTAGCTAACTATTGCAACAGAAGGCATTCTCTCCCCAGGTCCTTCAACTTCATACGAGCATTTTTATTTTACTTCAAATTACACAAAGTAGAATTGAAGGTGCATCGAATGGATAATTGAAGAACAATATATACAATTCCAAGATACACAGCTATTGCATTAAGACTTCTCTGGCAGCAGTTGATAGCAGAATAAATTATTAAATCATTTGATGAAGCTTTTATACTTTGCATGTGATTTTTTATTTTTAAACTCTCAAAGCCACAATAGTCCTGTTTGCTATTTGAATTCAACCCACCTACCTCTTTCTGTTTATGTTTCCTTAAGAGCCATAAACAAGAAAGGGGACAAAGAGGCCTCAGCACTTGAGGCATAACTATCCTTAAGAATTTTCCAGAATGGATGACATACCTGAGCAATCTTTATTGTGCTTATACATTCAACTATCTTTGGTGATACAGAATAGAACAGCTGTACACAAACAGAATAATTAGTCGAAGTAGATTCAGCTAAATACAAGATTAAAGATTAACTCTAATACCTCCTGAACAAAAGAAGTTGCGCTATCATGCTGAGAGGCTCCCTTGGAAGCCTCCACCAGGATGCTCTGTAGCCTCGAGCAAAGTTCTTTAATTAATGAAAATGCCGACAATTTGACTGCCCAGAACAGTTCAACAGTTAGAAGTACGGTTTCGCAACACTCATATCAGAGAAATTTGTAAAATTAATACCTGTCCACTGAAACCCAGGCGAGAGAGAGATCAAGAGCAGGTCCATCAAGTTCTTTTTCTGTTCAAAAATATCATTTAAATGTGCCACATGGATGCAAGACATCACGCAGCCAAGAATCTTTTCAAGTGGCACAGCAGGGTCCACATTATCTGATTCCACACAGGAAAACATATGCTCAGACTAGAAGGTTTCATTAAACCAATGACACTTCAACTTGCTTATAAAGAAATCAATTAAAACAGTCAAAGGATGATTGATACCATCGCCTGTATTTTTCACAGAAATATTGCTTTGGATATAGTACAGAAGGATTCATGGAAAAGACAACTAGTTGCGTTCAGAAACAAGGAATGCCCAAGCATGGATAACTTTTTTTTTTTTTGGATTCGAGGAAACCCCACCTCCTGGAAAGCGCACTTTGTGGGTCCAGGTGAGCGAGTAAAACCCCGGCTGTCCCAGGCTCTTACAAAAGGTGCACGCCCTGACTCGAACTCGAGACCTGCTGTGCAGATCTCAAGCCCTTTGCCATCACGCCACGCCCCTTGGGGACAAATTTAAAAAGTCACTTCTAATCATTTTTTGCTTTATAAATGACAATCAAGAGTAAGCTTCAAGACATGAAGATATACATGCAGCAAGCAAAAGATGAAAAAGTTATAATCACTTGAGCTCTAGTGAATGCACTTATCACAGTTCAATAACATTAAAAGGTGTTGCCATGTCTTGAAACCTTCTTTTTACAAATAACTGTGACGAAACCACAGTGCAGCAAAGAGGCAGCACAGTACACAGCATACTCATACAGACATAGCACAGCATCAAGATTAAATGTTGACAAACATTTCTGTAAGCCCTACTAAGAATTCGTGAATCAATATTTCATAGAAGTATAGATAATAAACCTGTGCATGCATGCAAAGATGTCAATCACTTGTCACAGGATATTATTTGTGATGTCCATCTTTGAAATTGGAGTTAAACATAAGAATTTGACACAATTAAAGCAATTTTTATAAAAAGTGATGGCATAAAGGAAAGATGGAGCAGCGCACTCAAGCCCCTTTGATGTCTTCTATCGATAAAGTCAACAAACACACCAGCCTCCAACCCATCCAGATTCTGTACATCAATAGGACACTAATGGATTACTGAATAATATAAGCAACATGTTGAGCAGAGAAACCTCCACACCACTGGAACAGCATCTGCTATCATTTGTTCATGATATGGTTGCTTTAGTCTACACTCACATTCAAATCCTGTGAATCTATAATTTTCACTAGACCCAATCTCAAACTTCACACAGATAAGCTTTAATGCCATCGGAAACTTGAAATAGACACATTCTATGCTAGGTGATGGTCATATTTCAAATTTAACTGACAACAATCAGCATTAGCTTCTGTATCCAGCTCAACTAGGTATTAATAAAGCTCAATGAAGCAGCCAAAGAAATAGAACGAAATATATAGCATAAATATAGCATCTGAATGAAACCTGTTTTAGCAGCATCACTTGCCAAATGTGCTGACCCAGATTTACTGGCAGCAGTAGAGTCGCACATCCCAAATAATAGAGGAAAAATCACATTAAAGAACTTCGGATCACCAAAAGCTTTTATAACCTGTGAAGAAATGTACACATTGCAAAACTTACATGTAGTTAAAAAAATTAAAATAACAGAAAAGGTGATGTGGAACAGCCTAGGGGCTGTTCTGAATCTGACTTTTAGAGGCTGTTCTAGGGCTGTTAGAATTGTATTAATGTTGATTTATGATGGAATATGGGGAAGGATGTAGATAGACTCTAGGAGTCACATTTAGGGTTATGAAGAGTCACACAGAGATTGAGTCAAACAATCAAAGAAAAATTGCTGGCATTTTTATTCCTAAACTGTAATTAAAATATTGAAAGAATACATAACCTTTAGATAGAGATGCTAGTACTCCTAGTCCAATAATGAGGAACTTGAAGTTATGATACCAACTGAGACTGTTCCGAATCTGATTTTAGAGGCTGTTCTAGGGCTGTTAGATTTGGTATTAATGTTGATTTGTGATGGAATATGAGGAAGGTTGTAGATGAATTTTAGACGTCTGACGCGGTTTTTAGCAAAGATTAAACTAGAGTTCTCAAGCTCTAAGAGAACAGACCAAACTATAGAAAAATCTAGGGAAAATATCTAGTATTTTTTTATTAAATCTAAATAATAGTCTTGATCTCCATAAAAAAAAATAAGCATTCCTTTTTCTATTAGTTCTAGAATCCTTTAGAGGAAATGATACCTAATTAAAACTAAAATCCTTTATAGGAAAGAACTGATTCCTAATTAAAGCATACTTAATTAATAGAATTCATCTAGCATTAGGATTCCTAAATAGTAAAATACTAATTAAATTAAAAGTTCTAAGTTAAGTAGAAAACAAATAATTAAAATCCAAAATTAACTAGGAAAATAATTAAAACAGGAAAACAGTAACTTCATGCTTCAATCTGGTACAAAACTCTTGGGATAATTGTTTTCCATCAACAAGTTCTTCCGGTTGATAGATTTAGATGCTCTGGAAATTGATCTACCTTAAATTGTAATATAATATCCATAAATATTACTAAAAATCCGGATGGACTGCTTACTAAATGGTGTGCCACACTTCTTGGAACAAACATTAATGGGAACTCGACAAAGTTTAAATTCAGCAATAACCATGAGCCATTTCTGAAAAGCCTTGCATCGGTGAGTGGAAGCGATGACCAACAACTTTAGTTGAGTTGAAAATAGTGTTTCATAATGAGTCTGGATTCAGTTTAGTAAGAAGTGAGATGAAGATTTTCAAATACAAGTTTGGGTAGAAGACAAATGGAATAATGGGAAGAGAAATCACCAAGAAAAATATCATAGGCCCTTTTTCGTGGAAGAGATTTAGATATTCTGGAAATTGGCCTCCATTAAAAAATCTAATATTATCTAATATTAATAACAGTCGGATGGACTGCTTACTAAAAAGTGTAAACGTAGGGATCTAGGAAGTTTAAATTCAGACTAGATATTAATTGTTTCTAAAAATGCTGTCAGCCAGGACAGATTGAGCTTCACTTCTCATCAATTTCCTCTCTCTCACAACTAAAAATTCCAAACATCCCAATAATGTCTCAAGTGGAAACATAGGGAACTAGAAAGTTTAGATTCAGACTAGATATTAATCATTCCTATCCTCTTGTTAAGATAAAGCAATTTATCTTATTCAACAGTCTGAAAAAATGGATGGACTGCAAGCCAACTAAAGTATACACTTCATCAGTTGATTGGACATTTGATCACGACACCCAATTCAATCTGACATGAAACTCTGATCTCTCTTTACTTTGCATATGCTCACCCCCCATGCAGGAGTACATATATAAAAGAAAAGTCAAACTCTTGTTTTTTTTTTGGAAGAATTTGACAGGACTTGACAAGAGAGGGAGGGAGGGAGGTCCTTATTGGGGTCGCCTTCAAGATTGAAGGCTTTGGTAGGACTTAACCAGGACTGTGTGATTGCATTCCCTCTAATCCTACAAAAAAACCCTTCCATTATTATTCATGAACTGAAGTTGATTGAATCAGAACTTCTCTAAACTTGCTTGAACTATAGAGTCCAGTAATTGCTATTGAATGTTGTGTTACAAAAAAAAAAAGGCAATGATGGAGTGAAAAATGATATTATTTTAAAAAGGAATCATTTTTATCAATACTTTTCCAGAATTATTACTGATTAAGTACCTGGTCAAGAGAAGAGAAAGCTGCTTCACGGTATTTCTTCACCTTTTTCGTGCATGCGGAAGATACCATATTCAAAATAGCATCAGAGGTGACAGGATTTTCAGAGGAAATTGCTTTATGGCAGGATGAAGAAAGTGCACCTATTGCATATAGGAGGGACTCCTTACCCTATTACGTGGGAAATCATCAGCAAGAAAATTGTAATAGCATGTAACTGAAAACAGTAAAAATAATCTGTGTCCAATTGTCACATATATGGTGGCACTATTAGCAATGCACTCCACTTTTATTGCAAGAAAGTGCAGTGCCATAAAATATTACTTCAAGTAATAGGTCACCATAGTCAAGGACACATAGTATCATAGAATTACAATCCTTAACTATTACTTCAAGTATCTATAGTAAATACTAAACTCTGGTGTGAATACAAATAAAAGGCAATTTTCTATTTTCTAAGTGTGAAGTGTAGCATTTCTCATATAAAAGCGCATGATGAACATTCCTACCTCCCATAAACGACCAGGAAGTTCTTTCATAACAGAATCGAGCAGAACATGGTGATAAGAAGACAATGATTCACCCATAACTTCACTAAGCTTGCAAATTGCCTGGGCTGACTGCATGTACAAGCAATAACCATGCATCTTATACTTGTCAGCAACACACAAACGGGATCAACAATTGCAATCAATTTAGAAGCCAGCTGTAGAAGTGAAGACAGAATTACCTTTCTTTTACTTGTCCATGATGATGATTCAAGGCCTTCACAAATAAGAGAAACAATTTCTCCTAAATACAAATGAATGGTGACCCGTTCACCATTTGTACTGTCTTCCCACAGCTCCTCAAATAGGCCAGAAATATTCTTGTCATCTTCAAATCTGAATAAGAGTTTGACATTAATTTTTGAAGAAAAAAAAAGAGCTTTTTATTGTCAGCAATTAAACATATTTTGAAAGTGTCAAAAACTTGTTAGAGATCATCCAAATAGGTGGAAAGGAATTAAGGCTGATGAATGAATGAAACAATTAAGGCTACTGATATCATACATCATTTACTGAGAATAAGTGGAAAGGAATACAATGACTCTAGAGAAGTTGTATTTAGAAGTAATGTGGTTGCAAAAGATAATTAAACATTACATGAATTAACTTTGATATTCCAATATCAAAAATATTGTGAATAGTACACGGAATGAGAAATTTACAGGAAAGCAAGGTAAAGAAAGCTAGTCTTGTATCCCTTGAGACATAAACGTAGCATGTAGAATGCTCACTGTTTATAAAAGTCCAAGGTCAAACATGCTCAAAATTGCAAGGTCAACCCTCAATCACTTTACATCACTTAAAGCCACTTTGGGAGCTACATGACAGTGACCTGGCAGTCAAACAAAATAATTACAGAGAGAGAGAGAGAGGGAGAGATTCTGCAATTTTCAATTCCAACAGGATTTCTACTCATTTATGTTTGCAGCATTGCTCCAGCGATTGATTTTTAATTTATTAGAGCAACTAACATAATTTCCTGAATAAGAATCTCTAAAACTGCAAGTCACATCAAAATTAAAATGTTAGCTTTAAAAGAGATGATCTGATACAGACCTTGAAATAAATATAACTGGAAATATTACTGCATGATATCCACTCAGAACATCAGATGCCACAGAATAATAACTTTTCAAAAGAATTGCACATGAAATTTGAGCATTCTTTTCCCCAGTATGCAAAGCTGCAGTGTCTTCAATTAACTTTTGGGCCTGGGAATGACCAGCATGCTTCAGAACCAAGGCACAAGCGCTTGCAAAAGCACGCTTTGCAGCAGCACTTTTCTCCTCCTTAACTGCTGGAAACAACACCCTCAATAATATGCTTGTAAATGGCTTTACATCTGCTCCAACTTTTGGAATCAATAAGCTGATAAAGCTGGCCACACCAACCCTGCAACATAAAACATGGCAAGAATATGAACACAATCAGCAACCGTTGGCTTCCACTAAAATTGTTCACATAGAGACATCTACAATTCTCATAAACTACTTGTTTCTGTAGCAAACAAGGATAAAAAAAATTTGATTTTCATTCTTGGTACCTTCAACAGAAATTCTGCAATAATAATCTCACTTCACTCTTAATCAAATCACAACATTATTGATGCAGGACAGCTAGATGATTGATAAAAGGTAAACTTTCTTCCAAGTATACGTTAGTTGTTTATTTGTTCAAAATTGACTAGGGATTAATAGCTTATGTTTGAAAAAGAATTAGGTAATTCAGACTCCCCAATTTTAGATCCTACTATTCTTTAGCCTAATTATGGTGATTAATAAAAAGGCTCGTTTACTCACCTGGTGTTGAGTCCAACACCTGATCGAACCAAATGAGCAAGGCGAGGAACCAAGAGATTTAAGGATTCAGTATTTATAACATTTATGCATAGGTCAAGAGTTTCCCACATAGGAGAGCTTTTCGCAATTGAAATCCGCAAATTCTCAAGCTTCTCTGACTGTATTCCAACATTTTCTGCATGCAACTAGAAGAGAAAAGGGTAAATTGATAATTGAACAAACAAGATTACATTTTTCAACTGACTAACTGAATAAAAAGATGAGCATGGAACTTCCATAAAATGCTAACTTGACACAAACCTCAACATAATTGAGACCTTGGTCTTCAAGGCTTGACAAACTTTCCAGCATGCAACAAACTAAATCAGACAAATGTGGACGAAGTGCAATCCCTGCACCCTGTGAGCAAGACGCAAAAACAGTTACTATTTCAACAAGGCAGTTGATAGTGAAAACAGGTCAATAATACTCATCACTGTAATTAGCCAGATGAAGTGCAAGATGTGAGTAAGGAAACTTACTGTGCAACAGTTAAACTGGTAATTAAAGAAAGATCTCTATTTGTAATAATTAAGCACTTGTGTGATCATGGTTAGGAATTTCATATTTAAAAGCGAATACAAAAATTGAACAGATAGAGTTGGTTACCCTATCAGGTACTAGGTTAAGATAGTGATGGAGAAATCAGGTTTTTCTTTCCTAGCCACTGGTTTTTACATCATGTGCTGCTTTGCTTAACATATTTGCACACATACATATGTTGATCTGTTCAAGTCTTGAATGCATAGATACACATGGATATACGTGCTAACATTTTTCTATGCATATGTCACGAAAATGAAACATAATATATTAAATACATTCACTATCTGTCCTTCAAAGGTGGCTTCAATGTACAGACACATTGGTGTTTCATGGGGCAAACATAGGTAGTAGAATGTAATCAGAAATGCAGGTATTTTCTATCAACTCAATATGATATCATTGCAAAATATATCCGACCTTTGCAAGCTTCATAACAACACCGATTGATGCCTTGCGAATACTGTCAACTTTACTTAAAATGCCATCAGCAAGCAACAGAGGCAGAACAATCCCCATTGCTTCTCTGGCGTCTGATACTTCAGTAAGTGAAATATCGCATAGCCGTATTGTTAATGAAGAAATAGCACGGCATAATCTGTCTCCAGCATTTCGGACAGTCTCCTTTATATCATCCATGGCACGGAATGCTGCTGTCCATATTTTCTTCAAATGCTTTCCAACCTGTATGAGAATAATACGATAAATCAAACAGACAAAGTGGAGATGTTACTTATGTTAGAGTTGGATTATGATGAGAATGTATGCAAGAAACTCATCTCAATTTAACATATAGTGATCCTGTGAATTTGTACGAGGATGGAAATTGTTTGGGTGATATATAATGAGACAGTTGATCTAAGCTATAAATACTATTTACTTTTAGTTGTTGAGATAAGTACCGGACTACGATGGCCTATACCATGAACCAAGACATTGATCATATAAATTCACGAGACCACTTGTAAATACATAATGAGGCACATAAAACATTGGAAACCAAGAAGGGAATACTTCCTATCTTAAATCAAGGACTAAATGAGAGGAAAGATTAGGCCATGTCAACAAAGACAAAACTATATGCAAAATGGCAAGTACATCACCTGTTTGAATTTTCTCCCTTGAATAATATCTGCAAGGGCAAGACAGGAAGCCTCACGTGAACGCCAAAGCCTAGATCCACATTGAATTATTAAATCATCAACAATCAAGTCAAGATGTTGATCAATAGTTCTCTTTGGATCTGCAACTAATGACCTCCATATGTGAGCCATTGCATCCTAAAAGTGATGAAGGAACAATGAGCAATGAGAAAGGGACAGGACATTACTTAAGCTGCTTATTAGTTATCAGACAACTTCATAGTTCATCATATATTCAGGAACAACTAAGGCTGCGTTTACTTGTCAAAAAAAAATCAGTTTTCCAGAAATCTTCAAAAAAATAATAAAATAAAATAAAGAAAATGAATTTGCTAACTGAGAATAAGAATTGTTTTCTTGGAAACATGAGTTTTCTATTTCTCCTCTTTTCCAGAAAATTGGAAAGCAACAAAATGGTTATTTTCCAAATTCTGCAATATAAAAATATGGGCCTCGTTTGGTTCATCATTTAAAGTTTTATGGTTATTCCTTTTAATATTTTCAAGTTAAGCCAAACAAGTCCTTGTTTTCTATCTTGGAAAAATTGTATCTAATAAATATATTTCCTTAATTCTCCACGGAAAAACCTCTTTAGAATAAATAGGAATACTAGAGATGGAAACTAAAAAAATATCTTCTGAAAGTAAACACAAACCTAAATGAATTTTTGTTTTGGTCTAAGGGTCTTTTTGTTTACCTGCACATTCTTATCAGGATCGTATTGGTATCTAACTAGCCGTGGAATCAATAGTTGTAAGTGTGGTTGGAGGGCATCTCCAGCTTGTTTGGCTATCTTGGAAAATCCAAAAGCAGCACCCCTCTTGGAATTTAGAGAAGCTTGATGATTAGCCAGATCCATAAATTTATAAATCATGTCTGGTTGGCCCATCTCATTTGCTAGACTGCATAGCTCCTTATAAGTGCTAAGTTTCCCTCCACTCAGACTTTCACCAATAGTCCCCTCTTGGAAAACTTCAGAGTCTTCTTCCAACTGTATATTAAAAAGCTCCAGACATCATCCTCAACACGACATAAAAATATAAAAAGCATCAAAGGAGAAGATAATAAATAGCATGTTTTCCCCCCAAAAGAAAAAAGGCAGGCTTTTACCTTGATAGCTCTTTTCCTCTTTCCTGAACCTGTCAAAGTTGTTACAAGTGCATCTACTAAAGTTTTCTTCATTGCCGCATCACCAAGTTCATAGACAATACTCATACCTTGTGATGCTAGCTCTTGTGTAAGTTCATTCTGTTCACCAAGCAAGTGTGAAAAAGCCTCCTGCATTCATTTGAAAATTATTTAACTGATGCCTCATGTCATCAACAGAATTACAAGAAACTGAAAGCAATAGAATATTCAGATGATAAGAACATTTCCTGAAAGAAAATTGTGTTCTCATAAAATGTCTAAAAACTAGAAGTTTGGTTGATAAATCAGTTAAATGAATGATGAAATTTTTAATATGCAATGTATTTGTGGAAGATACTCCACAAACTCATTACCTTACAGTGAAGACTAGAGTAAGCATGCCAACTCAGAAAGATATATGGCTCAACTCGAGGAAGAACTTATTCCAATCAAAAGGGGATCATAATTAAAATATGCGGGACATAAAAAGGCAGATATTGCCCTTTTTAACTATTGTCAAACCTGAATTTGTGGAAGCATTTGTTGGATGGTCGGGTGACGACCACAATACATTGTCAGTGATAGTAGCCAAACAGTTCCAGCACAGCGTTCTTCTTTTCTGCTACTGTATAAAAGAGTCTCAAAGAGTTTTCTAGTAATTGAATCTCTAATGGTGGCATGGTAATCTTCATTAGCTTCACATTTCTCATTAGGGTTGTATTTTGACAAAGATAAGCTTATGTCTCCCAGAAGAAAATTTGAAGTCATTGAAAGTGAAGAATAGTTAGTTTTGAGAATCACATCAGCTGTAACAGGAATGCCACCCCACAAAAATGACAGAGCCTCCCCAGCAGCAAACAGGACATCCTCAACCTATGGAACTCCAAAACAAATATGAACTCAATTAAAGCCCAACAAAGAATTATAGCAATAATTGCAGGCGGGCGGATAAGGGACACTAGCAGATAGTATCATAAAAGAAAAATATTTATTTTCTACACACCTTTGATCGACAGAGACTAAAAATCAAATCAAGGGCAATATTCAGGAGTGAAGGTGACGTTTCCTTTACACAGATGTGTCCAAGGGAGATAACGATTTTCTGAATTGCTTTATTGTCATCACCGGAGAGTAGCTTGCTCAACTTTTCATTTAAGAGTATCAGAATGTCAACTGCAGTTTTAACCATGGAATAATGTTATTAACTAACCCTTACTACTATTTTTTCCCTTCTGCAAGCTATTATTGGTATCTATGAACACCACCTGAACTAGAATCATCAACAAGAGGAGGTAATGGTGCACGTAATCCAATATGACCCAGAGCTTGCATAGCAAAAGAGGCCAATGTTGCAGTCTCAGAATTAGCAACATCAGTCAGGCATTTAAGTATTTTCTGAAACAATGTCCCTGGAATCTGCAAATAATAATGTTAGAAATAGTGAATACAAATTGCTAAAATGGAAATTGAAGAAGTACATTAAAATATAAAAATAAAATGACTAGTGAATGCTAAACAGACAAAAATACAATAGCAAGATAAAAATGACACCAAATAAGACTTAATGTCCCATTTCATGGAAACATCAAAAAGAGATGCAAACCTAGCATATGAGAAGTACACAAAAAGCATGTAGAACTTTTTCTTAAAATAAAAGGATAAAACCTAAATTGTAAGTTTAGCAAGGGCATGTGAAGTTATGATATGGACATCAGGGTCTGTGGCATCACAAACCCCAAATAACCTTGAGGAAACATTTTTCTGCGATGTCCAAATACTAAGGGTTTCCCACTTTGATTTTACCTCTGTACATTTCTGATTGTCCAAGATAGTGGTTGTGTTCATCAAGGTGTTAAATTGCGCTGCGGTGATAGAACTGTGGGCAATTACAGCATGGAAAGGATGTATTCTTAAAAAAATTAAGGATGACCAATGATGAAGAAAATATAGTGCTTGGACTTTGCTCAAAACAAGGATAGGGAAGGGTTTAAGTAAGGTCCTGATTTCATTAAAAGAAAAATTCCAGTAGAGGTGTTGCAGAAACATGCAACTTACAGCAACCGCTATAGACATACACTCTGCAGTAGCATATCCAATTGCACACAGTATTCCATGAACTGACTCAAACCTGGAAAAAAAAAAAAAAAAAACAAGAAGAACAAAACTCATAAACTCTGGAATCAGAAATTGTCACCACCAGAAACTAGAAGCTCGATTTGATGGACTACAAACCTTAAATTGCTTGTTTTAGAAATTGCAGAAAGTAGCTCAGAAATTAGATCTGATGATGTGGCGGGAGGAATAGCAGAGCAAGCTATACCAAGTAGGCGTGCTGCAGATTCACGAGTATCTAAGTCTACATGACTCAGTAATTGTTTTAGCCATGATATTCTAGGCACATAGTGTGATGCGATCATCTAGAGAGAGCGAAAGAGTTAAAGAAGTATTTGTTGACATGCAAAAGAGGAAAAAAATAAACTATAAAATCAATATAAAGGAAGAGAAAACTGTGAAAAACCTCTGGAAGATAAGATCCAATTGTAATTAATGCCTTGGAAGCAGTGGCATGCAATTCAACAGAGCCTTCATATGCCATAGCATGTTCTAGCAGTAAGCACATTGTTTCCACTGAAGACAGAAATTCAGTTGATCTCCCTAAAGAGTTGTTTTGGTCCAACTCTGACTCAAAACACTTCAACAAAAAATTGATCATAGCCACATACATTTTAGATGAAAAAAGAAGCTTTTGTTCCCTCATTTCACTTGACTCTAACAATTTTGGCTGCTGCTTAACAATATAATCCAACATCTCTCCAAGTTTTGGGTATATAAAATCAATATTCTGTCTTCTACTTCGACCCATGTCTTTGTCAAGAAACAGGCCTTCAAGTGCCATTTCCCTGGAGAGAGAGAGAGCAGGCCAGTATTAGGTTTCCATGATGAAAATTTATAGTGTGAAATCAACCATCCTTGGGATAAAAACACTGTTTATTGGTACTAAATAAGACATTGGAGACTCTAACGCAGTAATAGAAGAATAAATCCACCTCTCCCCCTTTCATTATCTGTTTATTGTCCATAGGACTATGACAATCAAAAGTTTAAAATGATACTCCTCAGTGAATTTAAAAATCCTGCCACATTTGAATAATAAATGCTATAGGAATACTGTATGGTGACAAATTGAAAACGTTTGATATATTTAAAAGCATTACAGGAAACAAGAAAGGTTCCAATATAAAAGAATGGGAAACATAAAAGACTGAACATATGTGGCATAAAGTAACAAAGAATCTGCATTCAAAATGCCGAATGAAAAGAAAATAAAATGATTCAACCACCTCAAAAGCCCTGGAACAGAAGAAAATTACTGAGAACTATGACTTATGTTGTACTCCCTCAGTCCCAAAAGAAATGTCCTAATTGAGATTGAACAAGTCTTTTAGGAACGAAAAAATAAACTAGAGATTTTTGTTTTAAAAATGTTATTTCACTTTTACCTCTAACTATTTTTACATTGCTCAATGTTCTTGTTTTTAGTAAATTTGGAAAATGATAAAGGATAATAAGGGAAAATGAGTGAAAGTAGGAAATTCATATAGGGACTAAGGAAGTGATAGAATTTTCAACATTGAATGAGAATTGGAAAGTGGACATTTGCATCGGGACTGCTGAAAATGGAAAGTGGGACGTTTAATTAGGGATCGAGGGAGTAATAGAATTTTCAACATCAAATCACACTATGTGACAGGAGCGATTATTAGGTACTCCAAGTGTATTGCTTACTCACTCACATAAAAGTAATTTGACAGGTAGTTATCATAGAAGGGCCTTCCTTCTTTCATGTCAGTGAAGGAGCAACACACCAGAACTAACTAATAATTTCACTATTGTACAAAGCATGTGCACAGCCAACCACAAATACAGACAAATGATCCAAACTTGTAGTGATACTAACATTTTATCAGTGAACAAATAAGAAAAAGAGAAGTAATCAAAGATCAAACATTAATATGCTACAAGTCGTATTTATCTGTACTGGATCTTGATATGAGCCATAGAAATATTGTGAATACTGGCAATATGATAGCAAGTAGAAGCCACTGCATACAAAAGCAAACAGCTGCTGTGGGATAAATGCAGAATGTAAAACTTCAATACCTTATATCCAACCTAGAATCTGCCACACCAAGCATGCATATAAATCTACTTGGACAATGCTTCAAATCAAATAAAGATGTTGCCCATCTCACGGCACACAAACGTACTTCATTTTGTTCCTGGTTGGCACCACATAATTCAAGTTCAAATCATGAAGCAGCAAGTTGTAAACAAACCAGAATCAAGTGTAAGAAAATCATAGTTCAAAGCAGTTGAAAGGGTAAAGGTGTCATAGTTCAAAGCAGTTGAAAAAGTAAAGGTGAACAAGTAAAAATGAAGATATTAAGTTGTTCAATACTGCTTGAAAATTATTCAGAAGAAGATTCTCCAGGTCCATCAATACAGTAGCTGGTGCTCCCTGAAGACCAATAATGCATACTGATTAATAACATCAAATAGGCAGTGAGTCGAGATAGTTTTATAACTAAAGAGAAGTACTTATATTCTGGAAATAAAAATTAACATTTAAAAACAGAAAGCAAATAAGATCAAGCTCAGGAACATTGAAGAGTTTGAGGGCTGTGTTTTAAAAGATCAACCACCAGTTGCAACAAGCAAGCACTAAAATTCAAACTTTGAGATTGAACCATGCTATGAATAGAATGGGCATGAAGATCAGTGCACCAATTGGTAGCAATCAGATACATGACAAGTGGTTGAAGAGTACTATAGCAGTAATGACGACATTAGTTGTTCTGGTGTAGCTCTAATAATGAAGTTAGAGATAATGGTATTTTGGAAGCAACTGGTGATAGTTGGTAAGCCGTTAAGGTTATAGTGCTGTCAGTGGTGATGAGAACAGTACAGCAGTGCTGACAGTGGTAATGACACTATAGGTTGCAACAGCAATAATGGTGGTCGCAACAGGTGCCAGAGGCATAAAAGTGGTCTTTGGGATTGGTAAAAATGCGAAGCTTGTTGAAGTGGCTAGCAGCTTTCACAGGTTACAGCATTAGGGAATAATCATTATCTTAAAAGGAATTTAAAAGACTTCCAAAAAAAATGAAAGCACCTTAAAAGTGGGTATCCAGAAACATTGAAGAGGAAAAAAAAAGGTCAAAGAAAATGAATATGGTAATTAGGCCATCCAATCTCTTCTCTACATCATTTTATGAATTTCAGAAATTTCTCAGTAGTTAACCCAGACATCAAAATTTTCAATTGGAATTCCTGAATTGTTCTCACAACTAAGTTTCTCATTCAACACAATCTTACATCAATCTGTTCGAAAATAACAACCAATTATAATTTCAGTCTATATATCATCATGAACAAACCAGATTATTCTCCTATAAGAACCTGTTGTTTTTTCTCCTAGAATTGTCAAGATAATGGGGGACAGATTAGAAGTTCAATCAACTCAGCCCTCAGAAATGTATTAAAGCCCCTATCTGCCAACTTGGCATAACAAATGTCGATGACTAGGATGATCAAGATAAAGCAAAAGTTTTTGAACAGTTTTCTTTTGGGCTTTAGAAATATCACAGACTTCCAAGAGAGACAAGAAAGCTTGAAGCAAATAAATCAGACCATTTGAAAATAAAGACGTCATATTTCCTTAAAATGATTTTCACAAAAAAGCTTAGTCACATGGATTATCAACTCAAGCCTCAGAACTGTATTAAAGCCCCTATCTGCCAACTTGGCATAACAAATGTCAATGACTAGTATGTTCAAGATAAAGCAAAAGTTTTTTAGCAGCTTTATTTTGGGCTTTGGAAATATCAGAGACTTCCAAGAGAGACAAGAAAGCTTGAAGCATATAAATCAGACCATTTGAAAATAAAGACACATCATATTTCCTTAAAATGATTTTCACAAATAAGTTTAGTCACATAGATTATCAAAAAATAATTGTTCGATGTTTACTGAACATAAAAATAGAAATAACTATTTTCTTTACCAGTAAATGAAAATTAATTCTTCCTAGCCGGTCTTGTATTTATCCTTTTTCTGATAAGTAAATGACCAAACTAAATTAAAAAGAGCACAATGGGGGCCTGCTCAGCTACACAGAGATCAAGGAAAAAAACATATAGGAAACACCATAATAATTAAACCAAGATGAAGCAGCTTTCAAAAAGAACACAGCTTGTAGCGTAACAAATCTAGCTATTGCATGCTGACAATGAAACCTCTGGGAGTAAAATTTTTCTCTGACAGGATGAAAAAAAAAATGTTATTCAACAAAGTGAATCCAAGCATACCTTGTATGCAGCAGCAAGAGAATTGGTTGCTTCTTGGATAACAAAACGAAGAGATTCAGCTTCAGTTTTCAATGCATCAAAAAGACGAACAGCCATATCAATCTTGTCTCTGAAAATGAAAGGAAATGGCCATCAGATTATTGTCACATATATGAATACAGAGCAGCAGAAAGGAGAAGATGGGCAAAGCACCTAAAGAGATGGGGAAGGCGCTGCCCAAGTAATCCAATTGCTTGAAAAGAAAATGTTTTGGTGTCCCTAGCAATAGCATCTGGAATGAAGTAAACAAAATCAATCTCAATTTATATGTGAAGTAAATTGAATCAATCAGATTCCAACCACAGTACTTTAATATAGATAAGACAAGGGAATCAAAAGAGCTCTGTTTGCATGAGACCTGATTCTGAGCTTGAATAACTATCAAGTAACTTCAGAATCCCAGTCAGTATAACAGGGCCCATGAGCTTCAGCTGATCACTTTTTGCCTGTACATATTAAAATAATGTTATAATGACCAAGTAAAAACAAGAACGTGAAATTGTATCAACATTTTGTTTGCAGAGTTCAAAGTGAAAACACGTGAGATGAAAGAAAATAGAAGTGGAAACATGATCATATCATCAATAATCATTTTTTTTGCCAAAAAACCTGTCCTCTTTGAAGCAATCAATGATTGATCGATAGTTTGGCAACTTGCAAAAAAAAATATATGGTAAACCCATAGAGAATATCCTTGCAGTTCAAAGACAAGAATGAACTGATTTTAGCACAAGTTCTTGGGAAATGGCTATAGTTACAAAAAGATTCTAGAATATGGAAATAGGCTTTTAGGATTTGCATGAGGGAGGCAAAAGTCTGGAAAAACTGAAATAGTAAAAGATCACAATAACAAATAAAGAAAAAGAGCAAAACTTATGTATAAAAGAAATACGATTACGAACAAAGCCTAGGTAATGAACTAATTAAACTAAAAAATATTCTAGAACTTTAACCTCTTAAAAATACAGAAATACTTTTGTATAAAAGAACTATGATTACGAACAAAGCCTAGGTAATGAACTAATTCAACTATAAAAAATCCCAGAACTTTAACCTCCTAAAATACAGTTGACTGTGAATCTGGTATGAATGCTAAAGAACTTTACATTATATGATTCAAGCCAAGGAAAACATGCAAGATTCTCATAATCTCATATAAAACAGGACTTGTCTAAGGCTATTGCTTCATGGATAAAAAAAAATTGTCAGAAAATAATCATTGTACAAAGCATTTTCAGGTGTCTCTGTTGTCTTCTAGCATGCTGTAAATTGAGATAATTGTGTATTTTATTAATGTTTGGCGAGGGAAGTTGGCAGCTAGCAGTAGCCACCCAAGGCAGGTGTCCAACATTAAGAACTGTTTGAAAATTGACTATTGCTGGTGATGGTGATCAACAGCAACAATGGTCTGGTAAAGTCAGCAATAGTCAACACCTGCAGCTGAGTGAAAAGTCCACAGAATTGCAAAAATCTATAACAGGCATGTGCTTAGTTAAGTCACTTCGGCTCAATTCTCCATTGGTGACAAGAATAAAAATTATAGTTTTCTGACTTGTCAAAAAATAATAAACCTGACTCTTAAACTACATAGAGAAAAGAAGTCTGTTTACTACAGTTCAACAGCAATGCAAACTTTGGCCACAAATTCACTGTGCACCACTAGTGGACAGAAGCATAAAAGACCTCTCTCTACGTGCATCACTAATTGGTAGGTAAAGGACGTCAGACAGGTACTAAGAAAACTATGAAAATGTGTCAAGAAAAGAAGTCTGTTTACTAAATTTCAATGGCAATGCAAACTTTGGCCTCAAATTCACTGTGTACCACTAGTGGACAGAAGCATAAAAGACCTCTCTCTCTATGTGCATCACTAATTGGTAGGTAAATAAAAGACCTCTCTCTACGTACATCACTAATTGGGAGGTAAAGGACTTCAGACAGCTACTAAGAAAGCTATGAAAATGTGTCAAGAGTACTTCTTGTCCAAGTAATCTTCCACTGGAACAAATACAATAATAAAGTATTTTAAACCTGACATCATAATACAATTTGACATAATATGAAGTTTCAATCTATGTTCATTCTTCTCCCACTTGAGAAGGTATGTTTAGCAAAGGTATGTTAAAATGTAAGGGATTCACCTGATCCTTTATACCGCTTGAGCCAAAGGTCAAAGGTCCCTTAATCAAACCAACTTGAAAATTTAAAGTACAAATCCAAAACTGAACAATAAGATTCTTACATGCTTAAACACCCAAACAGTGAATTCCATTCCCAATTGCTTCAACCTTGAGGTGGTACCACTTCCTAGTGCATTCCAGAAGTTCAAAACAGAAAAACATCAGCAATAAATTTATATCACAAACTTGGCATGAGATTCCTAAACTGAAAGAGAGAGAGGGAGAGAGGGAGAAAGGGAGAGAGAGAGTTCCTCAAATCATGTATTAAAGATAATTTCATACACAAACTAACATCCACAAACAATCCACCCATTTATTCCCCTCTTTTTTACATTTTAAATATAACAATGATCTAAAATAGGTCTTTTTTTTTAAATATAACATAAAATAAAAGGAACACCTTCAAAATATATAATAGAACCCAAACAAGAATATTGTTGTTAAGATGGCAATGGTGAGGAATAAACACAATGTGCATGCCTTAAAACATCTATTCTTCACTGAAAGAAAATGAGACTCTTCATTATTATTTCTAGTTCCACATACAGATAAGCCAAATTACTGGTAAAAGTTTCATCAATTTGTGAGTTAAAGGTCAAAGGACTCTGAAAGAAGTGAGCATGTGAAAAAGAAAAGCAAAACACCATAATTTTCCTCTCAACTTAAACCAAAATCACTAACCGGTCTATTATGCTATTGAATAAAGCTACCATAGTCTGAAAACATTGATAGAATAATTGACGACTTCTTTCATGCTTCACTAATAATCAAATGGTGGAATCAACAAAAACAATAGAAGTAAATCAGTTTTTGGTCATGTAGGTTTGTCAGATTACTTGAATCCTATATGAGATCACAAAGCTCAATTTTTCTCATCAAATAGCACCACAGTTATAATCTGCTTGAAGAGTTTTTACAACCCCTCCTAGATTTGGCATCGAAACCATAAGTAATTAAATGAAAATTTATAGTTACCATATATGCAACCAAAAATACACTGCAGAGTTGCCGGGAAACTGTTTGCGGCAGTAATAGACCGGCAAAATACAGACATCAGCTTTGTTTTCAAAGAAACACTTGCTGGGTTGACTTTAGATTCTGGAGCGACATTTCCAGTGCTAGTAGTACCTGCAACAAAGTATCTTGTTCAGACAAGTAGATGCACAATAATACAGGTGTAAATATACTTTTTATAAAAAATATCAAGTAAAAGCAAAGGTGAGATCCCCAACCTCACCCTCCTCAGGACACTTCTCTCTTGGGCATACAAAAGGGGATTAAGACTTAACCCCCCCCCCCCCCAAAAAAAAAAAAAAAAACAGAGAGAGAGAGAGAGAACATGAACTGTTGGTACCCAGAAATCAACAAGTTCATGTTTTAATTCAAAACGCAGTAACAATATAATAAAGCAGAAGTAACAAAATGAATCAACAATCATACCATTGAATAGTAAAAACAGTTTGTTCATCAAGTTTGAATCATCTAAATTAGCACTCGCTGCCTTCTTCCTCAGGAGCTCCTCCCCCTTCTTAATAACTGCCTCTTGACTTGAAAACATCAATCAGCAAACAACAAATCACAGTCCAGGTATCAAATATATTTAACAATATTAAATCGAGAAAGAAATTCAAACTTGTCTTCTAGTTATAGAAAAAAAAACAAAAGAACATCTGTACCTATCTGCGCTAGCAACCAGATATAGGGGATAAACAGGTTCTGGACCCAGCTCCATAGTGTCAACAACATTCAAAACCCCTAACTGCTCATGGAAACGCCAAAAGCAAAAAAAAAAGTACATCTCATTTGAAAACCAAGGAAAATATCTATAATCTCCAAGATTAGATGATATTCAGCTTCAATTTTCACCTTTCTCATCAGAAGTTCTTCATTTTTTAAGGGATTCTTTCCTGCAACACGATTGCTTTGAGCAATTGAAAGCCCAGGTGAGCATCCTCCTCTGCAATAAAAAATAAAAGAAGAGAAAGTAAATGAGTAACTGAATAAAATTTGCCTGTCAAGCAAACTTTTGAAAGATCATATCGCTCTTATGATGAACTCAGTTCCAGACCCTTGAGATGACTGCTTGTATAACATTAAATGAAGGCAGAACTCAGCAAATAATTCTCTGTCCTGAGAGCCATTCACTGATCTATACTTTACAGCAACTTCTTCATCAATCCCACTAGCATGACATTCACCAATCACCTAAAACCAAGCATTGATAAGCACAATTAGCCATCTTCAATTATTAAAGTTGGTATCATTTTACCAGATTTATTATGACAAATCCTTTTCTATTTTTTGCAGAACTTCCACTCATAACATATTTTTTTGACATCAAAATTGTTGAAAAGTAGTTAAGGCTGAAACTTACCTTAGTAACAATTCTCAAGATAATCTCTTGATGTTGAAGAGGAAGTTTAGAGATGTTAGCAACAAGCACAGGTGCCATATTTTCCTTTTCCTATAACATGATAAAAGGACTCATTATAAAAAGGTTTACTTGAAAGTGATCAACAAGACGATTATATTTGAAATACAGATGCACATACCTTTATATTTACCCGTTCAAATGCCATCTCAATATACACGATGCAAAAGTTCTTGACAATTGCAGTGGCATTGGCTTCGGTATACAGTTTCCATAACTCTTGTAATGGCAAACCAATCTCATGTTGATATTTCACTCTCTTGTTGACATGACTCAAAATTTCAAGAACCTGACACAACAAACACGCTTTAACAATTTCCGATCCAGCAAGGAAGAGAAGGAGAGGGTAAACTAGGCATTGTGATAAGTAATGAAGGGAATTCATCGCTTACAGAATTTGCAAATAATATTTTGAACATCACTTTAAGGTCTTAAGAAATCCTACATTTTCCAAGTGGCACAGGTCTTTTAGGAACAAGAGCATTTTTGTAATTGCACTGGAAGGGGTTTATTTGACCTCCGATGTTGAATCCTACATCACGCTACTTTAGGCTTTGTTTAGTGAGTTGACTGCTTCTTCCTACTCTTTTTTATAAGGTTCCAATCAATCCAGGATTCTGTATTCTTTTTGGTAATTATTTTTCAGTCTAATTGGGTTAAAACAAGACAGATAAAGGGTCTCTCAATTTTTTAGTCAAATAGATTTGGCTTCCCCGCTTTGTTATGCATTCAAAGGTTCCATGAGTGGAGAATGCACGCCAAAATCCAATCAATTCCCAAAACAAGACCCATCTAGGTATAACATCACGCACCCAAGAATCCACAAGCAGCATATAACAATGTATAAGTGTAATGTTTTTCAACTTCACCTTTTTTAATATATTGTCCTGCAATACTCCAATTATCATAAAACCCTAACCTTTAAGCAATGCGAATTCTTCAAAAAGCTAACCCTTCTCTCTCATACCTTAAGCAATAACGCTCATGTCGAGATAGTTGCTCTCAAGAAGGAAAAAAAACACCACACGCACATCACAAATTTCAAGAACCTAAAGCATTTGATTCCAAAACCTATTTAAACATTTCCATTCGTTCTCTACTAGCAAAAAAAAAAATAAGTATCAATTTCAGTGAGTGCGATAGAATTCAACTCCAACTGAACAAGAAATTATATTAAAATAAAATTAAGAACCGCACCAGAGTCTCCAAAAAAGAAATAAAGACTAAAATTAAAGGCAAGCGGGTATAGGTTTAGGGTTTTTGCCTTGTTGCGGACGGCGGTGGAGTTTGAGGAAAGTGACGAGATAGTGAGAGGGAGAATCTTAGACAGTAAAGTTTCAAGCTTTGAGTCGTCGCATAAAGCCAGCCGAGTTAACATTCGATCCAGTAATTCTTCTGTTTCCACATCTGATTTTACTACTGGTGACGAAGACGACGATTCTGCCATTTGTTTCGCTTTGTGTTTTTCTTTCGTGACAAGCCAAGGACTCCACAAAAACAAACCGAAAGACAGGGAGATTGCAGTGTTTTTGTGATGGGTAATAGGCGTCGTTTTGGGGAACGGAGAATTTTACCGCTATGTCATTGGGCTGGGCTCTAGCATGGGGAATTGGGCTATCAAACATATTAGCCTATTTAGGTTTTGGATCATTGGGCCAGCTTTTTTGGGTTTTCAACGAGGGAGTTGTCTAGCACAAAATGGGTCAGACCTCCCATGGAATTTAAACCGTTCAAGAATTCGGTCCTTCAACTACAACTTTTAGAATTGTTCTCGAAGAAATTTCAAATCATGTCCTTCATTTAACTTTCCACTCAAAAAAATATATAAGCACATTAAACTCATTTGATTGGTAGAGAAGTATAGGGACCAGAATGAACATGTAATAATGTTTAATTAGGGATGTGATTGAGTTTCTTAAAATTACAAGCATTAAATTAAAGTTTGATAACCTATTTCATCCGTCTACTCTTCCACTTCAGCCACCAAGTAGTCATGAACAACTATCAAATCATTCCTTTTCAAATCTTTTATTTTCATGTTTGAAAGGTGTTTTTTTAATTTGATTTTTTTTATTATTATTTAAAATTAATTTTTTTATGTTTTCAGATTATTTTAATTTATCAATATAAAAAGTAATTTTTAAAATATATAAAAAAATATTATTTTAATATATTTTTAAATAAAAATAATTTAAAAAACAATTACTATCACACTTCTAAACATCATTTAAATTTAAAAACAGAGCAATAACATGCAACCTCGATGATTGATTTACGTGTAGGGTGTGTCACTTTTATTTTGATAACATAACTTGTCAAACTATTACCAAACAAGATAGAAAAAATTCATTACATGACAAAATTAAAAAAAAAATCATTATTTTTAATTTTGGATTAAAATTTAATTATTTTTTTTCATGGATGTTCTAGATTACTTTATGTGAATACTTGTATTTATCCTTCATGCTTGGTAAGCTAAAGTACGGTGGGCAAAGCTTGAAAACATGGATTTTGTTAAATGAAAATGACATCATAATATATATATACTAGAATGATAGCATGCAACTTAATTTATGATGTATTATATGAATATAAGTATATATTTGTAAATTTTATGATGCTAAAAAAGTAATTAATATTTTATTAGTTATTTCATATGATTCAATTTGAAAAACAGATTAACATAAAAAAGAAAAAAAAATCATGAGTGAATATATTTTTTATCATATTTTATATATCATTAATTTTATTTTATCTCTGCTCCTCTCAACTATCCTATTCTTTAAAGTGATTTAAAAAAAAAACTAATAAAATACTATTAGTTATTTCTTAAATACCACATTTTCATTTTAATATACTACAACTTGCCAAACTACTACTTAATTGAAAAGAAAAAAAATCATTGCGTGACAAAACACAATAGCTGAAGGATTCTGCCTAAGTATGTGAATAAATACTAGACTTAGCTCTTGTTTTGGAAGTATAACCCAAGCAAAATTAGTTAAAATTTAAATTTTTTTATGTTTTTAAATTTTTTTAATGTGTTAATATTAAAAATAAATTTAAAAAATAAAAAATATTTTAAAAACAATCATGGCTAACGTAATACAATTGCCCACCAGAATCACACGCAAGCCATTTGATCATCGGACCCAAGCCATAATTCCTAACAGTTTACAAGAGCATGGTTGACCAGGCACAGAAATGATCAAGTTTAAGTGACTGGTAGCTACTGATTTTCTTTCTTTCCAAGCAACCAACTGTACTTGAAATTGCATTTCACTCTCGTGGTTACCGAACCAGCCCACTTTTGAATAAAGAATGGAAGAGAGAAATTAAGAGTATCAAATCCACCTGAAATAGGAAAAACAAAAGTAAAAAAAGCAGACGATAACAATAGTACGGGTGCAAACAGTACTCCTGTTTAATCCCAGAACATGGGAATCTACTCATTTTTTTTTAGTAATATTCTCATGTTAAATACACTTTAATTACTTATTAGTCCCAAAACTACATATCGTTATTGTTAAACCATGTTCTCCGTGAGGAAAGACTATTTTTTTCATAAAAAGATGTTCGTGTGCTGAAGTGAGGTAAAATTTTTTTTAAAAAAATCAATTATGACAAACCTGTAATCACAGTGATTAGAACTGAGCCAATCCAAGATATATATCTCGTCAAACTTGTGACCAAAATCAAATTTTATATTTGATTGAAGAGTGAAATAGAAAAGAAAAATCAATTTAATAAAAAAACAAAAAATCAAAAAATGAGAGTCACAATTGACATGAAAAATAAAAACAATATTTTGTTTGAAAGATATAATTGAGAATAATAATAATTTTTACAAGAGGCGAAGAAAAAAACTAGAAATTAAAACCAATAAAACAATAAGGACTAAACCAAAAAACATAAGACCATCAATTTGAATTGAATGATGAAATTGAAAACCAATAAAACTTTTATAAAAGGACAAAGGTAAAAATTTAGAAATCCAAAGAATAAGGACCAAAATAGAGAATATATTATTTGGTAAATTATGATTCAATGATGAAATTGAAAACAAATAAAACTTTTATGAAAGAACTTAGACAAAAAATTAGAAATATAAAAATACCACAACTAGAGACACGTGTTGCACTAACATGAAGAGGACATGACGATACTTTCAATGACACGATGAAAGGGCATTTATGGATGTTAAGAGGTACCACATGCGTCACCTAAAGGGAGTAGACGCCTTCCATGTGCCCTCGAATACGCCACATCAGCATGTTGTTTTTTGTTTTTTTTTCTTTAGACAAATACCAAAGTGTCCCCGGGTTAACTTTGTAATTACAGCAAAACCATTGTGAAAAGACCAAGAAGCCCTTAACTTTAAGTTTCAAATTTTTGCTTTTAATAATATTTTCGTCATTTCACTATGCATTTTAATTGTTTATTATTTTTTATATTTGGTGAAATATCAAATTGTTTCTTAGCTAACATTATAATAATGGAAAAAATATTGTGAAAATACAGAAATACCCTTGATATCATGTTTAACTTTTTTTGCTTTCAAAAATACTTTGGTTGTTTCACCGTGCAAACAAGAAGGAAAAGGATCTATTTATCATTGATCAATTCATTAATGATAAATTGATCATATATAAAGACTTTAATGTCCTTGAAAGTTGCTATTAAATTCATTGATGGAAAAGTAAAAGCATCATTACACCGTTTCAGTGAACAGTAGAATGGGTTTGGAGCTATCATCCTTACATAGGTGGTTTTAGGTTTTTTAATGTATAAAAAAGCAATATATACTTTCTTTTAGTAAATCTCTGTCTCTCTGTATATATGTTTTTAGATAAAAGAAAAGAAACATTTAAACTAAAAATTACATTACCGAGGGAAAGATACACATTCTTTTAGAACGAAGATATACATCTTAAATGCACCTAAAGTTAGTATAAAGTATAAACTACAAGTAATCATCAAATGATTAATTGCTATATATTATATATATATATATCTTTTCTTCAAGTTGATATCTTTTTCTAGGAAAGAAATCTTTCTATAAATCAAAAGAAAATATATATTTAAACTAAGGATTACAATACCAAAAGAAAGATATATTTTTCTAGAACAGAGATGGACAATCATAAATGCGCTCAAAATTGTGTATAAACTATAAATAACCACATGATATTAATTAGTTACTATATATATATATATATTCTTTAAGTACGTATCTTTTTTTAGATCAAAAGGAAATAAACATTCAAATTAAGAATTATATATATATAATATCGTGGGAAAGATATACATTTTTTCATAACAGAGATATACAATCTTAAATGTACCTAAGGTTGTGTATAAACTACAAGTAATCAGATGATTAGTTGCTATATATAAAAACGTTATGCATCTTTTCTCTAAGTTAATATTTTTTTTTAACAAAATAGATTTATCTTAAATCAAAAGTAAATAAATAATCAGACTAAGAATTAAAATACCGAGGGAAGATATACATTTTAAGAACAAAGATAAAAGAATCTCAAATGCAATAAAGTTGCGCATAAATTATTTTAATTATTATGATCTACACAGGGTTTTATTATGATCTTCATCGTGGCGGGGCTTTTTATATATATATATATATATATATATATATATATATAGTTGTAATGGACAAAAACAGTGTTAATTTTAAATAACGCAGCTGATAAAAATAATTTTAAAATTAGCACAATTAAAAAATAGTATAGTTTAATTAGCTGAGTTAACAATATTGGTTGGGTTACTCTTGATAATATACCCTATTGAGTTTTTAAAATATACTTTATTAGGAGCAGTATCGCTTGAAAAAATAAATTAAAAAATTATACCACTCTTAGTAGCGCAATCTTCAAAAATACATAGTATTTAAAGATTTCACTTCTTCGAGAGATTTTAATTTTTTAGATTTTTTTTCAACCATGTTATTTTGTGAAAACAATTTCTCAAGTGTGTGCTATTTAAAAAAAAACACAAAAGTGTATTAATTAATTAAGAAAACAAGGCAAACATCAAATATACTTTTAGATTATATGAGTTTTATCAATCTTATATAAACCATTTTTATATCATTTTTTTTTAAATTACTTTGATTTTTAAGTAGTATTTTTCATTAAGACTACTTAATATATAGAAACCGTTAAGTCTTATATGATATAATATTATTTTTTATATAAAAAAAGGTACTATTTAGCTGAAAACAAGAGCGAAGAGTTTTAAAAATGGATGTGAGTAATTATTTAAGAATTTCTTGAAAATTTGAAATAATAATATTGATACTAATTCGTAAAATACTTTATAGGAGTAGTTTTTTGGTCTGACCGAAAAGATGACAGCCATTTCCAGCTGCTAAATTAAATTGATGTTCATTTTACTAAAAAAGCAGTGGTTATTTTGAAATTGTATTCATGTGCCGAAACAAGTTTGCCGAAAATTACTTAAATCTTCTGGATAAATCCTAGTGCTGGCATATCAAAAATCTGTCCGGCGACCGCAGCAGCCAACAGGTTAGCAAGAAATTTTCGGTGGACGGCACGTCCCCGCTTACACACCAATGTTGTAATAAATATGCATGCGAGGAGTGTATATAAATCCCATAACATGATATACCTATGCTCGTACATAATATCACCCCACTAGTTAGCTGGTTACTCCATCAGGTCAGGCGACTGTTTAAGCAAGCTCGTGTTTCAGGCACCACCCAGCAGGATGGACGTAGACCCAGTCCTCCTTGGGAAACTTACCTTGGCAGCTCTCTTATTCTTTATCAGCTACCAATTTACTGGCTCTTTCATCAGGAAATTGTTGCATCGATACCCCCCGGGACCTCGAGGTTGGCCGATCATTGGTGCAATTCCCCTCCTAGGAGACATGCCTCATGTCACATTAGCCAAAATGGCTAAGAAGTATGGTCCCGTCATGTACCTGAAAATGGGTACTTGTGACATGGTTGTGGCCTCCACCCCAGATGCAGCCCGAGCCTTCCTCAAAATCCTTGACCTAAATTTCTCAAACCGTCCCATAGATGGAGGTCCAACTCACTTAGCTTATAATGCACAAGACATGGTCTTCGCAGATTACGGACCAAGGTGGAAATTGCTGCGCAAATTAAGTAACCTGCACATGCTAGGTGGTAAAGCTCTAGAGGATTGGGCTCCTGTCCGAGTAACCGAGCTAGGTCACATGCTCCGAGCCATGTGCGAGGCTAGCCGAAAAAGAGATCCTGTGGTGGTGCCAGAAATGTTGACCTATGCAATGGCAAATATGATAGGACAGATTATACTTAGTCGTCGTGTGTTTGTTACAAAGGGCTCAGAGTCTAATGAGTTTAAGGATATGGTGGTGGAGCTAATGACAAGCGCGGGGTTTTTCAATATTGGAGATTTTATACCGTCTGTTGCTTGGATGGATTTGCAAGGAATTGAACGTGGGATGAAGAAATTACATAGACGGTTTGATGTGTTATTGACGAAAATGATTGAGGATCATTCGGCAACCAGTCATGAACGCAAGGGAAAGCCGGATTTTCTTGACGTTCTAATGGCCAACCAAGAAAATTCGGATGGTGCGAGGCTTAGTCTTACCAACATTAAGGCTCTTCTCTTGGTATCTCTCTCTCCCTCTCTCTCTCTCTCTCTCACACACACACACACAGAGACAGACATTCGTGTGTGTTTATACAAGATACATCTTGCACATTCATCATGCACAAATATGGACGCAATTCTATGAAAAGACACTAAAAAAAGGGCGAGTTAAGAGATGCATGCGGCTGGTTACACGTGCTTGATATCATGGAGGAGGGTGTTTTTAAATGTGTTTTTTAATTAAAAAAAATTAATTTTTTTTACAACTAGTTTCCAAGAATCAACCAGTTGCAATTTGGATCTTGCAACTTTTTACCAATCGAAAAAAGTCTCATTAATTACTAGCCGAGGCATTGGTTGCAAATCAATTATAATCTTTTTTAGTTATGATCAGGCAATTTTTTTCAATTTTAGCTGGTTAATAAAAAGAAAGTCAGATGAAAATTTTGTTTTCCCTTGGTTTCTCTGTAAGCTATAATCAATGAATCAATTGCTCCGAATGATTTTATACGAGTGGTGCTAGGCTTGTTCCTTGCAATTTTATATCACCATAGGAATAGGGTGCCGTTCATTTTGGTTCCGAGATTCTCTAACAAGATATTAAATATATTTTCAAAAGGGTAAACTCATTTATTAGCCCCGATCTATATATGACCTGTTTCTGAATTAATAATTTTTTTTCATTAATTTTAACTGCAAATGACAGTTAAGAACGTGCAGTAAAAATATGTGATTTGTAAAAAAAGTAAAAAATAAAATAAAATAACAAAGGGATGGAAAATCTGGATAGAAAGACTTATTTTTTATTAAAAAATAATTTATGGTACTCAAATAAAAAAAATAAAATTCAGGATCTAAATCTAGTTTAACCTAGAATTCATAATAGTTTTGAATAATTTTATCTTTCTCTGTTTTTTTTTGTGGCTAGGACTTATTCACAGCTGGTACCGACACCTCCTCGAGCGTAATTGAATGGGCACTTGCCGAGATGTTGAAAAACCAGAGCATCCTTAAAAGGGCTCAAGAAGAGATGGATCAAGTCATCGGTCGGAATCGACGGCTAGTTGAATCTGACATACCAAAACTTCCATACCTGCAAGCCGTATGCAAAGAAACATTTCGAAAACACCCATCGACGCCTCTAAACCTCCCCAGGATTGCAGACCAAGCATGCGAAGTGAATCGATATCATATCCCTAAAGGCGCTAGACTTAGTGTTAACATTTGGGCTATAGGGAGGGACCCAGATGTGTGGGATAATCCAGAGGTCTTTACTCCTGAGAGATTCTTTACTGAAAAATATGCAAAAATTAATCCACGGGGAAATGATTTTGAGCTCATTCCGTTTGGAGCAGGGAGAAGAATTTGTGCTGGGACTAGAATGGGAATTGTGCTGGTGGAGTACATTTTAGGCACGTTGGTGCACTCTTTTGATTGGAAATTGCCGAAGGATGTTGATCTCAACATGGACGAGGTCTTCGGCCTTGCATTGCAGAAGGCTGTCCCTCTCTCCGCTATGGTTAGCCCACGCCTAGAACCTAATGCATATCTTGCCTAAGCTACTGCTTAAAGCTTAGGCATGTTGCTTTACGAGGTTTTTCTAAGTTTGCGTGTTTCTCGTATGATGTCTTCAAGTTATTTAGTCGTGTGGTGGTTGTCCTGTGTTGTGTGTAGTGGGCTCGGAAAGCCTCGGCCGTTTCCTAATTATCTGATGAAATATCGTTTGTTTCAGGTGTCGTGTCATGTACATACATATATTATGGAGTTGAATAAAATTGTCTTATGCGTCTCCTCTGTCTCTCGACTCTCTCCCTCTCGATTTGATTGATTACGTTCATCAATGACATAGTTCGGTTTTCATCACCTAAAAGACATCTCCCATGTATTACTAGAATTATAACACTTGATTAAACAAAAAGGAACTATTGGATTCTGTATTCTCCAACGGTTAAAAAAAAAAACAAGAAGAGAAAAAAGAAGAAATGTCATGGCGTAGGGAAAAAAAAAGGATTGTATTCTTAAAATAAATAAAGAGTTGATTTAAAAGTGTAAAAATATTGTTTTTGAGAAATTTATTTATCCTATATAAAAATAACATTTCTAGAATACAATTGAACTTTCTAAAACTCTAAAAAAATAAAAAGAGAGTACAAAGAAAAAAAAATACATTTTCTTTTTGTATTTGTGTTCTTTGAGTAGTAACATATTTATTAAACTTCAAATATTATAATGAATCATTATGTTTGTTAATTTTATGATTGTTAATGAAATTATATGACTGTTAATGAAATAATTATATTTTAAGTTAAACTAAATAACTATTATTTAGTTTTATTTCAATAGTCACAAGTATCAAATTTAATTACACAAATTAAAAAATTTAATTAAAAAATAAATTAATTTCATTAACATATTAAGTTTCAAGTATCCAAGTGTCAAGTGCATGTTTTGATATTATAAATATCCATATAATAGCATTACGAAGCCAACCAGCAAAGCTCATCCATAATGATTTTCATTTAATTTACTACACAATACAAACCTAAACTTATAAATATTTAGGAGATGGTGTTCCTTTCCAATAGATATCTTTTCATTCTTTATTTATTTACAAACTACATCAACAATCTCCCACTAGCTTGTAATAAATGTCTTTTCACTTGATAAAATTATTCTTACAATAAGATATTTTACAATTTAAACTTTCAATTAGCATTAGAACTTGAATCCCACTAAAGTTATTGATGTTTGCAAGTTAAACCAAAACTTTTATTGTAAAATCAAATATACTACACACATAACACTATTCAAACTTTTGAACAGGTTTATAAATATTTAACACTACTATGGTCATGTGCTAAAATGTAACAACACCAAAATTTCCAATAATATATTTTGAAAATTCATGATTTTTTTTTCAAAAATTTCGGCATGATTTCCTCTAATTTAGCCTATCCCAAGTTATCAATACAATCAACATCAGTCCCTAATAAACCATTTCCACAATTCAATGTTCTTATTATACTCCAACATATCTCAATCAACAATATTTCACTTTCTCTAACATATCAACTGAAAGAATAATTATTTTGCTAAAATGAAGAAATAATTATCTTAACCATGATACACAAACCATAGAATATAGACTTAATATACTTTCTTCAATCATATATAATCTTTTAAGTACTGTTTAACACAAATGATATAAACTACATGCTTATATATATATATATATATATATATATATATATATATATATATATATATATATATATATATATATATCACCAGTATAATTAGAAAATATTTACACAACAGAGTACAAGTTAAATAAGATAGTCCATTTAAGTTCGTACATCACAACATTATAATCTTCAAAATATACAGAAAGTAACGTTATTATCAACAATTTACATATCCAAAAGATTTACTGGTAATAGAAGTAAACTCTAAAACTACTACGAGGCGCGGTATTGAGATGAGCCTGCATAATGATTTAAAAGATTATCATGGTCAATTTTAGCATTTACATTTGCATTAACACACACACACACACACACACACTAGTTACTCACAAAAATTTTCACATTTACTATCATCTTCCAAGTACTATTCATAAATCAATAATCTAAAATCTAAACCTGTCCACATCATAGAACTTCAGTTCTAAACCAGTACAGCTGGACTCCTAGCACTAGTTCCATACCGGCACCAGTTTCATACCAGGATAGTTGGTCCACCAGCTGCCCATTCACAGGGCACCAGTTCCATACCAGGATAAGTGGCTCACAAGTCTTCCATTTACAGGATAAATTATCATGGGAAAATCCACTAGCATTCCACATAAAATTTCATTGATCGAGAAAAATTTAAATATCTAAAGTTCAGAGAAAGAAAAAAAATATTCAAGGTATTAAACACCTGCCTGGTGTTTGCGTCCTGCTAGCTGAAAAGATTATCATGGTCAATTTTAGCATTTACATTTGCATTAACACACACACACACACACACACACACTAGTTACTCACAAAAAATTTTCACATTTACTATCATCTTCCAAGTACTATTCACAAATCAATAATCTAAAATCTAAACCTGTCCACATCATAGAACTTCAGTTCTAAACCAGTACAGCTGGACTCCTAGCACTAGTTCCATACCGGCACCAGTTTCATACCAGGATAGTTGGTCCACCAGCTGCCCATTCACAGGGCACCAGTTCCATACCAGGATAAGTGGCTCACAAGTCTTCCATTTACAGGATAAATTATCATGGGAAAATCTACTAGCATTCCACATAAAATTTCATTGATCGAGGGAAATTTAAATATCTAAAGTTCAGAGAAAGAAAAAAATATTCAAGGTATTAAACACCTGCCTGGTGTTTGCGTCTTGCTAGCTGAACTTGTCTGCTAAGTGGTTCCTGTAGCCTCGCCCACTCCTGTAGGTTCATTTCATTGCCAATTAAATTCTATTTCAACAAAATCAACTTGTCATCAATTTAATTATTTCATCAACAACATCACCACAAAACCACTTTACTTATCAAACTAGCAAAACAACTCATTATTAATTTAATTACTTCATTAACACATTACCACATAATTCATTTAATTTTCAACAACAATATCAACTCATAACCAGTGGCGAAGCCACGTTAGGATAAAAGGGGGCAAATGCCCCTTTAATTTTTTTTAGAATTTTACAAGGTCATTTTAGAATTGATTTCATTTTACATTGAGAATTTTACTACAACAATAAAAAGAGATTTTTGTGAAGATTCCAAGCAAACTTCAATCACACGGTATCCGACACTTATATTATTTTTTAAAATATCCACTTCTAGAAAAATCTTCAGATATTAAAAATATTTTGGATACAAATTAAAACGTCTTTGGTGGGATATAGATTTTATAATCACTAATTATTCAAGAGGAGTGTAAATCTATATAGGATATTAATATAATAGTTCTGGCGAGAGTTTAATATAGGGAAAGAAAAGTGAAAAGTTATTTTATATATATATATATATATATATATATATATATATATATATATATATATATATCCAGCTCATTTACCTAAATTTTTTCTTATAAACAGAGAGCCACATTTTCTTTTGAGCCTCGGTTGCCTGCCTCTTTCTCTTATATAAATTTCTCTACAAGTCCAGATAAGCAAGTAATTTCTTTAGCTTTATTTTATGTTTTAGGTAAATTTCTTTCATCTTTTCTATTTATTTTATTTTATAATTTGAGTTTTATTCTTTTATAATTAGTTATTAAAAATATTAGGGTTTATGATAATTTAGGGGTTTCGATATCAATATGTTTAAATATGTTCAAAATAAATGTTTGAATTTACTAATTTAATCCATTAAATGTTTCTTTTCTTATTATAAATAAATAAATTGATGTTCATGCAAAACCATTATTCTTGACATCTCTTGTACTGGCAGAGTAGATTATTGAAATTATTTAACTAAGGTCTCTTAATTCACTGTAATCATGGATTAATTATTTAATTGAGGTCTCTTAATTTATAATGTACATATATTAATTGTCATTTTATATCATAAATTTGTTTGTAATTAATTGCTAATGAGATGCTCGGAGTTAGGAGAGGGCATGAGGTTAAACTCATAAGCTACACTTTTTCTATCTCAATATTTTCTTTTATTTGAAATTAGAGTATAGTATTAAAACTTGTTTCACATATTTGACTTAGTGAGTTCATATAATTGTTTGTGTGTGTCTAGAAATAATTTAAATGTCTAGAAATAATTAAGTATAATTTAATCAACAAACTTATTATATGCATATAGATATGAATTGAAATGGGTTTTGATGAATTGATGTGTATTTTGCTATGAATTTCATATGAAAGATTTAGAATTATTGTGTAATTCAACTGACTTTTTTTTAATAATGAATTAATGTGTAGTCGTGTTAATTATATGTAGACACTAATGATAATAAAAAAAAATCAGCAGGTTCATCAATTAAATTAACATGTCACTAGACAAGTATTTCAAGCGTAAATCCCTTGAGAATGAAGAGTCATTCAAAGCTTCAAGTTATGTAATTCAATTAAGTTCAATGAAAAGTCATATTAAAAGTTATATAATATTTGTTAGTAATTTGCCCCCTCATCTGAAAAACTCTGGCTCCGGCACTGCACATAACTCATTTAATTATCACTCAACAATATTAACTCATCATCAATATAATTCATTCATCATCAATATTACCACACAACTCATTTAATTATCACCCAACAATATTAATTATTGATTCAACATTTTCATTCGTTTTTCTTTCTCTAGACCGAAACCTCTTCTCAAAAGAACCCATAATTATTTTTTCTTTAATTTCACAAATTAAAACATTACCCACTATTATTTTATTTATTTAAACATTAATTCATCATAATTTCATAGATTAACCCATTCAACCTCACAACTCATACCATAATTAATATACACTAATACAATTGAATAAAATCTTAACATACTAAATATATCAATTTAATTGAGAGGGAAAGATTTGTTACCTTTTAATTCAAAGAAATAAGAGATGGAAAGCTTGAAATTACCACACAAATTTCTTTCCTCATTCCCCCTTATTTTCCTCTCAATGCCTCCCCTTTTTAATAAAAAATCCTTTGTTCTCGTTTTGAGATTTTCTTGTTCAAACCCTTCCTAATCATTAGTTCTATCTCTTTTTTTTTTGTGTGAATTTATTTTGGATGAACTTTGATAAATTTCACTCAATTATTCTCCCTCTCAAGCCCTAAAATGGCCAACCACATGCTCTTTATATTCCACTCCCCACTTGTTTATATATTTACAAATTCCTCCCCTTTTCATTTAAGTACTTCCTTGTTTTATTTTAAAACCATTTGGCCCAAAAGTTTAACTTATTCAATTTAATCCTTGTCCCACATTCACCTTATTAGATAATAATTTTCACACCATTAACTTCTATATATACATAAAATTATTTGCCCCTTTTTTTTTGTAAATCAAAATAAAGGAATTTACCTGGGAGTTACATAAAATCTCATTTTCATGAATATTTACAAGAGAAAACCTTAAATCTTGTCAAATACAACATCACTTTTATATTCATATAGGTGGAATTATACATGTCTCTATTACATTAAACACGTACTTTAAATTCCATTAAGAGCATACGTGTATCCTTCTTTACGTAATAAAACACACTTAATAATATTTGAATAGGGTCCAAAATCAATTATCAGTGTCCAACATACACTAAATAGTAACTTATTATTACCCATTAAGCCTAGAGATAATCTTATTGCTAATTCAAAGGTGGGTTCCTATTACCGATATCTTTAATAACGAGTTTCAACTTCATTCCACTAGTTGTTTTCCTTACCATGTCTTTGTATAGTTCTTTTATCAATGGATTTGCTAAATAATTCACAAACTTCACATGGACAATGGTGATTACCCTATCTGTAATCAACTTTTGAATATATCCATGTTGGCTGCTTATATGTCTTGACTTACCATTGTAAATGTTATTGTAAGCTTGAGACATATTTGCTTCACTATCGTAGTATAAAGAAATAATTAATATAGATTATGACCATAACTTAATATCTAACAACATATTTCTTAGTCATTATGCTTCTTTACCTGTAATATCCATAACAATAAATTCAAATTCCATGGTAGAATGAGATATGCATGTTTGTTTCTTAGATGCTCAAAATATTGCATCTCCTCTAAGTGAGAAAATTCATCATGATGTGGACTTATTATCACTCGAAATAGTTGTCCAATTTGCATCACAATATTCCCCCAACACAGCTAGAAAATCAAAATAAAACAAGCCCAAATCGATCGTTATTTTTAGATAACCAAAGACACTTTCAATAGCCTTTCAATGATCCTTATTCAGCATACTTGTATATCTTGATAACTTATATATAGCAAAAGCTATATCTAGTTTTGTACAATGCATAAGATACATAAAACTTCTAATGAAACTAACATATTCTAGTTGAACAACTGTTTTATCACAGTAATCATTTAACTTCATACTAGAGTCAAATGAGGTATTAGCCTCCTTTATATTGAAATGCTTAAACTTATCAAGTATTTTTTCAATATAATGTGACTGATTAAGAATATAACAACTACTATGTTTCTTAAATTTTATACCTAAAAGTGTATCCACTTCACAAAAATCTTTTATTTTAAAGATAAAAGTGAGATATTTTTTTATTTCAACTATTACATTCATATCGGTGCTAAATATTAACATATCATCTACATAAAGATAAATAATCACACCAAAATCTTTTTTAAATTTGAAATATATAAAATTATTGGCACATTGTTTGATGGTTTTCATCACAATGGTGCCGATAGTTAATTTTGACATTTGTGATTGTAAGGATAAAATTAAATAACAGCTATTCAGTTTAACTTAAAATATAATTATTTCATTAACAATCATAATATTAACAGACATAATGTTTCAAGTCTAACAAAAATGTTACAGCGCAGAAAACACATCTAAAAAAAACTAACGTATTTTATTTAGTTTGTCTCTATTCTAATTCTTTTATAGGTTTAAAGGGTTTAGTTGTATCATGGAGATGTTATCTTTCTGTGAGTAAATAAACACCTTAAAGACAATGTTTTCACGCCTTTAATCCAACTCAATCCAACTCTTTATCAGTTTCCATATTAAACAGTTTCTTTACAAATGTCATGGTGTAGCTAAAAAAAAAAAGGAATGTATTCTCAAAAGAAAACAAAAAAGATGGCCATGAGCTCTCACAGTTGCGGGGACAGAACCAGGTCATAGTTAAACGGGGCTAGGACAACCCCAGAGTTTAAAAAATATTTCATTTAGTCTTGAAAGTTCTTAAGGTAGTGTTTAGCATTGTAATAGCGGTTGATTTTCAAAATGTTTTCACTTAGAAATGTATCAAAATAATTTTTTATTTTTTGAAATTTATTTTTGATATCGGTATACCAAAACAATACAAAAACACAAAAAAATATTTTGAAGCAAAAAAAATAAAAAAATTTCAAAAGTGCGATTTGATTGCAAAAACAAACATTACTTAAATTGTGTTAAAAATGATGGGTCCCCTCCAACATACATGGAATGCACACACAACCTCAACCTATGGATGTTTGATCATGCTAAGTGTTGCTATCGTTTCTCATTTAGGCCTTGTTTAGGGTTGTGTTTGCACTAGAGTTTCAACAAATTTTGAGCTTTTTTGCTTCAAATTAATTTTTTTTTGTGTTTCTGGATTGTTTTGATATGTTGATATCAAAAAGTAATATTTTTTAAAAAAATATTATTTTGATACATCTCCAAGTAAAAAACATTTTAAAAAGTTATCTTTACCACACTCCCAAACATGTCCTTAAAAAATTGTAGATACGATGTTGTTGATTTACTGTGAGTAAATAAGGCGATACAACTTTTCTATGTGCTTTAAAATTATACATGCATGCATAAGGATTGTAGAACTACTTCCATAAATATATATCAATCAACTTCATTAATATTCAGAATCACTAAAATCACGATGGTAGAATAATACACTAAAATCAAATTACAAGAGTTGTCGAGTTTTACTATAAAGAATGAACAATAGTGGTCTCTGAAGTTTTGCTAATTGATTATATTGATTTTTTCCATTTATATTTTTTATCCATCATCGTTGGAGATGAAATGTCCCATGTGGGTGGAAAAAAAAAAGAGATTAATTTTCAAAGTGTTTTTACTTAAATTTTAGAATTTTTTTCACTACCTCACTCCTCCATTCAAATTAGAGTGAACAAATATTGGGAGACCACTACACCCTCGCTAATCATTTCAGTGGAGATTAATCCAATAATAAACAAGTCCCAACCACTCCATGCATGGAAAAAGCCCTCCAAACATGGCTATTAAAATCCCAGCAGTTTTGGGTAAGGTACGAGAGTTCAGTGGTAATTATTTTTTAAAATATATTTTTAGAAATGTATTAAAATATTTATTTTTATTTTTTTAAAATTATTTTTGATATTAGAATATCAATATGAAAATATATAAAAATTAATTTGAAACAAAAAAATTAAAAAAAATTATTTTTTTAAAAAAACACTTTTAAAACTAACATATATATATATATATATATAAAAGAATTTTATGGTAAGGAGAAAATGGAAAACATAAATGCTACCGAGAGGACAATGAGTACCCCTAAAAACAACATCAAATTTGTAGTTAGCAAGTGTATAGCAATCACACAGTCACTGGATATATTCCTAAACTGGACAAGAATAAATACAATATGAAAAAAAAAAAAAATCGCACCCTTTACTTCCCTAAAGATCAGTAATTAAACAATGGCTCATTTTTAGAAATGGAACAGACAATATTTCACACACCTCATTCCTGACCAAACAGTGTACATTCTGTAGCATCCACAACGAACTGCCACATTTCTCCTGGCAGCTTCTGCATATCCTACAGCTTTCCCACCCGCTAAAAGGAAACAAAGATAAATAGTCATTCTATTTTCCCTGCCATATTCCACCCCCTACAAACTCAAACAAATACATCATCACGCCGTTTCTTGGGATTGGCTTCAGGGTTTCCTTTTCTCATCATTGCCACAAATTCATCGTAGTTGATCCGGCCATCCTGAGAAAGAATCCAGGATTTTGTCACCACAAAATGAAAATGCAACACAGGACTAAAGTTATTGGTTTCTTTTTAATTTGGTGCTTACATTATCTGCATCCACTTCAGAAATAATTTCCTTTATGTCCCTTCCATCATGCATGCCAAAGTCGCGCAGAGCTTGCTCTAGCTCTTCAGTTGTAATGTACCTACATACATGCATGTATAGGTATTATATATATAAATGAACATTTATCTTAGATTACTAAGGCTACAAAACTGATGTAAAGATTAATTAATGAAGCAAATTTTGTATTTTGTTACTGTTATTACCCGCTGTTATCTTTATCAAAATGTTGGAAGGCAGTGTAAAGAAGTTCTTCTCTATCCATTCTGTTCATATGCATTGTTGCTGTGATGAATTCGTCATAGTCTATTATCCCATTGCCATCTGCATCAGCCTGTTTATGGAGGAATATAGAAAAAGACAGATAACATGAGCGGAGTCTGATGAAAGAGAAAAGAATCCAGAAATTTGCAGGACTTTATCTTAGTAGAAGTGGTATTTTGATCCTTCTGCATCAGGTTGGAATGGAACTTACAGCTTCCATCAGTTGTTTAGCTTCATATTCAGACAACTTTGTCCCCTGCTTGGCAAGTCCTTGTTTCAGCTCTTCAAGTGTTATAGTACCACTGTTGTCGGTGTCCATGCCCTTGAACATTTCCTTCAATCCCATGATTTCTTCCTCTGATAGACAGCCAGCAATGACCTAATCCATTTTGTGAAGAGGGAAAGATAAGCGCTAGTTCATGCAATACCGAGTATTATTCACTGCACTAAATTGCTATAAATGAACTCTTTGAACACTAATATGAAATAAAAGAAATCATTCAATTTGATCACATGTTTAATTTCTTTCAAAATGGTGAAGTGTTTTAGTACCCTTAGAGCAACTTTCTTGAAGTTATTCATTGCTTTGAATTGTTTGAGCCTACTCAACACTGCATTGTCAAGAGGAGTATCAGGAGCTTCTCCATCCTCCTTAATCCATGGATGACCTAATGAAAAACAAACACACTGTATCATAATCTAATTCAATAGTTGCTGATGGGTGATGTATATCCACACATCATTACAAACCGAATGTCTTGTGAAATTATTACTGCATATAATTTGAAGATGGTAGAGCTAAAGCGTACTTACCGAGAACCTGGATGGCTGTCATCCTTTGCTTGGGGTCTGAAGTTAACATCTTCCGAACAAGATCTTTTGCTTGAGGTGAAATTGAAGGCCAGGGATCACTAGTAAAATCAATATGGCCACGTAGGATTGCATTGAATATCCCGTGTTCCGATTCTGACAAATTAACCAATAATTTTTTTCATAAAAAATCTTATAACGATGAATCCAAGTAAAAAAAATAAAAAAAATTTCTAAAATAAATCTAAAGAAATTGTCTAAAAAAAAACTTAAATAACATAAAAAAAAAAACATGGGCTCGAGTAAATAACCCGAGTCTATGCTCTCTGTATGGACATTATGTAGTACACCGAGTGTATGCCCAACTGATGTTGGGCATGCACCCTAGCGCCCTCGTGGGCTTGGGCTATCATGCCCAAACATATCGTATTTGGATTTAAGCAGCGTGTCTAATCTACTTTAATATCTAATGGGTTCAGACACCTTACCCAAGCTCAATATTGACTAGAGAATTTTTCTCGAACATTACGCCGGTCCCTTAGTATTTTATAATGATTCAATACATATTTTGAGTAGAATACAACTTAAAATATCACAAGAGTAAAATTACATTCCAGACCCTCCTCTTAAAAAAAAAACAAGACTCAAGAATTATAAATACACCATGAAACTTCAAAACAAAAGCCTATAATCTTTTCATTTTTATTGCATTTATATTTTTAGGACATATTTCTTTATAATATTATTACACTTTCTCTCTATAAAGTTATTTTATAATTGTAGAATCTCCAACTCCACCAAAATAAATCTTTTATATGTATTAAATACAAACTACATTGACCTACCAAGCACCAAGTATAAGCTATCAACTACCTTGATTATAGAAAAAATAAATAAAATTATTAGAATCAATTGATTAATTCATTATACAACCTTTATTGGTAATTATTTCTAATCTATTCGGATTTTTTTTAAAACATCTTAGGATGCTATACATGATTAAAAGCGAAAAACGGAAAAGCACGATTTACCTGCCCAAAAAGGAGGAACACCACTTAGAAGAATAAACAACATAACCCCAACACTCCATACATCAGCTTCTGGCCCATACCTTCTCTTCAAGACTTCAGGTGCAATGTAATATGCACTTCCAACAATGTCTTTGAATACTTCTCCTGCTAGAAAGAAAAAAACCGTTGTTATTACATGCACCAATGACATGCTTGCTTTTATCTCATGCCTTCCTTCATGGTTGGATACACGATAAAATGAGGAAAAAAAAAGGTAAAATGAAGAGGATTGCAACCTGACTTGTAGAACACAGAAAGGCCAAAATCAGTAGCCTTGAGTGGGGAGTTCTCTTGTTTGTTGAGCAGAAGGAAATTTTCTGGCTTGAGATCCCTATGGATAACTCCCATAGAATGGCAGGTGTGGATAATTTGAACAATGGTCCTAAGCAAAGAGGCTGCAGCACGCTCTGTATAATGACCTTTGGCAATAATGCGATCGAAGAGCTCTCCTCCAGCACATAACTCCATCACCAAATGAACCGAATGTTTATCCTCATAGGCTCCCTTGAGTTCCACAATATTAGGCTGACCCGTTAAATGGTGCATAATCTGAACCTCCCTCCTAACATCCTCCACATCCTCTTTATTAACAAGCTTTCTCTTGGCTATTGTTTTGCACGCGAATTGCTCGCCTGTAACCTTGTTAGTGCACAAATGTGTGATACCGAATTGTCCCCTACCAAGTTCTTTTCCAATGCTGTAAATGGATTTTACATCTTCCATCGGACGGCCTAAGACAGGTCCAATAGGGGCAACCTTGGCAGGCTTAGGTGAAGCTCCTGGAGGGGGTGAAGGTGGAGCAGTCCTAGGTGGGGTGGTGGAGGGAGCATCTGTCCGACCATTGGTGGGATTAGCACCCTCGGTGTTTTCTTCCTTATTAGTTGAGGCATCCTGGGCACCACCTCTGGAGCAACAGTTGCCCATTGTGGAAGGGAAACAAATAATTAATGAGCGGTGGCAATGGTGGTGCTGGTGATGGATTAAGGAGAGAGTTCCTTAATCTTTTTGATGGTGGAAAGGAGAGATGAGATAATTAGAAAGATTCATAAAAATGTAAAGGGGAAAAAGAGTGGAAACAGGTTGGATTTCGGTGCAAGGACTGAATGAGGATCGACAGTGAGGGATTTTAGGGTATGGCGTGTGCAAAGTGTGTTGGATGAGTCTATATTTGGTTTGTGTTTTGAAATTAGTGGGAAACAAATATTTCAAGACCAAGGCTGGCTGAGAGAATTTCCCGGAAAAATTAAATAACCGTTTAAATTTAAGGCAGTAATCCCTATTGGAAAGATATTAATAGACTACATAGCTATTGTCATAGTTGGCACTGCAGCTAAATGCTCAGGCAGAGACACCTCCATACTTACCCACGATGCATGACAGTAGATTGTTGGGTCTTTTTATGTGCCGAGAGATTGCAAACTTATCAGCTGTTCTTCGCTGTGCTGTCACGGGCATTTCAAGGATTGCCCCAGCCTCGTACAAAGAAGAACACTTCTTTGACAGATAATTTTCACTAGGGTCATATGCAACATAAAAATCAGATTGTTTTTCTTCAACTAGACATGATTCTTCGTTCAATATGGATTGCTGTAGAATCTTTGATCCACGCAATACTTGAAAACAATTGCTCCTTGAATATATACCCAAAGAACAATAACAATATTTTGAACCAAATACAAACGTTGTAAAACCATGAATGGGTAAAAATATAAAATAAATTGAAGGGCATCTCAGTCATCTGCAAAACTTAATATCAGAAGGGGAAAAAACGGCTGCTAAAGTAGGAGAGCAAAATGCAGAAAAATAAAATAAAAACCACACACTTCATCATGTTCTCGAACATCAATCAATTGAGCTTCTTCGACAAATGTAGGATCTTGCTTTTTTACATGAAGTTTGTCTGCTTGGATTTCTCCAAGTAGAGATTCTTCCCTGGTAACATAAATTACAGATTGAAATATAACAGATTCATGGAAAAGTAAGAGCCGGTGCCAGCTCTGCCTTCTCCTTGGTACAGAAACCAAATGAAATAGGATTCCTGGGCATACCCTTCAGAAAGAACTTGCAACAAATGCCGCCCAAATTTAGTTTTACATCTTGTGACTTTGTTCAAAGGGACACTGAAGGCAGCTTCCTCAAATTCTGGCACCTGGGACATTCGAGCATTAATCATCAATATCGTTGGCAAGTGCAGTATATATCTTGGCGTCTCAGGAGTGAGTAATGCCCAATCCATCCACCGGCAATTATCAAATTCACTGGGAAGTCATTACTCTCAAAGGCTCGTTTTACTCAAAGATTTACAATTCACAAATGGCAACTGCTTAAACAAAGAAAACCTTGACTCCCAAGGGTACCGGGACTTGTTCGCCAATTTGCAGATGAGGCCAGCTGTGATACATCTACTAAACATTTTTGATACAATGTTCCTACCTTCCTGGCAGGAAAGGGAACAGCAACGCAAACACACCATATATAATTCTGTAAACCATTTGTTCCCTGGCGAACCAATAGTGGTGATGGTGAGACGAAGGTGGTTGTTAATGAAATGGTAGTGAGGTGACAGTGATGATGGTAAAAAAAAGATGATGAAGAAGATGTTGATATTGATTGTGATATAATAGCAACGGTTGGGATAATTTGATAATATTTAATCTGATAATATTATAAATAGATTAGTAAAATATTTTATGTAATTTTATAAATAGAAAATATTTTTTAGTAAGATTGATCGTAAAATATTTTTTATTAATTAGTTTTTTAAAAAAAATATAAAAAACAAATACATTCTATAAAATACTTTTAAGAAATAAACACGAAAAAAAATAAAGAATATTTTTATGTAAAATATTTTATACAAAGTGACCCTAAAAATACCATACTTCCGCTAAACCATACGGTCAATGGCAACGGAAGCGAGGAGAGGGTTTCATATTGCTTTAGTCCTCAAGGAATGTAGATGAGGGAAAGGAATAAGAAGCAGTGACTACTATATGTGTCCATAAAGTCCACTGGAATAGGGGGAAAAAAAAAAAAAAGGGGGGGCCCGGGAGAGGGATAAGAAGCAGTGACTACTATATGTGTCCATGGAATAGGCCCATAGTGATTACTATATGTGTCCATGGAATAGGCCCATGATCACGGACTGTGGCCCAATTTAAGGGCCTTGTTTGATATTTCATCTCCACGAGCCCAAACCCATGGCTCAACTCCACGAGCACGAATTCCATCGTCTTGCTCTTAAGAATGATGATAGATTAATTTGCACACCATTTTGTATTAATGATATTTGTGCGGAGCTCACCGTCATTGCTTTCTCTAGCTAGACCCTGTCGCAAGATATGTTGCGGTTAATGATAGGGAGATTGAAGATCTCTTTGGATTGCAAGCCAAGCTGATTACGAGACATTTTCTTTTGCAAAATTAGCAAGGCTTTAACTTCGCTTACACTACATAACCAAGTAATCAGAGTTTCTACGAGCCTGCCTTCCTCTGCAGCCAGAACTCATCATTCTCCTGCACACTTCACTTGTGAGGAAAATTGCTAGTGAGAGTGCATTCTCTTTTGTGTGAAAGATATTGATTCATTATTTTCACTTTGCCTCTTGGAAAAGCGGAATTATAATAAATGATGTTTTTTAAAAGTATTTTTAATTTATTTTATTTTATTCTTCTCAACAATGTATCGAAACGATAAAAAAATATTAAAAAATATAAATTTAATATCTTCTTTTAAAAAATAATTTTAAAACATCATCTAAAAACAAAAATAATTTTACCCCAAACACGCTCCTAAGGTTAAAGAGTAAACTGTCAATATTCTTTGTCTTCTTTAAACCTTATTTGGTACATTTTTAAAGAGTGGATAAAATTTTTGGAGGTTGATGCTTATCCCTAGGTTGATCTTATCAGTTTAAAAGTATGGTTGTTGTTGTTTTTTAAAGTATTTTTTATTTGAAAATATATTAAAATAATATTTTTTTGTTATTTTTAAAAATTTTTTTTGATATTAGTACATTAAAATAATTTGAAAATACCAAAAAAATATTAATTTGAAGTAAAGAAAAAAATAAAAAAATTTAAATTTCTTTAAAAGTATTTTTAAAATGTAAAAAAAAACCCGTGGAAATGGTTTTTTTTTTTTATAAAGGGGAAATTTATAACATCTGTGCATTTTGCTGTTTATATTCAAATTCATTTAATTGTTTGATTTTTGTTTCTATAGTCCCCGGGAATATATATTTAATATTTTTATTATATTTAATTAAAGTACTGATTTAAAACTTATTTAGTCTTTACTTGCAAGCATAATTAAACAAAAAAAAAATATTTTTTTAAAATACAGTTTTAAACTAATTCCAAACAAGACCTAGTCTATAAGCAGCAAAAAAATAGAATAAAATCAACCTGGTTGTTAGTTGGATTTGTTTTCTACACATTACTTGAATTTTTGAATCAAGATTATGATAACTAAACCACTGTAATCCAATTCTGATCTTGACTAGTTCTGTTATTTATTTTTTTTTATTTTTTTTTGAGAAACAAAAACTCAACCGTAGCATACAAAAATTTCAAAGACGGTAGGGACCCCATAGATGAAATTTCTTCCAAGACCTGAACTGCAGACGCGTGTAAAAGTATAACATATAAAAGTCAAGATCAAATCCGTTTTCTCAGTCAATCTCCTCTCTCTCTCTTTCACCTGCGATTTCCTTCCCTTTCCACCACTCCTCCCTCTGGAAAAAACTCCCATTTCAAAGTCTCCTCCTCCCTTCTCCTTTTATAATTGAAGTTTTAAAAAAAAACAACTACTCTGGCAAACCGACAACAGCAATGGCCGATACCAGAAGCCGAAACGGCAAAAAGATGCCGATACCGAAATGCCCAATCTGCCAAACAGTTTACAACGATCACTCTCACACGCCTCTGCTTCTCCAGTGCGGCCACTCTTTCTGTCTCAATTGTCTCTCTCGCCTCCTCCTCTCTTCCTCACCTTGTAAACCATCAAAAAAATCCTCACTTACCTGTCCTAAATGCCGCCACGTCTCCCCTCTCGGCAACTCCCTCCTCTTCCTCCCTAAAAACTTCTCTCTCCTCTCTTCCCTCCTTCCCTCCTCCTCCGCCTCCGACTCCGACTCCGACTCCTCCGACGACGAGAGCGATGTCAATCCTCGTCGATTTCATTGTTCTACAACAAGCGGCGTCGGATTGGCTGGGAATTTGTGTAGAGATCATGAATTGAGGATTGTGAAGGGGATTAGTGAGGTGAAGTGGAGCGGTTTGTTGGTGAAGGGGAAGGAGTGTAAGCATAAGGTAGTTGTGAGGAGAGTTAGGGTTGATGACGTGGCCGATGGTAATTGGGTGGAGAAGGAGCTGGATAATTTGAGGAGGAAAGTTATGTGGTGTAGAAATGTGTGTGGATTTTATGGTGTAGTGAAGAGTGGAGAGGATGATTTGTGTGTTGTGATGGAAAAATGTTTTGGTTCTGTTAAGGAACAGATGGAAGGGAATGGCGGCCGCCTCTCTCTCGATCAAATCTTAAGGTCTTGTTCATTAATTTTTTTTTTCAAAGTGAAATTGAATGTGTTTTTAGTTTGATTGTTGTTTGTTATCTTTAATTTAATTTAGTTGGCTATTGGGAGGACATATTTGTGTTTTAAGCTTAGAGAACATGATGTTTGCCTTTCTAATTGCCAATCACTAGTTGGAAATTACTTTCCTCTGTAAGGTTACAGATAGCATCAAGATCTTGTGGATGGCCTGCATTTTATTAGGCTAGAGAGGTGGATTTAATTTTTGCTTTATCAGCCTGAGGTTACCACTTTAACTGCAACATAAAAGGACTGTAAAGGAAAACTAAGCATAAGTTACTATTTTGTTTAAAACATGCTCATATTGGGAGGATATTTCTTGAAATTTTTTGACACCAGGGGGCCTAGTTTCTTGTCTATTCTAAAACTCTAACTTGATTATCTACTGATCTCATCAGGCGTAGAAAATTAGTTTTTGATAAGCGTGTTATGTTTTTTTTTTTTTTATGTTATTGTAGGTATGGAGCTGACATTGCTCGCGGGGTAATTGAAATTCATGCTGCGGGTATTGTGTGCCTGAACTTAAAGCCGTCCAATTTTCTTCTTGATGCAAGTGGTCATGTGGTGGTTTCTGATTATGGACTTCCGATGATTCTTAAGAAAACTTCTTGCTCAAAGGGTCTGCTTGTGCCTGAGGCTGATCCGTTAAAAACACATTGGTGTATTGATTGTTTGTCGCTAAGTCCATATTATTCAGCTCCAGAGGCATGGGAGCCATTAAAGAAATCTTTGCACTTATTCAGGGATGGTAACATTGGCATATCTGCAAAATCAGATTCCTGGAGTTTTGGTTGTGCTCTTGTCGAAATGTGCACTGGCTTCACTCCGTATGTGAACCAAAACTTTTTGCTTGTATTATTTGATTGATTGGTAACACTTTCTGTCTTACTTGGTTATTTTATTCAGGTGGGCCGGTCTAAGTGCAGAAGAGATCTACCATGCTGTTGTTAAGGAAGGAAGATCACCTCCACAATATGAAAAAGTTGTAGGTCATGGGATTCCTACAGAACTATGGAAGATGATTGGCGAGTGCCTACAATTTAAGGCATCGAACAGACCCACATTTCATGCAATGCTCGCCATATTTCTGCGTCATTTGCAAGGAATACCTCGAAGTCCTGCAATTCCTAATACGTAAGAATTTCCTCTGTGTTTCGATATATAGTTAATGTTGGTCATTGGATGATCACACTCATTCAGATTTGGATTTTACTGTCTGGAGAGATTATAGGCAATAACCTTTTAATTAGAAGATACAGCCAATCATGGCTATGCATGGAATACCGACTCTTCAGAACAGTAGATGGTGTGGCAATACAGTGGTACCATTTGGCTGATTTTATGATTTTTGGCTCTGATGGTGGTGGTTGGCACCTGACTGTCCTTATTGTGCCAAGAGATTTTGTAAGTGGTAAAATGGAGGTTGATCAGTGGTATAAGGGTCATCAGTTTGTGCAACAAGAGAAAGACAATGGTGCAACAGCGAGAGAGGACGGTGAGAGTTTTATTGTAAACAAGAAAACTGTTGGGAGAATCAGCTGCAAACTATCCTTCAAGTGGGAATAGATTCATATTGAGCACAGCAAAGACTGTCAGTGCAGTAAAATACTCTGCTAATGAAACATCAAGCTGGATGTCAAATGATAAGGATGGAACTGCGTAGTCTACTTGTATTGTTTGACAAGGAATAAGCTAGATACCTGTTTTTATGAGCATTTTCCATTTCTCTACCCAGTTGGCTATGATATAACTGCTATTTTTTGTCTTCTAGATTGAGCTGTAAACTTTGTCTGATATTTGAACCATGTCTTTTTTTTCCCTTTCACCTGTCAAATCTAGAGAACCTGCAAACTGTTCCAGAATTGATATGCTGGAACAATCTCCGACATCCGTCCTGGACATTTTCCCAGTCAAAAGCAACCATCTGCATCAACTTTTATCTGACGGGGACGTGGATGGTGTCAGGTCTGTTTTAACAGAAACTCAGTTTGTTGTGTGAACATGTTAATAGAAATCCTCCAGGTTTGTTTCTTAGCCCTCACTGTTTTTGCAGAGATCTTCTTGCCAAGTCTGCATCGGGTAACGATGGCAACTCAGTTATTTCTCTGCTTGAAGCACATAATGCTGATGGTCAAACTGCATTGCACTTGGCTTGTAGACGGGGTTGCATAAAACTTGTTGGTGCCATTTTGGAGTACAGCGATGTGGATGTGGATATTCATGACAAAGATGGTAATCCACCAATAGTGTTTGCTTTAGCAGCTGGATCCCCAGAATGTGTAAGATCTCTTATCAGAAGATCAGATTATGCAACTTGTAGGATGAGCGAAAGCATTGGCCGGTCAGTAGCTCATGTCTGTGCATATTATGGGCAACCAGACTGCATGTTGGTAAGCTCCCTAACTGTATGTTTTATAGGAAAGACATGGTCCTTTATTTTCTTCATTTTAGATCATCTCGAACAATTTTTACAGGAATTACTTTTGGCTGGTGCTGATGCCAATGCAGTGGATGATGATGGTGAATCTGTTCTGCATGTAGCCATCACCAACAAACATACAGAATGTGCTATTGTCATATTGGAAAATAGTGGATGCAGATCAATGAGTTTTCTGAACTCAAAAAATATGACGTGAGAGTTAATTCCAGTTTGCATATCATTAATGGTTGATATTTTCTTGTTGATGTGAAAAAAAAAAGATTTTTTTTGGTTTTTGATGCAATTTAAGGTTTTTTTATTATCTGAGATGAAGTATCTCACTGAGGTAGATTTTCATAGCATATTTAGATTTTTATTGAGGGAATTTTATGATTGATTCTCTCTAGATATTCTATACTTAACTAGCTTATTTATGAAACTGGCATATGGGTCCACCCACTGGCTTTCCAACCTGTTTTGGTTAGGAGTTAAAATTGTTTGGAGTAGCCATTGCACCTTCATTTTTGTCACAATTTTTTTTTGCACCTCGGCTTCTCTTAATTTCATTTGTCTGGATAAAAGGATTATGCTTTTCTATTCATCATCACTTACTGGATTATAATGTAGTTTGATTCATAATTATCATGTTTGCAGTATTCCGGAGGTATATTTTTTAAGGTTAATGAATGTTAATATTTTTTAATAAAAGCCTTCTTGATGTCTGTTCAATTGAGATCTTCAAATCTTGCTGAAGCTCTGCTATTTTATTTTATTTTATTTTTCTTTCCCTTGAATAAATCTACAGTTCCAGATCGTTCCTGGTTATTTGTTGATCTTACAGGCATGAATGTTAGACTACTGGAAGAATCAAATATGTATTTTCATGTCTTTTTTTAATTTGCATTGTTTTGTCCCCCCAGTGCATCCAACTTAAGAGTTATTGTAAATTTATATCAGTGAAGAATGTGGGCATGAATAACACCTTTGAGAATATTTTTGAAAGGAAGCTTGTGGCTACATTTTTGTTTTTTAAGATTGACATGGAGAATAGAAAAGAGATTCCTGTAGCTGTCCCAACTAGTTGGGATGAAGATTTGGTTGGATTGAGTTACAGACTACATTTTAGTAGCAATACTTGCGGCAATTAAGTCATGAAATGCTATCTGTTTCTGTAAAATTGTTATCCAAAGCACTTGGAGAGCCATAAACATACAAACAAGGAGAAAAAAAATCAAGGACTGGAATCTCTCATCCATTTGGAGTACAAGGTTGGTTGAGCATGGTTAGTACATTGACACTAATTGGGTGAGGTGTATGATTGTGGGTTCTGTTTGGTCATGGCAGGTTTTGCTTGATTATGAGCTAAATGCTTGGAGTTACTGTTGCTTTTGTAATACACGGGATTGATTGCTTTTGGCGAATATTTTAATTTTTTCAGTAAGAGTAGCACAAAATAATCCAATGGTGAAGAATCTATTATCAACTCTTTGAAGGGTTTTTGGGTTAAAAATATATCCTTTTGGCCTGTTCAATTTTTTTGATAAAAAAGGAAGTTTTCAAATGTCATAAACTGCTTATCATTTGAAGGTCAATTACTGAAACCTGGAATATGTTTCTGATGTTTGTGTGTGTCTGTGCATTCATTTAGATATTATCTGTAGAAATGCGTGTTGTATGACAATTTGTCTATTCAAATGTTACCATTTTCTTTCTATGATGTGCTGATCCCACTCTGAGCTGCTTTTTATTACACTTCTGCTATCACAGACCCCTACATTTGTGCATAGAAGCTCTAAATGTGACTGTTGTCAAGAGGTGGCTAGAAGTTGCATCAGAAGAAGAAATCGCTGGAGCCATTGACCTGCCCAGTTCAGTTGGAACTGCATTATGTATGGCAGCTGCTTTAAGAAAAGATCACGAGACAGGTATTTCATTATTTAATTCTAATCTGTTGAACTTTATGTGGATTCTACCCCGTACATATCTTTTCTCATCTTGCTTATAGGAAATTTTGTCTTTTCCATTCGGTTTTTGTGTTCTATTTTTTTTTGCCAATCAAGTGGAATGATTCTTATTACAGTTTCTGACATGTATTTGTAAATCTTCATCAACCCAGGGAAATGGTCTTTTGCTTTTAAAGCTGCTCCTTGTGCCATTTTTGTTGGATAAGTAATGTTCCAATATTTGTTTAATTGGCATTTCAGTATTATAGAAGAGTTTCCATCAACTGTTTTAGTTTTATAAATTTTATGATCTTATAGTAGTTATTTTTATGTTATTTAGCAACTGTTTCTATTTGATACTTATTAGTTAGTATTAATTAGGAGTTTCATCTTGTGTAATGTTTCGTTTAAGCTTCCGATTTTTTACTAGACCTTGGTGTGCCTGTATATACTCATGTGTTCTGTATTTTTGCCATGTGTGCTTTCATCTATAAATCTTGGTTTAAAGCTCTCAATTTAGTACATATAACTAAATTTCTATCTATTTGGTATTCATTTATGTGGACAAACAGCAGAAGATTTCTCCAAACCCATGTCCTCATTCCCAAGAAGTAACAAATATAGATACATGTTTTGTTTTACCTCAGCTAATATTCAGTTTCAAATTGTAGAGGGCAGAGAGCTGGTGAGATTACTTCTTGCTGCTGGAGCAAACCCTGCTGCCCAAGATGCTGAAAATCATCAAACAGCTTTGCATACAGCTTCGGCAGCAAATGATGTTGAGTTGGTGAAGGTAATTCAATGGGGTTTTCCACTTTAAATTAACTTATTACTTCTACAGTGACTTGCCATTTTTTACTTCTCGCAATGTATATGTACAGTAAAAAAAGTTGAAACATAATTTTTTTGTTAGGAATCTTTTCAGTTTATAACTTATGATGAATGTACATTTGGAAAAGGAAACCAAAAGATGGTAAATGACAATAGTGGCTTCTTCCTAAAAAATTAAGCAAAAAGGATTTAGAAACTCATTTTGGAGTTTGGACATATCAAGTATTTAATTTTATAAAGCTGTTATGAATGTCCAGTCCCAGATCAGACATGATCTTTAACTTCTAATGAAAAGTTTACTTTTTGTTTCCAAGTAGATCATTCTTGATGCTGGAGTGAATGCTAACCTACGAAATGTGCATGGTACAATACCTCTTCATTTAGCATTGGCTAAAGGTGCAAAGCCTTGCGTCGAATTGCTCTTGGCTGCTGGTGCAGATTGTAATTTGCAGGTTTGTGATGTTTCCTTTTCTTTTGAATTCTCTTGTCACTGTGATGTTGTGGTTATTAAATAAGTCTGGTATCTCCTAATGTGTTTGATAATGTACATTTATGTCAATCTAGAAATCTAAAGCAATAACAGAAGTAGAGCATTCACTGATAATTATGTGTGTCTGGTCAGTTAATAGTACTCCATGTAATTAACAGATTGTTACTGTGCTAATCCAACCTTAAACTTCACAACCTCTAGCAGAGCCCTTCATTAATGAAAAGTTATAAAGAAGTGATTCAAAGATCCACACTTATCATCAATTAGATGCCATTAAGATTCATGTGTTGAGAAAATTGATTTGGATGAACGTTAGTACTTAGCTCTTCATGGTTAGCATGTCTTTATGATATGTTTTAAGTCTTTCAGAAGAACTCTTTTGTAAACAGTTTCCTTTTCTTTCCTTTGCTCTAAACAGGGTTTTTTTTTTTTTTTTCTATTGGGGGTATTGTGGCTTTGGGGAAGGGAAGGTAGGAAGGAACATGCAAACAGCATTGATGAAAATGTAAAATCAATGTACTTATGGTTGATCAAGGCAAAGGATAACAAACGCGGCCAAAAGCTAGTTAGATTGACTGTACAGCCAGAAAAGAGAACAAAAATCATTATAAAATTCTCTAAATATTGATTCATAATTTTTTTATTGTGGTAGCAGCCCTTAATTACTATGAAAAAAACCCTAAATGAAATGAAATTCTAACCCTTAAAACTAAATAAATCTTAACCGTCCAAACAAGTGTAATAAATAACCCATAAATAACCTAGTTAAGGGAAAAAACTAATTGTATGATGCTGCTACAGCAACATCTACAGTACACTAGAGTATCGTGCTATAATACTACTTCCTAGGATTTGCTCCTACATCAACTTGTTGAGTTGAAAATTAACTTAAAAGGAGCCTAACCTTGTTGGAGAAAAGGTCACAAAAATGTTCATCTATTTGGAAATTGGGTTGTACACATAGTTAGAATTTGATTTACTAACTATTCAAATCATTTTTTGATATTAAATAGAATTACATTGACTTAATATATAATAAAATAAAATAAAAATTACCTGTATGAGCATTTTATTTGTTTTACATTTATAAATGATATAAGAATTGATATGGAACTTTTTTATGATTCTTAAATTTGCAAATTTAGTCCAGTATTTGATTTGCAATTGGGATTTTTATTCACAGATAGTCTTGATTTGGAAACTTTTCTTTTATGTGTATATAGGTGATTTGTTGAATGAGATCTACTATTCATTTTTGTGCTTCTAATGTTTTCTCTAGGAACCTTATTGATGCCCATGGATCATTTATATCTTGGTTCTAATGAGAGTTTGATGAATTTGATACATTAAGTAGTATAATTTTGCTTGGATAACAAAAAGGTGGATTGACGTTTTAGTCCATAGGATAAATCTTCCGCATTATTCCACTTTCATTTGTGTAAAAAACTCTGCCCTTTTATTTTCAAATATCGATCATTGCAATTTGTTCACATGATCATAAACTGAAGCAACTTCTTTGTAATTATAACCAGGATGAGGATGGTGACAATGCCTTCCATATAGCTGCTGCAGCTGCAAGGTTGATACGTGAGAACCTTGACTGTATCATCCTTATGCTGCAGTGCCCAAATGCAAGCATTAAAATTAGAAACAACAGGTGAGTGAAGCGTAATGTGGTTGCTTATCATTCTTTTTCTGTCAGGGTAAAACTGGAGATTCTGTTTTCTCAGTTAATTCTTAACTAATGTTTCTGATCTAAGCTCATACAGAGTTTTCGCATGTTACCAATAGTAACATGGAGCATACTTTGACTGAATGAATATGCATGTTGTTGTGTCTTTCTGTGATCATGCACTTGTCTTGTGGGAAACAGTGGTAAGACGTTGTGTGACCTCCTGGAGAGCCTGCCTCGAGAATGGATTTCAGAAGAGCTTTTGGAAGCACTAGCTAATAAGGGAGTTTCTTTATACCCAACAGTGTGAGTGCAATTTTTTGGGGGAATTATTTGCCAATTCTAAACTATTACTGATGCTTAATCCAGTATGATAATCTTCAGCTTGTCATTTCGACTGTAGGTTTGAAGTTGGAGATTGGGTAAAATTCAAGAGGGGCATGAAGAATCCAACATATGGGTGGCAAGGTGCAACGTGTGGCAGTGTTGGTTTTGTACAGAGTATTCCAGAGAATGGCAGTCTTACTGTATCATTTTGCACAGGAGTTGCACATGTCTTGGCAAATGAAGTTGTAAAAGTGATTCCTTTTGACAGTGGCCAACTTGTGCAACTTAAACCTGATGTTATAGAGCCCAGGTACAATCATGGTTGCTGTAGCAAATATTAGAGTGATGATGTGCTTGATTGTTAATTATCTTCCTTAGTAGATGTTCAATTTACTCATCATCATCCACTAGCCTCTGAACTCTTGATGTAAGGGGATGTGCATTAAGCTACAAGGGTGGCTGGTTAGTAGTGGATATTCAAGGACTCAATTCTTGCTGAACCTTTTTAAACTTAACCTTTAGACTACAAGGGTGGCTGGTTAGTGGTGGATATTCAAGGGCTCAATTCTTGCTGAACCTTTTTAAACTTCACCTCTAGACTTGCGTAAGAAACTGAACCTGGATAAAAAGTAAACGAGGAAAGTCATGGGATGATTTGTTGTATTGTTTATATTTAATAAAAGAGGAAATTATAGATTTATTTTATGTAACCATTGAGAATTGTGACAATGGTTAGCTAATGGAACCTTGACAAAAATCGAAATACAGCTTATGTACAAGTTTATTTTTTGGGTTTTTTCCATGCTTTGAACCAACATTTTGATGATCATTATAAGAATCTCTGACATTAATCATTAGAATGTTATGAAAGCTTGAAGATGTTGATTCTTCTGTTTTCAGATATGCGTTGCATGAACAATTACGTCACAGTCAGGGAACTGTTCTGTGCATTGAGGATGAGGGGTTTATACGTATTGGTTTTCACGGTGCCTCTAAGGGGTGGCAAGCTGATCCTGCAGATTTTCAAAGATTTGAAGAATTCAAGGTTGGTGATTGGGTTTGTGTTCGCAAAACACCTGAGGCTGTAAAGTCCGATTTTGGAATTGTGACTGCTGGAAGCATAGGGATCGTGCATGGTATCAGATCCGATAGTAGTTTGTTGATAGAGTTCAGTTGTGTACCTGCTCCATGCATATTTGAACCAGAGGAGGTTGAACCAGTTGTGCCTTTTAAGGTAGTGGGAATGTTTTTGTTTTTTATTGCCACGTTTTCTTAAAGAACAGTAATATATCTTCCTACTCCAGCCCCCTCCCCTACATCATGCTATTCACTAAGCATCTCTACAGTTTTTTTTGTTTTTAATTCTGTTTTATTTTACAGATAGGTGAGCTAGTATGTGTGAAACGATCTATTGCAGAGCCCAGCTTTGCTTGGGGTGGTGAGACACATCATAGTGTTGGAAGAATATTTGACATAAAGAGTAATGGTCTTCTGATAATCGAAATACAAAATCGGTCCATACCATGGACAGCTAATCCTTCAGATATGGAAAAGGTGGAGGACTTCAAGGTAATATTTTGTGGCTTTTTTTTAACTCATTTGACTACTGATTGGATTATGCTGTGAGTAGTTGGCATTTATTATCTCATCTTACATGATCAGGTTGGTGACTGGGTTAGAGTAAAAGCTTCGGTACCCTCTCCAAAGTATGGGTGGGATGATGTCACCAGGACTAGCATTGGTATTGTCCATAACTTAGAGGATGATGGTGACATGGGTGTTGCTTTCTCCTTTAGAAGCAGGCCCTTTCTATGTTCAATGACAGACATGGAGAAGGTGTCACCTTTCAAAGTGGGACAAGAGATCCGTGTCATGCCGTCTATCACTCAGCCATTGCTTGGATGGTCAAATGAAAGTCCAGCTACTTTTGGGACTGTTGCGATGATTGACATGGATGGAACCCTCAATGTGAGCATGCTTATATTTTGCATTACATTACGATCCTTGTTTGTGTTCTTGCATGTATGTGTCTAGTAGTAGCGTGATTCCTATTACCATCACTTTGATCATGTTTTTGAGTTTGAGTCCCCCACAGTGCATTTACTGCCTTGCTGGCTGTAACTTCATAGGTGCAGTATATGCATCTGAATCAATGACATGGGCCATTAATTATAACGTAGCATGCGTTCCACAATTTAAGTTGGCTGGGTTGACCGTCCTCTTTTTTCTTGTGTGCAAGAATTGTGTATATCTGCATTTTGACCTTCAGAACTTTTCAACTGTTTTAATAAAGTCTTACTCCCAATTATTTGTGAAGGTGAGAGTGGCTCGTAGAGCAAGCTTATGGAAAGTTGCTCCAGGTGATGCTGAAAGGCTCTCAGGACTCGCTGTTGGTGACTGGGTTAGGGTGAAGCAATGTCTGGGGTCTAGACCAAGTTATGAGTGGAACAGTTTTAGGAAGGAGAATATCGCTGTAGTGCACAGTATACAGGATTCTTTTCATCTAGATTTGGTTTGTTGTTTTCGTAAAGGAAAGTTGCCTGCTCACTGCACAGAGGTGGAAAAGGTTTCACACATAAAAATAGGGCAGCATGTTCGATTTCGTACTGGACTGGTTGAACCTAGGTGGGGATGGAGAGGCGCATGCCACAATTCAAGAGGTGTTGTAACTGCTGTAAATATTGATGGAGAAATAAGAGTTTCGTTCTCTGGGTTGCACAATTTGTGGCGAGGAGATCCCGCGGATTTTGAGATAGATCAAATGTTTGAGGTGGGAGAATGGGTAAAAATAAAAGACAGTGCCACCGGGTGGAAAAGTTTGGGGCCTGGAAGCCTTGGAGTTGTACAAGGAGTGAGGCATCAAGATGATGGTTGGGATGGTACTTTCCTTGTTGGGTTCTGTGGTGAACCTGAATTATGGGCAGGACCAGCATGTCAGCTTGAAACTGTGGATAAACTTGCAGTAGGCCAAAAGGTGAAGGTGAAGCCCCACGTAAAGCAGCCACGATTTGGTTGGTCAGGCCATACACATGAGAGCATTGGTTCTATATCAGCGATAGATCTAGATGGAAAACTGAGGATATTTACACCAGCTGGCTCCAAGGTTTGGATGCTTGATCCATCAGAAGTTGACGTGGTGGAGGAAGAGATAATAAAAATTGGAGATTGGGTAAGAGTCAAATCATCTATAGCTACCCCAGTATACCAATGGGGAGAGGTAACTCGTGATAGCATTGGAGTGGTGCACAAGATGGAGGAAGGAGAGCTTTTGGTGGCATTTTGCTTCTTGGATCAGCTTTGGGTTTGCAAAGAATGGGAAATGGAAAAGGTAAGGGTATTTAAGGTAGGTGACAGTGTGAGATTTAGGGAACGACTGGTGAAGCCCAGGTGGGGATGGGGAATGGAAACCTGTGCTAGCAAGGGCCAAGTAGTTGGGGTGGATGCTAATGGAAAGCTACGAATTAAATTCAAATGGAGAGAAGGACGACCTTGGATTGGAGACCCAGCAGATATAATTCTTGATGAGAGCTCTAGTCTTGCTTGATAGCAACTTTAGTCTGTATTGAATCTGGATGTGATAAAAGCTAAAGCGAGAGAGCCAGGAGTGTAAGAAAGTGCAGTGATCACTGCAAGAAATGGCATATCAGTGCAAAATGTTCCACCAAACAGGACGGACAGCAAGGCTGTTTGATATATTATTCATCTCATAATTAAAGATACTGGTGAAGGAATGGCGTGAAGATCATGTGCAGGTTAGGTGGAGCTCATTTCTTCTTCATAATATTTTCTTTCGAGGCCTTGCAGATATTGTCATTTTGTCCAAGTGATTCAGTCATGATTTGCGTGAAAGAGTATTGCACATATTCCAAATTTGTGGGGGGTAGAGAAGGGCTTATGACTTGTGTTAGCCATGACATGCAGCAGATGGGTCCATCTCTGCATTTAATGTACATCATGCTAGTTTGTAAAAAAAATACGAGTTTGTAGCATATAAGCTAGGAAAAGCAGCTGGGAGATGCGCACTCTTTTTTGTAGGAAATCTGGTTGATTGTTCTAGTTTCTGTGCTATTATTAGATATAATATGTCCGTAATTTTTGTTTATGATGCAGCCTCTCAAGTTATCTAGTTGAAATCGATTGAAATATCAGTTGCTCGCGTCCCCGATATTTTCACTTTGCTTCCGAAATAAGGGCGCTGTTGACGTGGTTACTTGGTCTTTGTTTTGGGTTCTACGTTGTTCTATGAGAAGAAGCATTTCTTCTCGAATTATCTGACTCTGGAGAACGATTATGTAGTTGCAATTAACACCGAGTGTCGTGTGGTTGCGTGAGTTTTTCACAACAAAAAGCGCCAAAAATACCTGTTGTCTACGGAGTTGAGTTTGTTGTTTTTTAATCGGAATTTATTCAATAAAAGCCAATTCATTAAGCTTTGCTAACTACACAATACCCACATGGGTTGCTTTTTAAATAGCTTTTCATGTTCAAATACATGTCAATAATATTTTTTTTATTTTTTAAAAATCATTTTTGACATCGGCTCTTCAAAATGATTTGAAAATACTAAAAACATATTAATTTGAAATTAATAAAAAAATAAAAAAAATTCAAATCTTGTCAAAAGTGCTTTTAAAATGCAGAAACAAACAGGTCAAGAAAGTTATTTTCTAGGGGTATTTAAGTAACTGGGCTGCACAAAAAAACAACATTTTTTAAAAGGATAAGTTAATAATTACATTATGTATCAAAGAGGTAAAAAATACTCTTTTTTACCTCTAAGATTATGCGAGGGAAGACGCAAGTTTACCCTTCAAGGATAAAAATAATTTTGCAATGCAAAATACATAACAAAATTCTAAGCCCTTTTAAATTTTATTATAATATCCAAGGTGTTTCAATAAAATAAAATAAAATAAAACAAAACAAATATCCATCCATTTCATAAGTATCATGTAACTTAGTCGAAATGGACTAAGATAGGTATTTCACTGGCCATTCCAATTCACTATACAAATACCTTTTCTTTTTATTTAAATTTTTCATTACTTCACTAATGACATTGATTATATTTGATCCAACTTAATTATACATTTATTTATTTTTTCAAATTCAGTTACATGATACTTATGAAATTACACAATAATTTTTTTTTTCTTTTTAAGTAAGCTTGAATATCTTCACAGTAATTTAACTGCATGTTTACACTATATTATACACACACACACATTCTAAAATATATATTAATTTAATAACATTGTATGTGACTTAGAGCCGGCTAGAATATATGTGCAACTTGGACAATGGCCTCAGGCCCCCACTTAACAAAAATACTTCAAGAATAAGTAAGTATATTTGTCAATTATATTTTATGAAATAAAAATTATTCTCACTTAATAAAAGGATCAAAATGCATAATGAAGATTGTTTAAAACTCTACTTGTCAGACATACATAAAAAAATAAAAATAACATATTTTTTAAATATTTTAAAAAGTTTCATTTATAATTTTATCCAAGACCCTTATTTATCTTAAGCCAGCTCTAATGTGATAAATATTTATTTTAAGTAATTGAGTGTTATATAGAACCTGAATTTATCAAATATATATATATATATATATATATATATATATATATATATATATATATATATATATCAATATATATATATTTTAGTTCAATCCATGGTATCCAGTAGCCGGCCGAGCTATGCCTAAAAGGTTATTGCTTGTGTGTGCGCGCGCGCGCGTGTAGTCTCATGCATGCATCCAGAATTAATATTTACTATTATACTCACAGAGAAAACACACACTAGGATAAAGATAAAAGGCTAAATTCAACAGCGACAGGGACGAGGTCAGTGAGAAAAAAAGGCAGGAAAAAGGAAAGAAAAACCAAGAAGACTTTGCGGTTGAAAATTATTTTTATAAGAAAATATTTATTTTTAATATATTTCTAAATAAAAATTATTTTAAAAAATAATTAATAAGTAAAAATCGACCTAACTGAACTGCTTTTAATACATGCATTTAAAATATTGTCATTGATGATATGAGAATCCTCAGAACAATCAATTATTTGAAATAGTTGACAAGATTAAGTATGTTTGGGATTGTCATATCGGTGATATTTTTAAAGTATTTTTTATTTAGAAATATATTAAAATAAAATTTTTTTATTTTTTAAAAAAATATTTTTAATATCGGTACATCAAAACGATCTAAAACTATAAAAAAATTTATTTTAAATAAAAAAATTACAATTTAAAAGAACATGATTTACACTAGGTTTTCAAAAACTTTCTAAACATATTTTCTAATACATTTTTTTAAAAAAAATCACTACGCGTGACTTTTTTCCCTCCATGATTTCGATTGTTAGGAGTAGAACAATGTATTTTTTTTTTCTCAAATTTTTTTTTTGGAACAAACAACCTCAAAATTTTTAAGCAATTAAGTTGTTATGAACAATACATCTTGTATATTTTAAGAAAAAAATGTGTTACACCATGGAGCAAGCATATAAATCTATATTATTTTTTAATATATTTTTTTAATTATGTTAATTTACTAAGAAAACCTTAACCAGTGTTTTTTTTTATAAAAAAAAACTCATTATAATGGCTATATTTCTCTCACTCATTGAATGTAGAAGTGAATAAAAAAATTAAAAGACTAATTAAACTAAGAAAATCAAAAAATAATAACTGAAAAACTCGAACCATGATAAAAAATCAATTAAACTTGTTATTATTTTTAAAATACCGACCAGTTCGGTACGGTTTCGGTTTTATAAACCTGAAACTGAAAAAACTATAATAAATCAAAAAAATCAGTTTGAATCAGTTTTTGTTTTAAAATAACCAAATTAAAACCAGTCAATTTAAACCAATTTTAATTTTTTAAAAAAATTAATTTTATTATTTTTATAAAAATCATACCAAACTAAAAAAATAATAAACGCTCAAAGAGGAATACCATCGGACCTCGGGGGTCACTCCATAAATGGCAACATATGGGTGAACGAAGCTCAAAGGGGATTACTTTCTGCAATTAACTTGGGATTGTTTGGAATTTTATTTCAAATCAGCCTGTGTTTTTTAAATATTTAATTTTAAAAAAATATATCATTTTAATATATTTTTAAATAAAAAATACTTTAAAAAATAATGCTACTAAAATCCAAAGATTACGACAATTACATATCACCACACAATTTAGAGCCGTAAAAGAAACTTGGAATAAGAACAAAATCATTTCTCCAAATGGTCCTGAAAAAGCAAAATTAACGAAGTCGAACTTCTCTTCTGTAATATAGGTTGTTGTCTTTAACTCAATAAGCGATATTTTTTTTTATCCCACCACACCGCTTCCCAAGTTGAATTACAGGCGCTTGATGATGCTTCTAGGAGCAGAAAGGAAGATAACGCTCGCATCATGTGCTGACTGACATTCAAAACTTCAGACACCCTAAAGTGAGTTCTTGAGCATCTCGGAGCTCTTTTCCATAAGTAATTCACCAACAACTATCAATCTTGTACAGGCATTAATTTCTTCTCGCTCTAGCAAATGGTTAAGTTTGCACAAGGAAAAACATTATTGCTTGTGAAGTAGTAGATCATAGAGCTGGATCGCTCCACCCCTAATCATCTTCCCTATCCTTCTCCCTTTCTTGATCTTCAAACAAGTCCTCAGCTGGATCATACACGATCATGTCAGGGAAAAGCTCCAGGAAGTCATCTTTTACCTCCTCTCTTAATTCTGGGAACGGAATAAGCCCCTTCAAGATCACACGAAAAGGCAAAGATATTGGTGGATCAGGAGATTGTCTCATTTCCTCATATATGTCCATTGCCTTTGAGGGCAATCCATTATCTAAGAAGGCTCTAATTATGTCCCCGAAGGTATGCTGATCAAACAGAACTTCCTCTCTCCTCAAATCTCGCCAAACCTGATTTGCTTCATCTACCTTCTTGTTTCTTGCAAGCATCATGAGCATGTCCCTGAAAAAGAACATGTCTGGCCGATACCAAATCTCTTTGCGCACAACATCATATAACTGAAGAATACACACTGAAGCTGAATGAATAAAAATCACACACGCATGAAAGATAGGTATCAGTGAAAATTAAGACAGCAGCGTGAATATTTGTCCCCTTGACATAGTTGAGCTATCATATAGTCAACAGAAAGAGCAAACACTGCTCCAAACAAAATTTTGGCTTCTGACCATCCACTCATAACTCGCTTGTACATAAAATAGAACATTTAATGAAGTGTATCAAGTTCTCCAGTAAGATTGTACGAACATACAGAAGGAAAAGGTGGTTCATAGTATTAGCAACACACTGGGAGAGTCAAATGCCTGCATGTGCAATGTGCATGACTCTTTTTCCCTCCATTTACTAGTTTCACAGCCAGAGACTTGGCAATCCACGTGATTTTAACCTCATCTAAAGCGAAGAGTTTATCAATCCATCAATTTATCTTCAAATCATCAGGAAAATTATGTATAAAAAAATCCTCCATTTTGAGGATGATTGCATAGAACATCCTCTATTTTGAAACTGCAGTTAATGGTCATGAAAAAAGTTAACACTTAAAGATACTCATGCCCCAACTCTTAGATCACATCCACTGGCATCCAATTGGCAGTTGCGTATACAATAACTGCAAATACCTATGGCTTGCATTTTGATCCCATTTTTTGTATTCTATTCATATGGTGGATACTCGACTAATTTAAACCAAAACTCCAAATGGGAAACTTCTTTAGCAGTGCAAATAAATTATCCATTACATGCCTAAAACAGTATATTCAAACCTGCTCTAGAAGCTAACCGAACACACTTCGACAGAAGCATTTTTTTCTCAAAACCAGTACTCCCTGAGCCCGGGGAGTGCCATCCAACAAAACAGAATGTGGAAGCTAAGCCACCTCTGGTTGTCCACAGGCAAAAAGAAAAAAGTCTGAACACTTGGCTTGTACACTAACAAAATAGAACACAATAACCCATCCAGATCCCAGGCAGCCTGAGCATAAATTACGGGCCGTGATTTTTACTATGATCATACAACTACCACCTATACATACTACAAGATTCGGCTAAAAACTTCATTAAATAGCCACATCAGCGAGCACCGCCGGACTACAACACCAATATACTTACAGAAAATGAACAAGCTTCGTCCATGTTGTCTCTTAGAACTCAACCCAGCCTCAAATTCCCAACAACGCAAAAAATGCTTTCACAGCACCCATTCATAAAACCAAAAGAATAAAACATCTTGTTTTTGACAAACCATTCAAAAACCACTTTCCTCTTCGAGATGAACCAACATGAAAGCACCTTCCCTTTCGTCTCACCCATAGATAAAACAAAAACAATCTCTTGACACCACTTCACCATCACCAATCCAAATGTAGCTTTGCAAATAAGCATCTTTCAGTTTCCTATAAGTTAAAAACATTTATAGCTCCAAAGTTCTACGGTCTTGAATAGGACCAAAATCAAAAGCAAAAGACAAATCAAATTTAAATGAATTGATAATTTAAAGCAATAATTTAAGAAGATAATCAGAAAAGATTTCAAATTCAATCACATGGGCTTTGCTTGCTGATTATTAATCAATCTCTAAGAACTAAGTAAATAAGCAGACAATTAACAGGGCCAAACCTTCATGCAGAGAAAGACCTGGTCTTGCCTTTGAAACTCAGCGAGAACAGCAAGAAGATCAGACTTGAGCAAGCGAGAAACATTTGATTTAATAAACCGGTCGAGTCGGACAGGATTCGATTGAAGTCTCTTCAGCTCTTTGGCCGCCATCAATCCTTCTTTTCCCATCTCCTTCTTTCGTCTCCATATCGATAAGCTAGGCCTTGAAGCTGAATGGTTATAAATGCAGCGAAAAAACACCAAAATTTGATGTTTTTGAGTGAGAGAATGGGGTTTTCTAGACAGGGAGGCTTTTCCTAGAAAATTTGAAGCCAAACGCCACATAAGAACCTCAATAGTCAATCCAACTGTGTTCGCAAGAAACCAAGACTCTCAGCGAATCCAAACAGGTTTTCTATGTGAAATGCTCGCTTGTGGCGTTCAGGTACCGGCAGTAATTTTGTGAATGGTTTAAGGTTGGGCAAACCTTATTTCCATTCCCCGACTATTAAATTATATTCATTTCAGCTCTCAAAATTTAAAATGTTTTCTGTTGATTCCCCGTACTAGAATTTCCTCAATTGGATGGACCATCTTCTTCTTTTTTTTTTTTAATATGAATCGTTAATTCTCCTCGAGATGGTTTCTTTTTATTGTATAATTTTGTAAATTTAGATGGAATAATTTTTTTTTTTTAAAGTGTTTTTTATGCTAAAATATATCAAAATAATATTTTTTTTATTTTTTAAAATTAGGTTTCTAAAAATATTCCAACAAAACAATTTTTTAAAACACAAGTTGGTCTTCCAAATGTACTTAAAGTTTTCTCCAAAATTTAAATTTTAGATACCAAAAAATAATATTTTTTGTTTGAAATTAGTAAATAGGTAATCGATCATTTGTTTGATCCGCGTTTCCAAATGTACTTTAATTGAGTTTGTCTCCGCAATTTAACCACATTTTAGATACTCAATTGAGAATATTTTTTGTTTGAAGTTAGTAAATAGGTAATCGATTATTTGTTTCTGCAGTTCAAACATATTTTTATAAATTTTATATTTTTTATTTTAAATTAATTTTTTTAATATTTTTTAACAATAAACTTAGTATTGACATGAATTTTAAAAATAAAAAATAATATTATCTTAAGATATTTTCATACAAAAATTAAAACAACCTTTAACTTCAATCCAAAACACTACCTCATACTTGAGAGACTAATTTAAGTTAAAGGGCTCCAATATATGGCTAATGAGAGCAGCATGATCACGCGCAAAATCACCAGCAAGCCACACATTTCGACACCATAGGCTGATAAAGATATACTTGGTCACAGAAAAACCAAGCCAGTCATGAACGCGGCACAAGCACTTTTGCAAAGAACACTTGATTGGGACACATGAAAAGAGGAACTGAATAACACGGAAAAATCCGAACAGCATATGCATCCCCAAGGCAGCCCCGCATAAAAGAAAATGAAGCGTTGAGGACTCTCCTCCGCGTCCTTATCAGTGTTCTGAAGAAGACCAAAGCAGCAAATGAAGTTGACATTTTAATGGACAAAAGCGGTTGAAGCACACAACAAAAGAATTCAAAACCTGACAATATTAGATTCACGCACGGAGCAACATGGGATGGTATTGTAGCATCGGTGATTACCTGGAGATGGAAAATTATCAGGCAGCACTTGGTTGGAGTTCTGGATTAGACTTCTTTATTTTCATCAGTAACTCGTCACAAGAGATGCTTGTCCCTCCTGACCTTTCTGAGGAAAAATTAGGCAAAAGCTTCATTACATCAAGATGCTCCGAGCTATTACAGAGAAATGTCAAGATGCTATTGGTTATTTCTAAGTCAAGAACAACACCCATAACTGCCATTTGACGAAGGAGTTTTATGACTTCTTCTGTCTCGTCTTTCGAACCAAAGCCTTTTATTAATGAATCATATAGATGGTTGTCCAGTTAATGCCACAGGCAATCATGCTGTCAAAAACACCTTCTGCCTGTTCCATTTGTCCAGGTTTTGACAGCCCGTTTATAAATGAGGAATAAGTATAAGGTTGATGCATCTTCTTTGGCAGATTGAATATCCCCTGCTTTCAGAATCCCGTCAGTCATTACATTGAAAGAAATGATATCAGGTTTACAGCTTGAATTTCTGGTTTCTTGAAACAATCTTCTTGCTTGCTCCAAGCTACTCTCCTTGCACAAGGATGCCATCAATGTATTGTAATCAACTAATGTCGGGCTAAGCCCGAAAATTCTCATTTTACTATACAGTCCTGCAAAATTAAGCATGTGTGTTTTACAAAATCCATCAATCGTGACGCGTTAAGTGGTTGAACGGGGAATAATACAAAATCCATCAATCGTGACGCGTTAAGTGGTTGAACTCAGAACAAACCCCAATTCATGTGCACGTTTCCAAACTTCCATGGCCTTGTCAATGATCCCTGCTTTTATATATTCTCCAATTAAAATATGACCAGTGAACAAGTTACCAAAGCTCCCCCTCTCAATCATTGTATCATATATTTCCACAGCCTCGTCAAGGCGTCCTCCTTTGCACAGCCCTTGAATCACAGTGTTAGGTGTGATTACATCTGGTTCAACGTAATTCCCATCCTCCAACAACGAACTAGAAAGTTTCATTGCCGCTATTGCAAAGTCCCATATCGAAGTATTGTAAGAAAACACATCCGGTCTCTTTCCCTTCTCCATCATTGTTTCAGAGATCTTACAAAGATGTCACGGAACTAGGCTCTTCACCTTTTTCTATCATTAAATCAAACAAGTCCAGAGCCTTCATCTTTTACAAAGCCCAACAATCATACAAGCATGAACGTCAGGCTGAACCCCCCTATCGGTCATAGTCTGTAACACAGCAGTGGCTTCTCTCCATAGCCCTTTCTTACACAAACCATTCATCAAACAACTATAAGCAACTAAATTTTGAGAAATACCCTTTTCCAACATCTCCTCAAACAATGTTTTCCCTCTATCTAAACATCCTTTACTACGGAAACCATTTACAAGTGTAACATCCACCTCCAATCCCTTTCTCCTCATCTTTTCCAGCTAAGTCATTGCCTCTTCCACTCTACCATCCTTACAAAGACCATCCATCAAAATACAACAAGTAAACGAATTCGGTTCACAATTTGACCTCTCCGCTTCAACTAACAAATCGGCAGCCTTCTCCAATATTTTCTCTTCACGATAAGTAGACATTTTTTTAAGCATCGTAAGCTTAGAGCTTTATAGGGAAGAAGCCAAAATTGGACATTGGATAGATCAAATAAAGCTCGAATCTTTTAGCATTGCAAGAAAAGAAGTGTTATGCAGAGAAAGCCATAGCCCAATTTTGGGCCATATGAGACACCAATTAAATACGGCAATTGCAAACATGTTATTTCAAATCAATTTTTAGTATAATTGAATTTCATTATAGTATTTAATTTAAATTTAATTAATAAATAAGTTAAATTTACATATTTAAAAAAATAAATTTGTTTTTGTTTTTATATTACCATCGTTATCTTTATTTTATTTCTTCAAAATTCTATAAGAAAAAAAATGGTTAAATGGATATATTAGGAAAGTTAATTTTAATATTAAAATTTTTCTTTTCGTAATTGTAAATCACGATTTCTTATTTACTTTTTTGTAGTATTTTTGGATATTAAAATCTATTTGAAATTCAATTCTTAGAACTTAAAAAGGATTTCAAATATGAAATATTATTAAAATCTCTAAATTAAATTGAATTTAGACAATTTAAAACATGTTGTAAGGGCTGAAAATAGATAAAAATAGCTTATGGAGGCAAATAGCATACCATCAATTTAATGAAATTCCATATATGAATCTATGTATAAATAATTTATCGTGTTTATAATTATTTCAATGTACATCTATGATAATTTGTGTTTTTTTAATAAAAACCACGATTGACTTTGTTTGATAAGTGATGAGGATACAAAAATCACAAATAATATTATAAAATGAATTATTTATAAAGATTATTGTACGTCATTCACAATGTATTCTATGACCTTCACTTCAAAACCGTATCGGCTTCTTCTTTAATGGATCTCCTCAGGAGGTGTGAAACTCTTCTTAAAATAATACCTGCACGAAGTCCCTTAAAAACCCCTAGTGGTGTTGATGGGGGATTCTCTGAATATTAAGTTAATACGAGGTATTTTTATGTAGCAAAATGACATTAATAAATATATTAATGAGCTTTTATGAAGATAGAGAAAAAGAAAGGGGAAGAAGATGTAGAATTAAGGTTGAAGAATAAGAAATATGTTTATTTTTCAGAGTATAAGGTTTTGAACCCTTTTCCTGTATACTCGTACTTCCTTTTATATTATCTGGCTTGATCTGCTTCATACAACGTAGGAGGGATAGAGATGTAATCTCATAATAGTAAAATAATATTATTTCACTGCTCGTATCATCACATCTAATTAATATAAGTATGGACTGCTTGTTCGTATTTAATAAGATGTGATAAGTATTATAATTATTAACTTGCCCAGAGCATGGGAGGCTCGGTGTGGAGTTACATTTCAGCTATACACTGAACCTGAGGATTGTTGGGTTCAACTCACATACTAAGCCTAGGAGGAGTTGGGTTTAACTTGTGACTGTACCCAAAAATAGTTAAGGACGGAAGCGCCATAGCCCAACGTGGAGTTGGGCGCGGTCACGTCCTTGACCCAGCAGAAGGTTAGGCTCAGACACCTTATAGCTTAATATGAAAGTGGGTGTGGGCGTGTCCTATTTTATTGTGGGACTAGGCGCGGACATGCCATAACACAATCTAGGATTGGATGTCAAAAAAGACATGGCTCCATGTTAAGTTATGTTATGATTTTTGTGTGATGGTATTTAAGTAAGGGGGGTTTAAAAAACCATGACCCATGAATATGTATAAAATATTTTATCTTTTTAATGGATTTTATATTAAAAAATGACATAGATGGAATTAATAAAGACGGGCATGAAGGATTGCAAATTATTATTTTCAACGTTAGCATGGTAATGAATGGATTAGAAGGCTGCTATGGAGAGGAGGTGGAGCTTGGCCTCCGTTACCATCTCTAGCCACCATGTACCGGAGATTCGATTTGCTATTAGGCCTTAGACCCGATAAAGCTCGAGACTCTTGGGCGTGGTCCAGTAAAGCTTGGAACTTTCCAGGAGGATCCAATGCTATGTTAGGGCGGGCCGAGACCCCATTGTCCCCAGATCATCGGGATGGTGGAGCCACGGGAGGACCACTGCTTTGACTGGACAGCTGTGACGGGTACTAAAATAAAAATAAACAACAAGGTGTCCATCACATGCTTTTCTGTTTTAACTGAAATAGACAAAACGGTACTGGGAGGCATGAGACCTGTTACTGCTTGACTCGGTAACCACCCGTTTAACTGCCCATACAAACTCGCAAAACTAGAGTTTGTTTTACTCGCTCTGATCGCAGGCGAGACTAGAGGATAAGTCACGCGGAGAACGTGGTCCCGGAAGGAAAATTTGTTGATGCCATGCACCGGGAAGTCATCTGGTACGGAGTTGTGTATGGTTGTTCGGAAAGGGAATAAGATTTGAGGAGGTAAGCGAGATACGTCCTTCATGCTTTGTGTGCTGTTTTGGAAGGACAGACGGCGGTTCCTTGTTTTGATGGAAAGGGAGACAGTTGGTTTCAGCAATGGACAAAGTAACCAATCAAGGAATGCCAAGTCACGGGTGGCCTTTCAGTCTGGTGTTGATTTTTCTACATGGATATGCCATGCTATGTTTTGGCGAAAGTTTCATTCGAAGTGATGGATATGTTTGTTTTTATGTTCCGAAAGAAATTTAAAAAAATTTTATTTTTTTATTTTAAATTAATAATTTTTAATATTTTTATATTATTTTAATGTGTTGATGTTAAAAATAATTTTTAAAAAATAAAAATTATTATTTCAATATATTTTCAAATAAAAAATATTTTAAAAACTAACCATAACCACACTTTTAAACATGAATTTTTTATTATTAAATATTTTTTTTGTAAGATTTTATTGGAAAAAAAAAAACTCGCAGCCCTGCTTCCTGTGCCTTTTCTATCTTGTCAGGCATGAGAATTTTTTTTCCGAAATCATCACTGGTACGTTAAACAACTTCAAAGCTTGTCGAAAAAACCTTTTCTTATATAAAAGCATGGGGTTCTTGGTTTCTAAAATTAAACCGTAAAGCATACTGGTTTTTAACGTTTTAGAGTGAGAATGTCACTCTAAAATCGGACCTTAGATGGATCAAATAAAAGCTTGCACTGGTCATTGAAAAAAAAAACACCTTGCCCTTTAGTTTGCACGCTCACTCAAAATGTACAGATCTTATTAGTAGAGTTATTACAATACAATTAAAAATATACATTAATGCGCTTAGTTGTTCATATGAAACCATGTATCTTTTAGATTATTTAGGTAATATTAGATAGATATCCGTGCTATGTTGTGAATTGGGTTAATTTTTTCTAGTGTAAAAATATTATTTAGACAATATCAACATTTTTAAAAAAATAAGAAAAATATGAATCTCAATTACTGATTTGATTAAATTTAATAAGTTTGGTTAATTTAATAACATGATTAAATCGATGGTAGATGAAGCAAACATAAAAAATAGCAATAATTGACTATAAACAATGAGATATCAATATTATATTTCGAAGGCAAAGAAAGAAAATGTTGCTAAATGAATAGCAATAATTGACTATAAACAATGAGATATCAATATTATATTTCGAAGGCAAAGAAAGAAAATGTTGCTAAATGCTTGTCAAAAAAGGTCGCATTCGCTATCAGAACAACAGCCTAAATAGCAAACCAAACAAGATATCTCTAGGTGAGTATTTCTTGCTTTTATTTAATCAAATGATTTAATTTAATTAAAAAAAAAATTATTTATAAAAAAATCAAAGTTTAATAAAGAACGACAACTAAAAAACCCTAAGGTAACTCGAGTTATTTTCAAAATTAGTGAAAATTATATAGAAAATAAAAAAAAAAGTTCAATCTCCAATTAAATATATGTTAAGTGATGAAGTTAATAATAAAAAAGTTTTAAAAAGGGAAGGAAAAAAAAAAGAAGCAAACTTGATCGAATCTCTTAAACCTAAGTTCATTTTTAAATTCGTAACTCGTGAAATTCTAGATTCGGACTCAATTAAAAAGTTCAATTCTCAACCAGTTTAATATTGAATTATGAAATAAAAAAATAAATATAAAATGTTTGCTAAGGTAAAAATAATAATAATTAAAAGAACAAAGACAGTGTTGTATAAATAAAAAAAATCAATTTACTTCAAATAAAATAAATAGTAATAAAACACAACATGGATCACGTATGGGGGGAGGGGGGTTAAAAGGTTGTTTTCAAAACTTTGAGGGTCAAATTTAAAAATCAAGTAAGAAAGAGGAAAATATGAAAAAGAAAAAAAAAAGATTTTGAATAGCAAACAGAAAGTCAACAAGCTAGCCATATCATTTAGCGAAGGATGGGCATGACAATTCCAAAGGCATTAAAGGAGGGCATCTTTGGCTGACGACAACCACCACTCACGTCGCCTGAACACAACAAAGCAGTGATTACGCCATCGCGTGCAACGCATGTGCAATCTAATTTTGTTTTTTAAATAATATTTGATATCTATTAAAATGCTATTTTTTTTCCTTGGCAAACTTTATTGTTATAGAAACACCAGGATGAAAAAAAAACCCTTAGATGCCAATTAATTTTTTAAGGGTAATTTAATAATTTTACTGTATTTAAAAAAAACAGACCTTATAAAAAGATCATATTACTTCTGATAGCCAGTCCAATTATTTTTTATTTTAAAAATAATCACTACACTGTTCTAACTTACAATGTAATGAGTTTGTGTGGACGTAAAACCCTGGTTATTTTTTTTTAATCTGCTTTATTTATTTTTTTAGATGGAAGCTTCTTTGAACAAACTCTTTTTTTAGACTGTTTATTTTTGCGGTTCATTTGTGTTTCTAATTTTTTTTTTTAAAATTACTACTATTATTTATATATAATTTTGATTGTTAAAAATAAATTTAAAAAAATAAAAAAATAATTTAATATATTTTTAAATAAAAATCACAACTTAACAAGTAATCGCACCTGCTGATCATTACCTTAGAAACGCATGTAACCTGACTTGAGATTTGACTCTGTAAGTACAAATAAAAACCCTTGAGATGTCTAGTATTCATTGACAACAAACTTCTCTACATTGCTCAAATGCACTCACATGCAACTTTTAACTCATTTACAAGTATGATCCAAGATTCACTAATCAAACCTAACATGGTTATCACTGGATTAATTTATGCATCAATCAACACTATCTGATTTGTATCAATTGTTTAAATAAAGACGTAATTCTATATTAATTTGGCCTGTTCAAATAAATTCTTGAAACTAAAATCTGAATTTAAGAAATTTAAAAAGAATTTTTTTTCTTAATATCTCAGAGTGAATTACCCCACGTTTTAACTGGAGTTTTATTATATATTTTTTAATTTTTAATTATATTTTTTGAATTGTTTTCACATTAAAAATATATTTTAAAAATTAAAAAGATATATTATTTTACACATATTTATAATAAAAAAACACTTTAGGAAATAATGTTTTTCCAAACACCTCTTAACATTAACAACAACACGTGGCATCTTTTGCTAAATAGTTTTTTCTCCCTTCCCTCCTGAAAAAAAAAAAAAAAAGTTTAAAACGAGGAAAAAAACTGCTCCTCCCCCGCGCTGGCCCCCCCTAAAAAAAAAAAAAAAAAACACAAATAAATAAGCTTAGGGGTTTCAATACAAGTTCAAATGTGGTAAACATGGTCTCATTTTATTTGGACCCTGACCTGATTTTCACACCCGCACCACTCCCTTCACTAACCTGTCTCTCTCTCTAGCCAGCAAGAGAAGTGAGTGAAAAGCAAAGCCAAAGTCACTCCCTCCCCTCAATCGCTCACGCACACCAGATTGCAAAATTATTACTGAACAACCACTACGCCCCCTCTGTAGTCTCTACCTGATCCAATACCTAAAACCAATACTATCATCAAAAGTAAAATTTAAACCAAATGAGATAAATAAATATAAAAGCACTAATAAATTTACAGTTATTGCTTGCCGCTTGGTAGTTCTGGTTGTTGTTTATTCTTCATTGCCCTTTTTTTTTTATCAAATAAAAAACCCTAACTAGTTTTCACAACCAGTCAGATCTTGAACTGCCGCTCGAGTTTGACATAAGGAGCCGACCTACGATGCGGAAGTCGGCTACTGCGAGTTGACTCAATGGAGAAGTTACAATATTCTATTTGGAAATGCTAAGCATTTTCAAGGATTATTGTGGTTTTTTTCCCTTCAGTTTTAATGTCGTCGGCTTCTTTAGCGGCTCCCGAGCGGCCAAGAGCCGGACCTTCCAATACGGTGCGTAATTATTATTTTTTTCTTAAATTTGTTTTGGTTTAATTTGAATGTGAGTTGAATTTAATTTGGTTTTTTCTTGGATCTTTGTTTTAGTCAATAACCGAAACGGTTTTTTTTTTTTTGAGAAATTGAAGCATTTTCTTTTCTTTTTCTCGAATATATATGTTTTGGTGGGGATAGAGAGGTTCATTGGCTTTTTTTTGGTAATAGAATTTTGAAGTGCATTTGCTTCTTAACGTGTTTCTTTTTGTGGTGACGAGGAATATCGGAGATAAGGAGATAAAAACTAGGATATTTCATGTTGTAATGGCAATAAATGCAGAAAACGATAAGGAATCTGTGATGCAAAACTATCAGAGTTGTGCTCACGTTTTCTAATTTTTTCATAATCATAAGAAACTGAATCCACAATTACCAATGCAGTAGGAAGGACAGGATACAGGGTATCATCCCGACTTAATGTGGGTCTTGAAGCTAATTGATTGTTCATCTGCCACCCCCAAGAATGGATCATTCTTTGATTTTAGATAAGTAGTTGTGGTTGAGGGTTAATTTGGGATGGATATGTATTTAATCCTGTTAAAACATGTAGTGGTGAGACTTGGCAATTTGAAGTTTTAAAGAGAGAAACTTGAACATAATTGGATTTCCTGTCGTCTGGATATTTCTTGCTGGAATGTCCTTGCTCTGTGTCAAATTCTTGTTCTCAATTTGTGCAGTTTATCAAATATCATACAACAATAAGGTTAAGATAGAGCTGCTTTCAGTGCAAACTCTGGTTATACATCTGACTCTAAAACTAGTTGGTGAACCATGTATATATCGAATGCTAATTCGTGGTTGTTTGCTATATAGCTTGTCAAAAATACTTAATGGTCAAGAGACTGAACATGTTGCTACGTGATTTTTCTGGAAATATCTGCTTTACCAAACCAAAATTATGTTAAATATCTGTGTTATATTGATAGCTCGTACAATACTTTGGCTGTTCACTTGATGATATTATTGGGCAATGCAACAAGTATATTGGTTATTTCCTTCTAGTTGTCTCTATTTATTAGGCAGGTAGGAATTATTCATATCTTCTATGTCATATGTTTGCAGGTTTTCAAGAGTGGCCCACTTTTCATTTCTTCGAAAGGTTGGTAACAACTTTTTTCCTGCTGATTTCGGTTTTATTTTTCAATGTCCTGATTTGGTTCTCAAACTTTTTATTATTATTCCTTGTTTGATTTAAGTAAATATTTATGTGAAACTTGGCTTGTGTGCAAATGCTATGTTTCAGCTATAGTGATTTTCTTCAATGAAGTATGCAAATAGATATATACATGAATTTGAAGTGCTGTTCCAATTTCTTGAGTAATGGGTGCCATGAACATTCATTTTCAGAACGCTTTACATCCACTTTCAGAACTGGATTTTTGAGAATCATGGCAAATTAGGTAGAATTACATGCTATCTAAAAATTCTACAATCCATTTTCAGTTCGAACAATTACCTTTTCCCCACCCATCAGCTTTACATTTTTTTCAGATGATAAAGATATTAATTATCAGTTGTGTAAAGTCCATCTTCTTTTATCAATATAGGTTGAAGTACATCAGTAAAAATTATTATAATTCATTGAATTGTTTTTAGAGCTTATTGAAACCTTTTGTTGCTACTCAATTAAGTTAATGTTGAATTTCTGCAGGAATAGGCTGGAAGTCATGGAAGAAGCGGTGGTTTATCCTTACACGCACTTCCTTGGTGTTTTTCAAAAATGACCCTGTTAGTATGATTTATTCATCCCATGTTCTTTTTTTACTTGGATATGTTTTATAATCATTGCTTGATTGTCTATTTTTGTGATGGACATGTAGATTACTCCTCTAAACATTGGGTTAATGGTTTATAAAATGATGTTTGATCTAGTTACACGTTTTGGTTATATGATGGTGATGATGATTTATTGCTCGCAGTATTCGATGGAAATTTCAGTTTCTTGGTAAAATTTTTTTGGTACTTTAACATGTGTCGTCTCTTGTTCATTATACTACCTAACCCACCTGTCTTGAAGTTTTTCATGGTTGTGAACTAATTAAAATAATGCTCATTTTTAATTTTCATGCAGAGTGCTCTACCACAAAGAGGAGGTGAAGTAAATCTTACTTTGGGGGGCATTGATTTGAATAACACTGGAAGGTACATCTGGTTACTAAATACTGTTTATAGTTTGTATTCTGAAGACTTGGTAATAGTTGTTATTCTTATTTTCAGTGTCGTTGTTAGAGAAGACAAGAAATTGTTAACTGTTTTGTTTCCTGATGGACGTGATGGGCGAGCTTTCACCCTTAAGGTACTTCATTTATACCTTTTCTTTTTCAAGCTTGATTCTTTCTTGACTTGTATTTTTCTCTTTCCTTTCAACGTCACTTGTCTCTTCAAGTGTGTTCGATGTGTAAGTCATTTTTGGCTTTCCTGTTCTAAATTTCAGGCTGAAACATCAGAGGATTTGTATGAGTGGAAGACAGCCCTTGAACATGCCCTTTCACAAGCACCAAGTGCTGCCCTTGTAATTGGACACAACAGGGTATTCCAAAGTGACACAAATGAAGCTGTTGAAGGGTCTTTCCATCAATGTTTGTTCTTCTCAACCATAAAAAACTATCCTTTTCGTTTCTCCCCTTTCCTTTTCTTTTGGAATTTGGAAATGATCTTCACTTCAGCCAGTTACGTGCTAACTCCTATGCTGGCTTTGCATTTAAATCGCATTTTTGATCAGGGAGGGATAAACATCCTGTTAAGTCAATGGTTGTTGGAAGACCCATTTTACTTGCCCTCGAAGATATTGATGGTGGTCCATCATTCCTTGAGAAAGCTCTCCGATTTCTCGAGAAGTTTGGTAAAGTTGTAATCCCCATTTTTTCTGAAATTGTTTTTCTATAATCTGCAATTTTCTTTTAATGAAAAATGTGGGCCTTTCTGGCATATTGTTTTAGAAAAACTGGTGCTCTATTTTTTGCCTTTTTCTTTATTAGGAAAAAAAACTGATTTCAGCAGTACAAGTACTTATGTAAGTGGCTACAATATCAAGTAGCGAGTAGCATTTGCATGCTCAATCTGATGATAATATGCTTCACAGAAGTGTGGCATTATAGTTAAAAATGGTGCAAAATAGCAGGCCAGCAGTTTCTGGACTTAATATTTTTTCTTCTTTGTTTAGTCCTCCTAATTGCTGCATACTTTTTTATGTATATTTTTCACTTGCGGCGCACTTGGCCGTTTCGTCATTTTATATGTGTGCGTGTGTGTAACTTGTGGTCAATTATTGTCCTCACTTGCGGTGTGCTTGCTTGTTTATGGTGTTTATCTTTCCATCAGGAACCAAAGTTGAAGGAATTTTACGTCAGTCTGCAGATGTTGAGGAAGTTGACCACAGAGTACAAGAATACGAACAAGGTAGAGTTCCTCTCAAGATAGCAATTTTCTTGAATGTTTTTTATGAACTGGGGAACTCTTGTATGAAGATTCCAGCTTAATTTTATTTTCATTTGTTTTTAAAATGCTTGCACAACCTCTAAACTGAGACTTCTGTTCAATTTTTCTTGATCATTTATAGGCAAGACCGAGTTTGAATCAGATGAGGATGCTCATGTTGTTGGTGATTGTGTGAAGGTACTTTCTGGCTTTCATGATATAACTTTTGCCTTTTAGATTATACACTTTATTCCATGTCCATCCCACATTTTTTAAATGCAGCATGTTTTAAGGGAACTGCCCTCCTCTCCTGTTCCTGCATCTTGCTGCACTGCATTGCTGGAGGCTTATAGTAAGTTCAGATCTGTATCTCCCTTCTTATCTTATTTTATATTTTATGAACATACGCTAGAGTGATGCATATTGCTCAGTGTTGTTTCTTGAATGATTTTGTGGAACCATTCCAACATTCCATTCTCTCATTGATATTCTAACAAAACTTCACTTCAAATGATAGCAAAACTTTCATGTCCATTGTTCATGAATTGGAGCTTTTTTTTTTCCCTTCTAATTGCAGATGTATAGCTCAGATTTGATTATAATGAAATGTTTCGTCCATATAATCTAAAGAAGTGGGTCAAATTGGTTCATGTTGAATGTATGCTCAAAATACTTACATATTTAGATTACTTTGAGTTTTGGTTAATTCAAGGATGCTAAGTGCTAGCTTTGATCTCATCAAAGGTAAGCTAAAAGTATTACTTATCAATCTAAAACCTTCCTTTTATTCATGCACCATGAAATTAAATCATCATCATTGAGTGCATAAAAATAAATCAACTAGTCAAGTGTATGAATCAATAAGTCTTCAGAATGGAAAAATAAAAGTCTATCAGATCTTTTCTTAAAAGTTATTTTCTATATGGGTTCATGTACGGTATTGAAGTATCTCCCTTTCTTAATAGTGGACTAGAACTTTACCGGCATGATTAGATACTGATATTGTTTGTTTGCCACGTATTTCACAAGAAATTGATCGGAAGGAAGCTCGGATTAATGCAATGCGGTCTGCAATAGTGGAGACATTTCCAGAACCAAATCGGCGCTTATTACAGAGGTAATCTTTCCATGTTTGCAAATGACTGCAAATTTACTTATTTTGTGACTAAATATTGTTAGGTTCCCGTCAGCAATAATTTTTGATATATCCATTTTATACTTGCGTGAATCTGGTAGTTATGTTTTGGGTATTATTGCAGAATTCTGAAGATGATGCACACAATCTCTTCACATGCTCATGAAAATCGAATGAATCCATCTGCTGTTGCTGCTTGCATGGCACCCTTGCTACTACGTCCTTTATTAGCCGGGGAATGTGAGCTGGAGGATGACTTCGATGTTAACGGTGATAATTCTGCTCAGCTGCTTGCTGCTGCAAATGCTGCTAATAATGCTCAAGCCATCATTACAACACTTCTGGAGGAGTATGAAAATATTTTTGATGTAAGATACATTGGTAATTAAGTCCTGGTATTATGACTTCTGTGTGTTTGGTACAAAGTGTGCTGCTGTTATGAAAACTGAAAATGTTGCTGAATTTTCTTTTGCACGGTCAATCATTCTTGGTTTCAGCTTGTTTAAGATGCCTTTGCTTGTAATGTATAGGGAGTGACACCTGACTTTAGTGTTTACCTGGTTAAGATATAGAACTTGCCTAATAAATGGGTCAAGTTGACTCCATGACAATATCTCATTCTAGAAAAAGGTACATCTGTTTGAGTCTAATGCAGTTCCAAGCCACCACTCTTCAACAATCTTTTTTTTCCTCTAAATTTCATTTAGTACATTTTTACCTTTAATGGTCCTTTTAAAAAATGACATAAATAGGTAAAAATGTGTGATTATTATGGAATGAGGATTATTGACAATTATTGATCCCTGTCTGAAGAATAATGCTTTGCATGTCATGTTGTTTCAGGATGAAAATCTACACAGGTGCTCTATTTCAGCTGATTCCCAGATAGAAAACAGTGCGAGTGATGATTCAAGCGATGATGAAAATATGGACATGAAAGACAATGGTTATCATGATGCAGAAAATGAAGTTGATCAAGATACAGATAATGATCCTGAACGTGCTCTCAGTGGAAAATTGAGTGAAACCAGTGGTTCCGCTAGCAGTGATCTCTATGATTATAAGGTTCTCTTATATACACATACACATGCATATGCCACTGACTTCTCTTTCTTCCTTTCCTTCATGTTGAATTAGTGATATTAGTAGTGATCATGTCTTTAGGAAGATAAAATTTCCTGCAACGTCACTTGGTGCTGGAAGGCGATGTCTCTAGCCTGAAATTGCTGGGATATTGTGATCAGTTTAACTGTTTGTCAATGGGTTGGATTTTTCTGTGCTTCCTGGCAAAGATAATTTCTTTTCCTTTTCTGCTTCTGGTGATGTTATACCAATTGACATTTACAAATACTGGCATGGTGTTTTTATTTGGATTTTATGTGGGGAGTGATGAGTACTAGTGTCCTAAATTTCATCCCTGTTATGTTTTGCTATATCATTTCAGTAGATTTGTTTGTAAATTGCATCAACTCATCTTAGACATTACACACTTATTATCATCAAAGGGTTGGTGGCCAAGGATGCACGGTTGTGATAATTGGGATTTGAATGGTCCTTGTCTCTCCTAATTGGTCCTTTTAGTTTTTGTTTTGAAACTTCTTTCTAACGAGTCAAATAATTGGACAATTCATGGAAGTTTGGTTTTGTGGAGAAACTTTTAAGGATTCCATCTTCTGTTCTATCCAGAGTATCTTAATTATTCCAATGACAATGAAGAAGTTGAAAATTGTAGCGTAGGAAGTTTCTTGAATTTAAGTTGGTTTTATTGCAGTGGAGATGATTACATTTGCATTGATATTTGAGATTTATGCATTCTGCATATGGCTTACTTATGCCTATAAAGTGTATGAATGAGAATCTCCTAATAATTTATTGGTTTATGGTCATCAAGGATCTTTCCTTTATGCTACTAGGACCCACACAACCATCTGATGACTAGTTTTAAATTTCCCTTGTTATGCTAACTGCGAGGGTAAAAGTAATGGAACAAATATTTTAAACTGTTCAAATTTCATATTGACATCCTGTGTAGTTTTTTTTTTTTGTTCTGTTTTGTTCAAACTGTTGTCAGCTTTGACCTATGGTTATCTTGCCCAATGTATATATTCAATTTTACTCTTGCAGGCATTTGGTGGTGATGATTCAGATATTGGATCACCTAGAACCAATAATGCTCCAGCTGAGAGTTCAAATATTTCTGTTGATCCTGTACAAATGAGAGATTCCAATGCTCAACTCATAGGACAACAAAGTAAACCAAAGAAAGGAAATGAAAATTCAACAAGCGAGATGGATGCTTCAAGTGTGTTACCGATTGGTGAATCTTACCAATCAATGGGTGCAATTCTAGCCTCGGCGGATCCTGTGTCTCCCATACTCATATCTGGACTGGAATCATCTGCTGAGAAGTCAGCGGGTAAAGTTGCAGCCTCCAATCTCAATGGGAAACGATCAACATTCTGGGGAAGAAGTAATGTAAGCTATCATCTATTGATTTTTTTTCAGTCACTTATTAACTACCAAGAACCCTAAAATCAGTAGCTGTCAATGATACTCCTTTTCAGCTTGAAAGAAATTCCTGATAAATTTTCAGCGAGAATGTTTTTGTAAAATCCTCACCCATTATGTTCTGTAAATGAAAGGATTTCAGAGTGATGCACTTTGATTAAGCATTTAAAGTTTCATAAAGGAACTGATTAAGTTTTTTCTGAGGGGTCAAGAATTGCAAGTTCAACTCATTGGGGCAAATGAATGCAAAGCAGGGACAAACATCAAAGGCTTACACAATATAACTTTTGTCATATATTATGCTGTAAACTTGATGTGGTTATAGGCATATAATGGTCGGGTGTGGAACATAATTGCGAAGGAAAGTATAAGATGCCTTGAAGGATGTTTGGAGTGAGTTTTTTAATTGCCTCAAATTGGTTCCCCACTCATCCAAAACTGTTCCCGCACCTTATATTATAGCAATCAGGGTGTGGGGTGGCATAGGTTTTTTCTCTTGAGGAGGAAGAAAGTGTGATCTTTGTATCAGTTGAGTTCGTGCAGTTTATATTTCTAGAGTGTAATTAGAAGCCCAATAATACTATTGATCTATGTGCAGGCCAGAAAGACACCATCAATGGAATCAGTTGATTCTTCTGCAGAAGAGGAGTAAGATACTCAATTTATGCATTGCCTTTGACAACATCAATAAATTCTTTTTGACATTTTAAAGCAGAAAATCCATATCTATGTATTATCATTTTGCAGCCCACGCTGCCAAGCCAGTTTAAATTAATGTAACCACCTTGATATTGTGTATTTCAATGCTCTAAAATTAACTTGTAGTGTTCCAAGTAATTTAGTATAGCATTGGTATTGTCATTGGTATAAATTCCATTTGGGCCTAACATGATACATTTCTCTCATTTCAATTATAATCATTTATTTTCCTCATTTCTCCTTGAAAGTTCTCAAGTGACATAATTTTCTAACTTGGTATTTAATATCATATGGTCTCTTTTCCCTTCCAAAAATATATTTGAAAAAACATCTCTCTTAAGTTAAAACTGGGTAGACAAATGTGAATCACAAATTATATAGTGGTATCTAAGTAAAGAATTTGAGCTTACCAGAACCAACATGCATCGGATTATGCTTTTCTTAATTATACTTTTATTTTCATTATCTGTCTCCATTTCTCTTAAAAAAAAGTTGGTAAAATTACTCTGAATTGCAGCTCTTGCTTTCCATCATATCCTTGCCTCAATACATGAAGACACTCTACTGTTGATGGTCTATTTTAGAGCTGAAGTAATTGTTCAATAAGTTCTTGCATTAGCTTCTGAGTCTTTCTCTGAAGCATGATCAACTGTCGCTAAATAACTTTTTCATGTTTAACCTGATCCATATTTGTGTGCTATTCTATTTTAGAGCTGAAGTAATTGTTCAATAGGTTCTTGCATTAGCTTCTGATTCGTTCTCTGAAGCATGATCTACTGTCACTAAATAGCTTTTTCATGTTTAACCTGATCCATATTTGTGTGCTATTCTATTTAACTATATAGAGTTGTATTCCTTTTAGGTTTGCTATTCAGAGGCTTGAGATTGCAAAGAATGACTTGAGGCACAGAATTGCAAAGGAGGTCTCAATACTTTCTTTAAATATGTTTTCTATTCAATTATGAAATGTTGGCAGTTTTTCCTGATAGGATAGACTATTGTGTCTTTCAAGGTTCGTGGAAATGCAATTTTACAAGCAAGCTTAGAGAGGAGAAAGCAAGCTTTGCATGAGCGTCGCTTGGCACTTGAACAAGATGTAATTATTTTTAGCTCATTACATGCTGCTTTCTCTTTCCATTGTTTTACCAGGTTTTATCTATGTGCTGCCTTTTGCTTTGAATGTTAAATTGGTGATGGAAAAACTTTGCCATGCCTGCTTCGAATGTGGTATTTTTACTTCAATATACATGTGTGGAATACACAATTTAATTCAATCCAGTTCCACCATAGAAGAACAGAACAAATAAGGAAGAACACTACCAGGTAGCCAATATCTGTGCAATTTTGACAGTAAAGAGAGGCTTTTTATGCTTGCTTAGCTATCCTTAGTGCCAGATTCATGTTGATGGTATACCTTATTGCATGTTTCTAGTATTCTGGAACTGCATTGTGATCATCTTCTCTCAAGCCCTTGAATTTTTTTATGGTCTTCTTCTGCCTTTGTTTGCTTACTTAATCAGCCTGTACAATGGAATAAAACTAATAGTGTTGTTTTCCTACACTGTGTTTGTGTTGACTGAATGCAAATTACCTCATAGGTTGCAAGATTGCAAGAGCAGCTGCAAGCTGAAAGAGATCTTAGAGCTGCATTGGAAGTTGGTTTGAGCATGTCTTCTGGACAGTTTTCCAATTCTCGCGGCATGGATTCTAAAGTGTGTGTAGATCCTGAGGAGCTTTGCATTTTCCCCCTCTTTTGTTTTTCTTTTTTTCCTTTGTTCTTTCTTTCAAATATGGAGTAACAATCATTCTTATGACTCACCTGATGTGAAGACAAGGGCTGAGCTTGAGGAGATTGCTCTAGCTGAAGCGGATGTGACCAGGTTGAAGCAAAAAGTTGCAGAACTTCACCATCAACTTAATCAGCAAAGACAGCATCATTATGGTTCACTCTCGGATGCAAGTGACTGTTATCAACATGTTCAAAATCATAACCCTCAACAGTGAGTCTGCAAAGTCATATCATCTTTATAATTTCTCCACCTAAGGTGGCAATAATTACAATTAGTTGCATGTGACTTTTCCTTGAGTTAACAATGATCGTTAAACAGAACAACAATGTTGTCATTATCAAGGAATAGAGATGCATTGTTTCACCTAGTGGTGTATGTGGCAGTGACCAAGATGAGATAGGTTGTTTCACTGCTATCAAATTCTTATCATATTTCCTTTATTGTGTTTGACTTCTGCAGGAGATTTTTGCAGCAAGATTTTGATACAACCCTTGCTTTTGTTAATCATGAGAGGAAACAAAGAACTGAGGTATTGTGGAGCTCTGTTTACAGTTGACTGGCATATATGAGATTTTCAAAAAAAAAAGAAGGAAAAAAAAAGCATATTTTATGAGCTTGAGAAAGGAGATACATGAATCACTCCAACTCATCGTAATCTTGTATTCCTTGCTGCAAGCTAAGTTTATTGGTCTTGATGCACATTGTTGCATGTGTTTGAAGCATTTATAGTAATGGGTGCTTATTTAACATGGTATTTGCAGCCTGTTTGATTGTGCCATCCTTTTTTTTTATTTGCAATACCTTCTATTTTTCATCCACTCTACCCATGCACCTCACTTGTTATTGAATGAGGTGGTCATCATCATCGTTGTTTGCTTTCCTATTTCCAATTTTTTTACTCATACTCTCATACTCCTCCATTGTTAGTTAAAATGACCAATGATTTAACTGTTATTCAACATTTTTAGGATTGTCTGCCTGGTTGGCTGCCAAAAAATCTTCCAACCTTTTGGCCTTTGAGATAGAGATAAATAGAGTACAGTGATTAAACTAAAGTTTATGGCATGACGAAGGAAAATTTCAATGCAAGGCTTTCTAGTATTAACTAATGAACTGTTCCTTCTCATATGTTCATCTGCATTTTTTGCCAAAGCTTTATTGCTAATTAGGTCCCTTGATCAGGATATCATGCCAATATGTTGTGTTAGAGATTCTGGTCATTTTACTATGATGTTGATTATGAACCTGCATTGAGTTAGGCATCATTTAAGGTTGAGATAAATGTCTGGAACATTAATTGATCAAGGAGATGGAGAAGCTCCTTTTCTAGGGCTCTTGATTCATTAAGTGTGTTGTCTCCAAAATGATTTATAAAATTGAAAATAAAAATAAACAGGAAACAAATGGAGATATGTGACAGGTAAGACGCCACATAACTTTGGGAACAGCACCTTAAAAAAAAAGGGTACTTTTTGGATGAGCAGGTAAACATTCTCTAGGGAAAATTAGAGTGCATTTGATGGAAAGTCTTTTGAGCCTGGTGATGTATCAATTGTATTTCCTTTATAATGTGGTGCATCTTTGTTTAATTCATCTTGAAGTCATTTATTTGTAGCATGACCTTTTGTTTCAAATAATACCTGTTTTGTGCTCTTAAATATGTGACATGGCTGCTATGCTACAGGAGGGTTTGTTGGGGACTGATCGGAGACATCTTAAAGGACCGGGGTTAGCAACTGGAAGCAGCAGCAGGCAACCTCCTCGAAATCAATTTTTGGAATCAGCAAGTATTAGTGACTCAAAAAGTACCGAGGCATCAACAAATATGTCCATGGATGAGCTTTGTGGTATTGATTCTGCTCCCTCCACTTCCAGAGCGGTGGAGGTAACTCTTTGCTTACAATTATTTTGACGACTATAGTTAAGCTCAACACACGGATGCGTTGACTTTTATCAAGACCTTAACTTGTCACGTGGTCCTATAATTTGCATATTTGAGAGAGCTAATTTTTCAGTAATACCATGCAAGAAATATTTTTTTTTAATCCATGTTGTGTCACTCACCATAGTTGCAGGTGATGGACTATCCAAGACATCCATCAGCAGCATCTTCAGCTTTGGTAGAATTAACAACTCGGCTGGATTTTTTCAAGGAAAGGCGTTCTCAGCTCATGGAACAACTCCACAACCTTGATCTGAACTACGGCACAACATCTTCACAAGATTTTATTTATAGACCATCATCCCCTCCATGGAACTGACCAAATATGATGATGCCCACGAAATTCACCCGTGGTCTTGTACATTCTTCAGTGTTGCATATAGTTGTATCCCCTGTACCCTTGCTTGCCTTCAATTTTCGTTCTCTCTCTGCGGGCATTTTTCTAGTGCGGATATGGTTGAATTCGTAATGATCAAGTGTTCTCTGTGTCATCGCATTGCTCTTTCTTTTGTCACAAAATGTTGTATGCTGTATCGTGTCAATATTAGGTGGAGATGTGAATTGAACAGTTTGGAAGAGACTTTTTTTGTTTTTGTTTTTGTTTTTGTTTTTGTTTTTGTTTTGTTTCTTAAAATGTTGAACAATATGGATGCATATTCATGGTCAAATGCTTGTAACTCAATCTAGTGTATTTTGAAGGTAATTTTGACCTGGCCTCGCGCGTTTCGATTCCAGGGGAGACCTTCCAGTTTCATCCCTATTTCGTCCAATCCAATTTGCTCAGATCATCCAAAAATATCAATTCCAGCTTATCGAATATGCTAGCTTCAAAACGAAATTATTCGAATCTTCTGGACCCGCTATGATGGTTTGATCCCATTTCAATTTTTGGATTTAATTTGGTGAGTTCCAATTCACGTTGTTATAGATAGATGATAAATTACGAACAGCATGTCGTCGCCATCAGAGTGGAAGTTACTTTAACATTGCGCTTTAACTGTATTGTATTGTCGACATCACGTGGACGAAGTTACTGGTCTGTTTAGCATTGCAGTTTAGTAACTGTATTTTTGAAGGGAAAAAAATAATTTTAAATTAATTTTTATTTTTTTTATTTTTGAATTATTTTAATGAGTTAATATTAAAAAAATATATTTTTAATATATTTTCAAGTATTCTATTGTAAATATGAGAAATGATTTTAAAATATGTTTTAATGTATTTTTAAAAATATTATTTTTCAAATATATTATTTTAAAAGTACAGTATATCCCAAAAACAATCTAGTAAGTAGATGTCATGTTAAGCCATGCGTATCCCACGATAATAGATTTTTTTTAATTATAACAGAGAGAGGCTTGAACATAAAATCTTTGAACAGGAGAGGAATCTAACGTTGTTTGAACTAGATGCTCATTGACTCTATGTTCAACTGTATTTTTTAAGATTTTGGAGTTTTTTTTTCAAGTAAAAAAAGAAATGTATTTATAAATTATTATAATATCAAAAATAAAAAATATTATTTTAATATATTTTAAAAAAAAACTTTTACCGCACTCGAATCCTTTCCCTTACGAGAAACGATTTGATAAGTACACTATATCCCAATAATCCAGTAAGGAGATGCCACGTTAAGCCATGTGGATCCCACGATAATAGTTACTCTTGGATTCCTGTGGATTATAAACAGGCAGCGGGGACATACGTGATCTACTCTGTGAAATAAAGAGAGGGACGGGAACGAAACCAGAGAAAGGCAGCGAGACCATAAAAAAAAGAAAACCAAAAACTTTACTCGCGAAACTTCTGTCCGCCAACAGAAATTGTCAGACTAGCAGACATAATCGATGAAGAAAGATGAAGTAAGTTCTCTTGATTTCAGCTTGTAACTGTTGATTCTCGCAAATTGTGATTTCGCTTCTGTTTGGTTGCTGAGAAAACGGAGGAAAATGAAACTATAACAAAGTTACTTCTTTTTCTACTAATCTCAGCTTCTTTTATTTTTTTTTCAATTCTTATAATTTTACGGGTGGAAAAAGAGAAGGACCGTGAAGTTCAAATTACTGAATTGTGTTTGTAATTACAAGTTTGTCCGTGTTGTTTTAATACCAACAATTTTCTCAGCAACCAAACAGGGTTAAGGAAAGTAGGTTACGTTTGGAATTTGGTAATCACACCTTTTCTTTCTTGGTGAATTAATCAAATGATAGATTCTGATAATACTAAAAATTATCTGTTGGCAGGTTTACTAGAAAATCAGTTCTGAATTTTTTGACATGGTGATTTATTGTGTTTCTCGATAATGAACTTTGAAGAGTTTAAGGTTAATACCCCATGGTTCAAGATGACTTCAAATAAGGATTCGGGAACAAATCCTAAACCAGCAACTGCGGTTTTATCAATGGGTTCTATGATGGGACAGCCGGGGCAACAACCACGTTTTGATATCAAGTTCTGGGGATGGTCGCTTTTAGCGATTGTTCCATGGGCTATCAATGCGAAAGATAAAATTAGAGCACCAGATACCATAAACAAGAAGTTGAAAAGACACGCCCAGTCGCGTGGGGTTGTTGACAGTGGTAGGGGCAATCCTTTGCGGTTTAGACCTTATGTTTCTAAGGTCCCGTGGCATACTGGTGCAAGAGCCTTTCTTTCTCAGTTATTTCCACGATATGGTCATTATTGTGGGCCGAATTGGTCGAGTGGGAAAGATGGGGGTTCTCTTCTATGGGATAAGCGGCCGATTGATTGGTTGGATTACTGTTGTTATTGCCATGATATTGGTTACGACTCTCATGATCAAGCTGAACTGTTAAAGGCTGACATGGCATTTCTTCAGTGCTTGGAGAGGCCGCATATGGCTACCAAAGGAGATGCTCACGTAGCTCACGTTTACAAGACGATGTGCATCACAGGTATTCCTTGCATGAAATTTGTGTTTGCATTACTTGGTTATGGAAAGAGAGAGATGACATCCCCAGTTTCTCTTCTTTTTTTATGCTGTCAAGTGTTTCCTAACTGTTTTATTGTCTTAAAATGTGTTATAGGTTTAAAGAACATGCTTATACCATACAGAACACACCTTGTGAAATTACGGTCTGGTGAACCTTTGATAAATTTTGAGTGGCTGAGCAAAGTGAAATGGAGAAGATGGAATTTGCAGAAAACTTGATGATAACCAGTTCTCAGAGTAGCCTGTTACAATATTGAAGCAAAACCACTGCATGCGCATGGGTTTCAGTTGTGTTGTTATGTTTTAGCTGCGGCCCGACGCCTGGTGCTTCTAGGTAGGTAAGGTGCCTATGGATCATGGCATCTCTTGGAGATTGAGATGCCTGAATCTCATATTAAATTTGCACATACAGGTAGTATTATTGTAAATAATTCCAGGACTAGCTTGCTATTGTTCCCAGTTATGTTTGTTCAATGTTGCCATTTATAAGAGATTATAAGAGATGCTATGTAGAACCTGCATATCGTAGGCAGATATTAGAGGTTAAAGAACTGAGCATATGCCCTTGTTATATTTATTTTTATCTGGAATGGAGTATTCTCGTCCATGAAATCTCATGATTTAAAACATTCTGAAAATTAAGCTTGACAGAAATTTGTTTCCTCGTTGCGGCAGTCATTGTAGAATGTGAACTTGTAGCGGTTCCAGTTCATTAACAATTTTTCTTTTCATACAGTTTAAGCGATTCATTCAATCTTTCATGAAGTTATCCTTGAGCATATGATAGCATGGATTCATTTGAACCATACCAGCACTATTAAAAAAAAATTGAATTACCTGAATTTTTTTATTATTAATTTTTCTTAATAAAATTTAGAGAGCGGAAAATTCGAGTAATTTTCCGAAATATTCCAGAGAAAATCTGGCAAGGTTTTGGAATTTTAGAAAATGTGAATTTCCTTACTGGATTGGAAAAGAAATAAAATGATTTGGGTCAAAAGGAGGTGCAGATCATTTCATAAAATCAGTAGTATATCCGAATACTCGTCTCTAAAAGATACAGTAGCTTACCTTATCATCATATTCATGATCAAAGTTATGTTTGCTTGACTTGTATTGTTAACCTTTGCCCCATCTCAATTCTCCACGCACCTTACATCTGTAAATGTATTGTTTCTTGTTTTTTTGCCTTGAAGTGACGGTCAAGTTTAGTATATAAATAATTAGTAGTTCAATTTTTAAGTGAGGTTAATGAAATGGAAAGGTGGGACGGAGGGAGTATAAGACAAAAACTAAAAGACACGCGCTTATGATACCATCATTTTGCCCTCCACGATTGAAATCATATAACTAGCTTCTAGGGCAAAATTATTATTTTCACGAGTCATTTATTATTATAAGATTGAATAAGAACAAACGGTATTTGAGCTCTTTATCTTTACAATATAATATTTAAAAGTTTAAATTTTTTAAACTCTTTGGAAGAGGCATTTTCAGTTTTTAAACCTTTTTTAACGTGATAAAATTACCAAGTTACTCTTAAAATAAATCATATTGGATTACCAAGTTTTCATTGTCTCTCATAACAGGGGAAGTCAAGGGCTTTTTTCCGGCAAAACTCGTCATACATCTGGGCTGCACCTCTTATAACTACTGGTTCAGATGATCCCTCGCTCCTAGTTCGACATCCAATTCCGCTGGTTTACCCTCCTCCACTTCCAACTGTAACCAAGTAAGTTGGGCTTAAGCCATGTATACTATGGGTGGGGTCATTCTGAATATCTGCTTCCAATCCTCTGCCGCTGGATCAAGGGCCCATTTCCCTTCAGAAAAGACGTGAACAGAAGGAGTCCCCTGTTCTTCATGTGATCCCAGAAGAGGTGCCGTCTTCGTGAATTTGGTCAAGATCTTCAACTGGTCAGACAATCCGCGTGGGTCTTGGTCATCCCATGTGTTGTGTGTTCTTTTTTATATTTAATTCATAAAATAAACCGAGTCGCACCCAAACTTGGCTGGATTGATCAGCCAATGCATGCAACTGTCTTAAAATTATTTGTTTTCCTGTCCGCGTGAGTGCTGCTAGTAAAATCATAAAAGCAATATCAGAACAGCGTTATCGATATCGACCTGGCCCACCGGCAGAGCTCCTCCGGCTGTAGTGTCTCGCCATTCTTGGACACACTTGGCTGCCAAGTATACGATAGATATAAAATCCAAATAATTTTTGATTTATCTCTTGAGAAATAAATAAAACTGCATTTATTTATATCGAAACTGAATATTAGATTGAACATCAAATTACAGGCATGCATACAAAGCAGCATTTAATGATTAATAAAAATTAAAAATATTAACAGATTAAATCGTATAATTGCCTGTTGAAACACAACTTGAAAAAAAAAATTACGGCATTAAACATGCCTAGAGCAGATTTTTATATGCCTTCGTGAGCTAAAAATCAACATGCAGGCCGATTTTGTGAATCGGATGGTCCCACCTGGGCCTGTTTTGGCCCATGACCGGAGCAGTTACATCAGCATTGCTATTGGATTGGCTAGTTCTTCCTTGTTTAATTTAATTTATTTTTATACTGGATGATATAGCCTGGCTAGGTTAAACCGATAATTAATGAATTGTTCTTCATCCATCCACCGTTATCTTATCATCGAAGTCGCATTCTCATTCGAGCAGGTAAAGTTATATTAATTTAGATGCGATCAAAGGGTTGCTCTGTCACAATTCAACTTTAAATCCTCTAACGATAATAGTAATCTCTTCACCAGCATCCGTCCGATCTCCTTAATTGCTGACGTGGTGAAAACAATGTTAGATCACCTATCCTAAAAAATTATTTATATTATTTTTTAATATATTTGGTTAATAAAATTAGAATTAAAGATAATTTATTAATCAAAATTTTAATATCATATTAAAAAACTATATCAACTCAACTCATAAACTCAATTTATTAAATAAGATTCTAAAATAAGATTCAAATATGGAGTTTGTTAGAATCTCAACTCTAAAGAATATCAATACAAATATAAATTAAAAAAACCCATTGATTTAAAAAAAAATAATATAGAAAAAGAAAAAGCTAAATAATGTTGGGTCTGACACATAGTTTTGAAACCCGACCCGGTCATCAATCCGGTCATATGATCGAGTCACGGGTCAGATGAGTTAACTCGGGTTAACTCGGATCAGATGGGTTAACTCAGGTTAGCCCGGTTCAACCCAAAAAAAAACATTGCAGATAATTATTCAATTAAGTGGGCCATACAGAAAAGGATAAACATTAAGTCGTATAGCCAACTGCCAAAAAGTCTAGCTGGAAACTTAAGCTTCGAGGCCGTTTGTTTACGCGGTAGAGATTGCGTTTCAATCAAAACGCAGGAGCCAAGTGTTTGGTAAAGAAAAAACCATTAATTATTGTTCATGGGGCCCATCACTTTCTGTGTTTGCAACGCAGGATTGGAAGAAGCAAGTGTAACATGCTTTTCTTGCACTGTGGTGTTAATTGCACTGTGCAATTAACATGAACAGTGCAAGAAAATTGCACTGTTCATGTTAAAAATAGTGAACAGTGCAATTCTCTTGCACTGTTCACTTGCACTGCGTGGACTTCTTCTTCTTCTTGTTTTTTTTAGTGTGTTAATTTTTTTTAAAAAAAACTAGTTTAGAGTGAATTTTATACATGATAATATTTTATCTAATTTTATTACACGCTAAAAAATTATGGAAACTGTAGTTCTTGTTAGATAAATTTTGTACGTAATGAAATTGTAGATAGTTTAATAGAACAATAAATTTTTTTTATATAAAGTATGATTTATTTCATGATGTTACTGTAATAGTTAAATCCACAATATTTAAATTAAAAACCATCAATATTAATTTATATTTTTTAAAATTATTTTATAACCTCAATTTCAAAAACATTCTTAACCAAACACATTAAACTACTTTTTCTTCAACCTCAATTTCAACCACAGTTTTAACCAAACACCTATTTTTTCAAATCAACCACAACTAAAAGTACTTTTTATAAAAAACAATTTTTTTTAAACCACAACCACAACAGCTACCGCAATACCAAACACACTCTTAATGTCCTTCTATTTGATAGAGTATTTGAAGCTAAAACTCACTGTAATGCTTAGGATTTCTTTTCCAAGGTTACATGGGTATTGGTTTACAGGTTGTCTGCGGCACTTAAAACATGATGCAAAAGGAGCAGAAAGAAAATAATGACACAAGGCAGTGGTCATTATTTGTCTGTGGCTGAACTCAGGGGACTGCCCGGCGGAGCACCACCAAATGAAGAGAGTTACCACAAGCCTGAGATGACTTCTACTACTTTGCCAGCTTCGAATCCTTAGACAAGAGCTAGGACGGATTGAATCGAAAGCTTTCTTTTTTTTGGCTTAACAGTGATATGAGACAAAAAGAATGAAAGAAAGAGTAGTTGCAATACTACCCGAAAGAGGCAGCAGGTGCAATAGGCCAGGACGTGGAGGTCGAAGGAAGAGAAGAGGCAGCGGCAGCGGTAGGAAGCGGTGGGAAGTCCTTTGCTCCTCTGTCAAGACATCCTCTGCGATCAACTGGGTTTCAATTAGGTTTGCAAATTGTAAGTTTTGGAACTGATACTGCTTTGTTCTTCTTGTCTTTAGTTTTTAGCGTTTTGGCTTTTTAAAAGGCCAAAACGACATCGTTTAATAACTGGCAATATAAAAAAAAATTTGATCGGGTCTCACCCGGGTTTGACAGGGTGGAACGGGTCCCGGGTCGGCCCGCCAGGTCGACCGGGTTTCCCGGGTCAATTTCCAAGCGGGTTTTTTTCTCCACCCAGACCGGTCCCGAGTCCGGGTCGGCCAGATCTCGGGTCGATCCGCCGGGCCGGTCCGGGTTTTAAAACACTGGTTTGGCAAATCAGGTCAGCCTACTTGGCCCATTCGCTACCCCACAATGAATGAGCCTTTTTTTATGTTTTTTTTGGAAAAAAGAAGAATCAAACAATATGTTGCCCGACTAGAATCCAATCATTATAACGAGTGAAAAATTGAGTCAGATAGTTATTTGACTAAAAAATCTATTTTCAACTATTTTTGTACCTAAAACACTAAAAAACACACCTTAGGAGTCGTGATAAATCTATCATTAGCTTCCAAACCCAAAAAACTATTTTAAAACCTGAAATCAACATGAAACCAAAATCTTTCTAGGCTTAGATTTAATTTTTTAAGGTAATTTTAAGGTGAAAAATCACCTAATATAAACTTCTTTTTATCAAATAAAACTCTCATTTGACATAAGAATCGACCGTTTATAACATAAATTAATGTTAATAATATTTTATTTTTCTACACCGGAATCCAACAACCTTTCTTTCTCCCCTCTAAAACAGGGATTAAAAACAAAAAAATAAACTTTTGCATGAAAATAGAATTAATAAAATATTGAGATACTGGACATTTATAGTTTATAAAATATTAAAATTAAATTAAACCTTTTATATTAACTATGAAACCATCATTTATTTATGGTATTTTTTTTTATTTTGGTGCCTAATCTTTTAATTTCATGATTAGCCGATAAATTTTATTCAATTATCCTTGAATTTAGCCAAAAACACAAGATGCAATTGAAAAAAAAAACAATTTAAGAATCAAATTGAAAATACAAAAAATTTTGCACAGTTCTTCTGCAATAACATGTAAAAGAATGAATAGTGTAACCTTTCATATGTAAAAACCCACTCCTTTTAATTTTTTACTTAATATGTCTATATAAAAAATCATTTAATCATAATATTTTGTTTGTTTGTATTATCTGTTATATCTTTTTATGGATTATTTTCATTAAAATTAACAATCACACACACAACATTTCAATAATTTCAACATGAATTTATAAGAATACCTCTTTGAATAAAAAAAACAAGGTTTAAATGCATTGAAGAAATAATTTTAATATATATAACCAAATATATACAGGTTTGAATATTACACGATGGTGGATGGGATGGAGATAATGAATCACAATGACCATGATTTTATGACCGTCCGAGGTCAAAGATAAAATTATATTGACGGCTGTGATGAATTCAAACAGTGGCAAGAAAATTTCCTCGATGGGTCCATGGAGAGCAGAGATAGGGCGTGGAATCATGGTTGAGTAGGCGCTACGTTATTACCGATGCCTGTCCTAATCAAAGCGTGGACCGACTCTATAATCTCGCAGCCAGTCAGCGTCTGGCAAGTTCTTTGCTCACTCTCTTTCTCTGGCGCGTTCAAAACAACACTCGTGTTTTCTTCCCTGTTAAGGTTGCTTTTGGTACGAGATAGAAAAAAAAATAAAGAAAAAACATCGAGAAAATATGAAAATAAAAAATTTAAATGATGTTTGGTAGTAATTGAGAGAATTACGAATAATGATAGACCGTGGCATAAATAAAATTAATTTTTATATTAAATGAAAGAGCTTAACCAGTAACTTCTCTTCAGGCTGGCCAATAACAATTAATTTTTTTGCGTGAGCAATTTCAATGTGTAAGCATTAAAGCTAACTTCAGATTCGTGTAAATATTTTAAAAAATTATTGGATTTTTTTAAAAATTAATTTCTATATACACTGCCTTAAAACAGATAGAACCAAAAGAGAAAAAAAATATATTGAAACTAACTACTACGTCTCTTTCCATCTCATTCTCATCGTAAATTACCTTGAGAACGAAAAAATTAATAGAAACTGGTGCTTGGTATACAAGTGTTGGAGCGTAGGGGCAAGGATATGGAGCATCAATGCAACTTCGAAGTTTTCCTTTTTCTCAAAATAAAGGTTATTATTTTTTATTATTTTTTTTATTTATGTGGGTGTCCGAGCTAGTTTATTGGCACCTCGACTAATCTCATGGGCCCTGAAGTTAACAACTATATAAGTCTCCAGTAACCATCATATTAACAACTACAGGGTTTGAACTTCAGACCATATAAGAAGCAAACCCCTTGATCTTAAACTCTTATCACTAGACCACCTACTAGATGATTATTATTTTTATTATTATAGATGGAAGTTGTTGTCTTCTCTTTTCTGAGAAAAGGAGGCTTTGTTAAATCCATGATATTTGATGTATATTTAGATATGAAATTTCAATTAAAGATAAATGTTTTGTTGAAAAATAAATAAAAACAAAAAGATTATACAATAATAATAACAACAACAACTTGTATTATTATTATTCGACTATATCTTAATATATAGTCTAGATAAAAATAAATATCTATGATTACAGTTAAATGATCATGTTATTTTAAGTTTAGTAAATAGTCATCAATAATAATAAAAAGATAGAATGATATGTTTTGAATAGTATATTGTAACCAATCAATTTAATTTTACAATTTCCTCTATGAGATAAAAAAATAATTGAACAATAAAATATACATGATGTGTCATTGATAGTAAATGAAAGATATTAATTTTGATTTTTTTCAATAAAAAAATATTAACATTAATTGATACACGACCCCACTAAATACATTTATTGTAAGCATGTGTTGCATATGAATTAATGTTAATATTGCTTGTATTTTTCTTTAGCGATATCGATCATTTTTCTTAAATAAATTACCAGAACACATTAAAATTGATGAAAACATCTATGTTGAATTCATCAAATGATTTTTTTTTACAATGTGATGGATCTACATTTATTGCTTTTTGTTTATTTGTTTCAAATTGCTCTCTAAAGAACTAAAAAAAGATTAAAACTCATCATCTATGAGCTCAGCCAAGTGCTAAACCCAGTAGCCAGACCCACATGTGTCTAGGCTTAGCTAAACGCTGAGCGCAAACGCCTATGGGTCTGGTAAGTTGTTAGATCTATCATTTATGGGTGCAGCCAAACGCTAAGCCTACACGTTTATTGGTTTAGTGAGTTGTTAGACTCATCGTTCTTGAGCATAGCCAAGCGCTAAGCTCAGACACCTCTTGATTAATTAAAGATATTTTATCCTAATGAGATTGTAAATTAGAGATATTTTATCATAATATAACAAGCCAACATTTCCCCTACAAGAAAGAGTAGCACCCAATGGGCTATAATAGAACAAAAAAAAAGATGATCGCGCCAAATCTTAAAAGCCTTTTTCTAGAAAGTACAATCAATTTATCTTTAAACCAATACTAATTTAATCTTTTGAGAGTCCCCAAATATATAAAAGGGACCTTATGTTGGTAACAACAATGATTTACTCGTGCTTTTACCAAGGAAGGGTGGGTCATATTGCCAAAACCAGGCTTCATCACTATCTTTGTCACATTTCATTTAAAAAGTTTAGATAATTGCCTTGAATTTAATTGAATCTTTTAAATGAATAATAACTCACATTATCATAATCAACACAAACATACATGGTCATTGAATCCTAACAACTTTTAATTGAGTATAAGTAAGTTTATAATTATAACCTATTGGGATAAAAAAAATTAATTTATTTTTCCATTGTATTAGGAAAAAAGCTACAAGGTAAAAGAGGACTCTAAAATTTAAAGAGAATGATAGAAAAAATATAAAGTAAAACTCGATAATAAAAAAGGCAAGGCAAGAGTATGGATAACTAATAAGATGCTACTAGTTACTACCCGAGCATCACATATTTCTTTTTTTATTTATTTCCATTTTCCCTCCTTTTTTTAAAAAAATATTTTAATAAAGATCTAACATCTAATTGTTTTTAAATTGGATTTTTTTAATGCTTGTAGATAAATTTACATTATTATTAATATTCGTGTTACTGTGAGTTTTTTATTTGTTGTAAATTGTTCTTTCTTATAGAGGGTTTTCTTCTCTAGTTGTAGAGTTTTTTTTTCCCTTCAAATAAAGATTTAGTGAGTATTTTCAAAGTTTTTGTTTTTTTGTAAAATTAGCACCGTAAACATAAAAATTCAGTGGAATAGCACCGTTTCAAAAAGATATGGCAAAATAACACAGCTTGACATTTTCATGCTTTGAAAGCGCAATATTTAGTAAGTGTCGCTATTAAAAAGAGCGACAAGGTAGATGTCGCAATTCTAAAGCGCGACATTAATTAAAATTTAAATGCAGCCTAGATTAAGAGGACATACAAACCATACAACCTCTCTCTATGTCTCTAAAACCACATGTCACCCCTTATAATCTCTTTAAAAAATCCACCAAATCCTTTTATTTTGCCCTTAAAACAACAAAAAATCAACCGTTCTCTTTGTCGTTGCCATCACCACCACCACCATTGCCGCCGCCACCCCAACTTTTTTTCTACCCCTATAAGTAAGATAAATATACTACACTGCTATAAATTTATGTTTTATTTGGTTGAAATAAAATAATTGTTTAGGTTGAATTTAAGGTTTACTGAATTAATGTGAAATTAATTAAGAACATCATTATTTAGAGTTAATTTGATATATTTAAATATAACAATAAGTCAAATTAATTATGAAATAATATTTTTAATTAATTATGTGTTTTGTTTAATTGATGTTAAGTTGTTGAATCATGAATTTTGTGTGTATTGTTGAAATCAACTAGTAATATAATTAACTACGCTTGATGATTTAAGGCAAGAGAGCATGAATTTGATATTTTGTTCATAGGTTTACGAATTGTGTTATGTGAACGAATATTTGGATTGACACC